>OZ037996.1:6940200-7147700 GCA_964035705.1 Porites rus | reverse complement strand
GTTTTCTCCTTAGGCCTAGATATCGAGCACCACGAGGAGCTCGAGGAGTTCGGATTGATATACTCTAGAATAAGAGCACAACATCGTATGTGTAGTACCCGGCGTCGTTTGCTAGTGAGAGAATAGAGAACAAAGAAGTGAACGACTGAAATGAACTCATTTATCCCTATAGCAAACGGGAGCCAGTAATATAAGTTTCTTATATGTGCTTATTGCAAAAAGTACGGTTAAACCCGAAAATGGTGTTGGGCTTGGCAGAAGTACCTGAATTTTTTATCATTGAGATTCTCCGTATATATTTTGCTAACAGATATTTACTTTGGTTGTTATATTTACTGAGTTCAGGTTCCTTTTTTAAATTGCACTTTTATAGTTTACAAAGATTGGAAAATCGTCATCTGGTGAAACCTGTACTAGCTGATGAAAAAGCACCAACAATGAAAGGTACGTATCTCTTGAGGAGAATTGGATAGCCCCACTTTTTACAACAGGGTTCGAACAGAGGCAGTCCGAAGAATAGCAGGCTGTTAGACTGTAAATCACTTAATAACTAACCAACACGAAAAACAAGAGCACAAAATAACCAGTACTCAAATTCTCCATTTCTACAGTGTACTGATAACAGTGCACTTTCTTCTGTTTTAGGACGTGTTTCTCAAGTTGGACATCAGAAGAAGTGCCTGCGTCTTACAATACGACTTAAGTGAAGATGTAGCGATCAAGATGAAATACTTTAATCTGATACTTTTTTCCAGTAATATAAAAGCTAAATAAAACTTTGTAGAATTCTGCTACAGTAGCGGTCAACATTTTCGAAGGAGGACTTTCCTTCTTACGGAAATGACTGCTACTGGGCAACAATAGCCTTTTTTTTGTTCTGAAATTATTAAGGATAGGTTTATTCGAAATATTTTTAATGTTGATCGTGAAATATGATGGGCTCTCGCCAACCTTTGGGGCAGTGTTGGTAACTTGCGTGTACTGTTGTCGACTTCTTCCACTTTCGTTAATCTTCGTGTTCGTAAACGCTTAAATGAACACTCTCGCCATTTTTCGGGGGTACTTTCGGCAACTTTTGACCACTATCGTTGACTTTTTCGGCCTGCGTTAAATCTTCATGTTTACCTACCATTTCTACGAACCGGCGCTATCATAAATGCCTATATACCTACTCTCGCCATCTTTCGGGGGTACTTTCGGTAACTTTCGACCACTATCATTAACTACTTCGACTTGCGTCAATCCTCATAGAGACTTCTACCATTACTTCGAACGCGCGTTATCGCCAACATGTGAACACTGAAATGTTAATGAACACCCTCGCAATCCTTCGGGGTACTTTCGGTAACTTTCGACCATTGTCGTTGACTACTTCGTCTTGCGTTAATCTTCATATACTAAACTTACCATTACTTCGAAAACGCGCTATGGTACACGTTGAAATGCCTTTACAAATTGCGTTAAGTGAAATGAACACTCTCTCCATCTTTCGGGGATACTCATAAACGCCTATATACCTACTCTCGCCATCTTTCGGGGGTACTTTCGGTAACTTTCGATCACTATCATTAACTACTTCGACTTGCGTCAATCCTTATAGAGATTTCTACCATTACTTCGAACGCGCGTTATCGCCAACATGTGAACACTATAATGTTAATGAACACCCTCGCAATCCTTCGGGGTACTTTCGGTAACTTTCGACCATTGTCGTTGACTACTTCGGCTTGCATTAATCTTCATATACTAGACTTACCATTACTTCGAAAACGCGCTATGATAAACGCTTAAATGCCTTTACAAATTGCGTTAAGTGAAATGAACACTCTTCGCATCATTCGGGGATACTCTCGGCAACTTTTTACCACTATCGTTGACTTCTTCGGCCTGCCTGCGTTAAATCTTCATGTTTACTTACCATTTCTACGAACCGGCGCTATTGTATATGCATTTGCCACAATGAATACTCTCGCCATCCTTCGGGTTACTTTCGGTAACTTTCGACCACTATCATTGACTACTTCGGCTTGCGTCAATCTTCATAGAGAGTTATACCATTACTTGGAACGCGCGCTATCGCCAACTTGTGAACACTATAATATTAATGAACACTCTCGCAATCCTTCGGGTTACTTTCGGTAACTTCTGACCACTATCATTCACTACTTCGGCTTGCGTCAATCTTCATAGAGACTTATACCATTACTTCGAACGCGCGCTATCGCCAACTTGAGGTTAGGGATGCTACCATGGTATTTAAATGCTTAAATGGACTTGCACCTCCATATCTTTGTCAGAAGTTTAAAACCAGATCGGAAGTGCACAACTGCAACACTAGGAATAGGAACCGCCTACATATACCACTCTGTAGGACGGCTGCAGGTCAGCGTGCGTTTACCTTCAGAGGCCAAAGGCTGTGGAATAGTCTCTTAGACGAGTTTCAGTCTATCACAAATTTAGATGTATTTAAAATTAAAATAAAACAGCATTTTTTAAGGGTATTCTTGGAAAACTAAGTTTTAGATATTTGACATTGTAAATTAAGCTGAAAAGCCTTTTTGAGGAGTTTAATAAAGTTATTATTATTATTATTATTATTATTATTAACTTGTGAACACTATAATGTTAGTGAACACTCTCGCGATCCTTCCGGGTACTTTCGGTAACTTTCGACCACTATCATTGACTACTTCGGCTTGCGTCAATCTTCATAGAGAC
Source organism: Porites rus (assembly GCA_964035705.1). Classification (NCBI taxonomy): domain Eukaryota; kingdom Metazoa; phylum Cnidaria; class Anthozoa; order Scleractinia; family Poritidae; genus Porites; species Porites rus. The sequence goes on along the minus strand of OZ037996.1, from coordinate 7,144,982 downwards.
TTATACCATTACTTCGAACGCGCGCTATCACCAACTTTTGAGCACTATAATGTTAATGAACACCCTCGCAGTCCTTCGGGGTACTTTCGGTAACTTTCGACCACTATCGTTGACTACTTCGGCTTGCGTCAGTCTTAATATAAACTTACCACTGATTACTTCCAACGCGCAGTATAGCAAATACTTAAATGCCTTTGCGAGCTTTGCGCAAAACCGACCTCCTGTAAATCTAAAAGCTGTCGCCATGATGTTGTAAACCAAATTTATACCGACTTGTTTAATGGTGTATCTTCTTTTCAACACTATGTATTTACATGAATGTTTTTGCGCTATTGTTAAACTTCCGTCGCTATTATCAATTATATTATGCTTTTGTTCTGTATAGAGTACTTTAGTAACCTTTATTTGCATGTCTAATACACTTTCGATCGCGCGATTCCGTACACTAGCGAACATGCATCAACTTCGTTAACTTAGTGTTAACCGATCTTGTAACCTTTCATTCTCAACTGTTTTCTTGGTTGCTTTGAGGGTAGAGGGTAGAGATTTGCTTTGCCTTTAATGTGAATGAGATTTGGTTAATGTATATAACGTTATACTTAATAAGCCCAATATGTAAATAAAGGAGTTGATAATGGATAAGCCACATAAAGAGTGTGGAATAGTGGGTTGTAAGCTATTGATTCTACAAATTTATACCAAGCTGCAACTGTTGAATTAATAAAGGGATTGACTTTTAAGGAAACTGTAATGATAAACCGGTGGGAAAATTAAATAAAAATTGTTTTAATCTGAAGTTAAGCTTGCAAAATATATTTCAGTAATGAGAATTCAAAGCTTGCGTCTGGAGCGCTATCCATCTTGTGCCCGCTGGTCAAAGAAAAAAAAGGAAACTTATAGAGCTGAGAAATAGATGGTTCACTCGACTGAAGCTTATTGTTCTGGTTTGCTTTCGAACCACAATGGGTTTATGCGGTTTTAACTCAACAGCTCCTCTAGACCTCGTTGCCATCGAATTTCGTGTCCGCTCATCGTCTTCTTCGGCGTTCATGTTCGCTCCGAAACCAGATCCAGTTCGCCTCGAAAGCCATGCAAGCGCATGGAAATCTTATGACATGCAGTATACAATATTTTAATATTAACTCCCAACGGTTTAACTCCAGATTAGAGAGCTGGCAATCAGCATGGCGCCTTTTCTCGTTATTTAAGTATCACTGCTTCTCTCAATCTTCTTATTTCCTTATTTCCTTGGAAATCATCCCAAACAATGCAAGTTCTACGTAATATTAAGGGGGGAGGGGGAGGTTTTTGATAAACACTGTCTGAGGTGTTTATCTGAATTTCTTCAAAAATTAATATCATTTTAAATTTATTGCAAAGTAGATATCGCTCGGTTAAGTTAACAACCTGCATTTAATATTCTGTCTATCCAATACTGTTTATTAAACAATTCTTGACTTAAATTGTAAATAAAATTAAAATCGTAATGAGTATGTTAGCGTAAGTAATACTAATAATGTCCTAGTTTGTGTAATGGATACTACATGATCTGATGTAATGTCAGTGCTTCGAATATAGTTCGTGCCAGCAAATGTAAACCTAAGTTTCAGATAAAGAGAATTAAACCAAACATCTTCTGCTATTTTTGAATTTGTCAGCTCTGTTCAGGTTGCCTTCGCTCACTTTTATCTGGGAAACGCGAGAATAACTGGTAATAACTGTCCAGTTGAAACGGTGGCGTAAAAACTGAACATGCTGGTTTTTCTTTGCTCCTGTCGGGTAGAGCCTAGATATTCAAATTTTGAATACGCAACGTCCAGGTCGTCTGTGCAAGCCTCATAGAGAGGTCGAATTACTCCCCTTCTCAAAAAAGCGCGGCACAACTTCGAATTCCCGCCCCCCCTCCCCCACCTCAACTTAACACCACGCCTAGTCCTCCTTCTGAATCAAAGGCCATTCACAACTTACTGTGAAGAATGAACCATTAGGGGACATCACGCGATCGGATGTTAAGGACATGTCCGCGAATAACAGTACTAAACAATTATTCAACGAAGTGGTACCGAGAAGGAAAGTGGCACGACTCACAGCGGGGTTTTATACATTTCCATCCTATATATTATTTAAAAGGCGACATGGCACTAGGCAATTCTATCCTACGAAATTCATCAAGTGAGTGCCAAAACCAGGACCAACACAGTTTTATTGCACGCACAAACACAGACTGGAATTCTTTACCAAATGGTGTCATTGAAAAGCAGTCTGTGGAGGCAGTCTGTGAAAATGGCCGTCAAGTACCACCTTTAAAAACGCTGACCCCGGAACTTTTTATCATTATTTTTTTTATTATCTACTGAACACTCGCACTGCACTGCTCGCACTTCTGCCGTGATAGGATATCCCCTTTGCAGATATATATCAAAATATAAAAATATAAAATATAATAAATATGAAAAAAGGGTGTAATAACAAAATCAAATGATAATTATGCAATTAAGTGGTAAAAAAATAAGTCATTTGCAAATAAAAATCAGAGATACCAACTTAAGAACTGTAAGTCAATGAACCCAATAAGGCGACAAAGAATTTTACAACGGTCATTTCATGTACAGAAAAAAAACGCTCAGGCTTACAACATAACCTTATCTTTAATCAAAGTATAAAAAATATTTGGGTTTTTGAGGTGGTGGTGGGGGAGAGGGGGGAGGTGGGGGGAAGGAGAATGCAGAAAAATGTGCGTACCTCTGGAAAAATCCTGGGTACGCCCCTGATTAGAAAGCAAATGATCGATTGATTCGTTATTCCAGTTGGGAGCCAGTCATGTCATATTCCTGATCAGTCTTATTCATGAAGTAAAAGATAACATATCTCTTTATAAAAGCAAAAAAAAGGTTGTCCTCTTGAAAAATTTCTTTCGGCAAAATCAGGCGTCTTAGGTTGGAAAAATCAAGAGAATTTGTGGAGTCATAAGCGACTCAGTGAGACGGGAGCCCTACAGGTGGCTGAATACCCTCGGTAAAGGAACACAGCGCTGAAGACCCAGGGATAAATAAGACTAAGGAAAGGCGCGGAAAAGGAAGGTCAGAGAGGTCGATTCGAAATAGACTGCTTCTTAGTTACCAACAAGAGTCAGATGAAGTAATAAAACTGATATAAATTGACGTGTAGTTGGTGTAGCTGGTGGTGTCTTCTCTCTCGCGTAAATGGGCGGTGATGAAGCCGCGAGTAAAGCGCGGGCAAACGAGCGGCAAAAGAAGTATCAGCCGCATTATCTTCCTGGCTTCACCTGCTCATTTACCCACTCGAAAAACAAAACTGCCAGCAAAGCAGACTAAACCTGAACAGAAAAGACCGATCTGTTTGCTCCTTTCGTGCTGGAATTACAACCTTGTTTAGTTCAGATGCTATGAAAAGTTGTAACTCCTGGCAAGAGATCTAAATCAAGAGGTGAAGTGGTAGCAGCTGCTCTCACAGGACCTCTAACGTTGTTGATAGACGTTGGACGGACAAACGTCTGAGCATAAGGAAGGGATAAAGGTAGAAAAAAATAACCGTGAAATGTACGTTTGGGTTAATTTAGGATACAGGCTCTGCGAAAAATTTGAACTATGCAAACTGCGTTGTACTTTCCTAAAAATTGAATACGCGGTGACCATGCGACCAGCTAACCGAATAAACAACCGAGCCAGGAGTTTCTGTTAATATTTATTGTGAGTGCCTTATTTTCAGTCAACAGCCTAGGAGTAGAACGTCCTTTAGTCTTCTTCTTCTTCTTGATCGTCAAAATCAAGCAAATAAAAAGACTCTGCTGGCAGGTTAATTGTTTTATAGAATCCTGCCAGGGAATGGGCTGAATTGTTTAAAACGAGAACCTACTCCTTCACTCTAGTACTTTTTTAAATATAAAGAATTGGAATTTCTGAACCTTTTTTTCTTTATTGATTAAAAATTGATAAAAAACGAGTACACACTTAAAGTACAATTGAAGGTAAAATGTTACCCAACAATCTTCAGCCTTGAAGGCTGGTTTTTACTAGCGACGGAGTCGGAGTCGTAATCAGAAGCGTAGAGCTTATGGTCTAGTGAAAACAGCGTTCCGATTCCACTTACGACTCCGTCGCTTACGTTCCGCTTATGATCTAGCGAAAACCAGATTGTCCAAGTCGGAAGCAGAAGCGGAAGAACTAAACCAATCACAAAGCGTGGGAACGAGCATTGTGATTGGTTTATCCTTCCGCTTCTTCTTCCGACTCCGACCTGGTTTTCACTAGATCATAAGCGGAACGTAAGCGACGGGGCGGTAAGCGGAATGGAAACGTTCCGATTCTTCTGATTCCGATTCCGTCGCGCTTATGACTCCACTTACGACTCCGATTTTTGATTTTCACTGGGTCAAAATTTCTCATGTAGTATTATAAATGGCCTAATCTTTAAGCCTGACAAAATCAGCATGCAAAGCTTGTACACTCGAAACTATATCAGAAGCCTGGTATACAGAATTTTTATCATCAAACAAGTAAAAGGTAACGAGAGTAACGAGATAATGTTCCGACGTTTCGGCGACTTCATGAAGCTATTAATAGTAATACATGAAAAGCGGATTGGTTATATGAACAGGAAGTTGAAGGAGTATGTTTTATTATTACCCAATCTCCTCTTGCTTTTATAACAAAAATTTACCTTCTGACATCATCTGGCAACCTTTTGACAGCCATAAGCTTTATTTGATAATAACGATATATTTATTTAATAGATAGAAGGACTCCGCCGTTGAGAAGGCTGAGAAGGTCCTTCTATTATAAGGAACAGTCAACGGCGCGAGTTCAAACTCCTTCAAAATCGCTCAAAAAACCGCTTTTGAGGCAAAAAGACGACTATATACCACAGGTAAGTAACTGAAAGTATATTTATAATTGATTTATATACATAGTTAGCGATATATCGGTATAGATGAGGCAAACGGTAAATCCAGGACATTTACTATAAAATAACAATCGGCTACACAAACAGATTGTGTGAGCGCCCTGTTGGTTCGCTCGATTCTTTAGTATAAAAACAAAGGCGATGCGCGGTATCAACCGTAAAATTTAACTACAATCAACAATCGAGGTCACAAATAACTCCTCTGCGCCCTGTGTATGGAGACGGCTCGCCGCAATCCAGGTCCAATCCTGGCCGCAATCAATATGTGCTTTAACAATAGGACGGATGGTTTCGCCACGTGACCGCAGCGCGCAAAGAACTTTTCTATCGCGATAGTGGCGTGTGATATGGCTCTGTTACAACAGCAGCTAAATAGCGAACTACTGAAAATGTATGAAAGGAAGATATTTCGAACGCTCCCTGAACGCTGGTTTCAATGCAACCAAAGAGAGGTGAGATGATCTTAAGTTGGAACTCGAACTTCTATTTATCATTTCATGAGGCGTACTTTTAGATGTAATATCGAATATCCGGTTATGGGGCTTTTAACCGGGTTCACTAATTGCGGATTTGTGTCAAAATTTGACAATACATTGTAAGTTATGTCAATTAGAATTTTCGAATTTGATTTCGCTCATGACCAGTTTGAATTGCCGAATAGCTGCAACTACATTTCAAAACGTGCTTAGAGATTTACACGAATAAAGCAACTAGCACTGATAAAGCCAGAGGTAGTTAATTGATAAACCGATAATCGATAGTAATGGATATCAATCATCGGTGAATATCGATTTCCGATATCGATCGATAGAAATCGCTAACCCTCTAAGTCCCAATAGTGATCAACATCAATTTTCTCTTAACAATATCCATACATTGTCAAGAGATTAGGTTATGAGAATTTATAAAATGATCACCTAAGAGAAAATGCCTTGATCTTTTGTCAAATTCTCTCAACCTATCCTTATGAGGAAATGTATAGAGACCAGTTTGAAGAATTTGTATGTGGATATTGGGGCTTAAAGGGTTAAAGGAAAAAAGTTGTGACTTCGATTAATATCGATGATTTTCCGATAGAAATCGCTTGTTATCGACTACCATCGATTCCTATCGATTGTTATCGATTTTGTTACCTCGATTTCTATCGATTTCCGACATCAATCGATATTAATCGGCCGATTAAATGGATTAATGTCAATAATATCTATTGATTTCCGACATCGATTTTTATCGATTAACCACGTCTGGATAAAGCCATGCTGATCGAGTCATCTACTCATATGCTACGTTGTTAACTGATCGATAGCCTATGCGTGCACTTAGTATAGGTAATCACATGATTTCGAGTGCAATTTGGAATAAATAAGCACGAGTAAATTTTTCAAAGACCAAAAAAGTGCACGAGCCCGTAGGGCGAGTGCACTTTGTGGTCTTTGAAAAATTTACGAGTGCTTATTTATTCCAAATTGCACGAGAAAAATCATGTGATTGCTTATTAATAATATACACGAAAAACATAACTACAACAACAAATTTTGACAGCGCGCGCGTTTTTAGTTCATTCAACTGATTAGCTGAAACAGACTACTACCTTTGTCAAATTCAAACTTTTTCAAGACCAATGCTTTCAAAATCATTCAGCTGAGAACTTGGAAATGTGCAAGGATTTTTTTATATGGTCACCAGCCGGTTAAAGATAACTTGGTTTACAACAATCAGGAAAAGTAAGTGTTTTTAAATTCATCCTCGATTATGAGAGCTCGGCGTTTACAAGAAGTGTTTTCAAGAAGTATACCGCCGTTTTGAAATCAGGAGAACGCTTCGAGCAGCCAAAGATGAAAGACACTTGCTAAGGTTTTTTAACGACTGTTTATCATTGTCTGTTCCTGGGACCTCATCATAGCCGGATTCATGGACAAATTTTTGAGATTTAAAACCCAAAAATGAAGGAGGCAATTTGTTTTCCTTCGACGCTGCCATCGATGGGTGAGTGGAGCCACAGTTGTTGTGATGTCGGAAACTGCCAGTATTAATATAATATTTGCTTTTTATCAGCGCTGGAGTTTTCATTATCTTATTTGGCCTACTGCAAGAGTCATCGTAGCTCTTCTTCGTCGGCTTCATCGTGGTCGTTAAGGAAATTTATACCTCTGTGGCCTGTGACACTGACGATATGTTCTGAACTTACAATCTTTGCGTCTTCAGCATCCTGACTGTTGTTTTTCTTGTACAATGATTCGTAAACTTTTTTCTCACTTTCTTTAAGGCAAGTACCAGCTGCGGATACTTTCATTATGTGAGTTGTGGTATTTTCGCCCATTGGTTTAGTTTGGACCAGATGTTTAAATTTTCGGTTTCGTTTGCTACTGAGGTAGAAAAAAACACAGACCATCGCATGAATGTTTTAATACAGGTCTTCGCTCCACAAGACTCAAAGAGAGCAACAAATTACGTACATGACTTGAAATCCCTGTTGTTATCATGGAATTGCATCCTTGTTCATTCTGTAGCTGTCATGGTTTGTGTGTGGTTGCAACCGTTTTTGTTCTTTATTTTTTTACTTTAGCGTAGTCTGTTATAAGTAGCTTGTTTTCTAGTTTCTCTGGCTCATTTTCCTCGATTTTGTTGACAGTATTTTTCTCTTAGCAACGCATTTTCAATACATTTAGCCAGAAAGACGTACTTTTTACTGTGTTCGGGTTTTTGGAATATTTTTTAACTTTTCTATTGTTGTTTTGCTTACAAAATTAAATCCCGCCGTCGTCTGCTGAAAACCATGGTTAAAACTTCTCTAATCTGATTGATTCTTGTTGGTTACTTTTGTGTTTTCAGCCAATCAGAAAGCATTTGTAATTTCCACTCGTGTTACAAGTTTGCACTCGTGTTACACATTTTGCATTCGTGTTACAGAAGAGCTGCACTCCTTTCTCAGCCAATCAGAATTAAGTAATTTTTTCTTGTATATTATTAGGAGAATAATTGTTCCTTTGGAAATATGAAACGTTAAAGTAATTCATTTCAAAATACGTATAGTTTAATCAAGACAGTCTAAAGCTGTTTTGAGTCTCTGTACCAAGGTGTACCGATCTTTAGAAATCGGTGGATGTCTGATTAAGGAGCTACTATTAGCCTGCGTCGTAGCAAGCGTTTCCGTGCGGTGTAGGAACAAAGAACGAGGAACGAGAGTCAAAGACCGCGCGAAAAACTGGCGCAAGTAAAAGAGCTGGGAGGGGTGGGGAAGAAAGGAAGGAAACGCTTGCAGACAAACCCCAGGATTTTGAAAACCGCCCACTTGGCCTGTCATGCCTGAGTGCGCGCACCGACATTTGATGCTGTCAACAGCTGTCATAATTGACCAATAAAATAATTGGCTTTCGTGGAGCGGAAAAGAGGAGGAGGAGGACGCGTGTGTGAAACCAAAATAATTTTTCATGGAACGCGTTAATGGTGAACTGTCAATGAATCCGAACGATCATTGCTTAATCAGCAATCTTGACTGAATCACAATGCACTTCTCCATAGTTGCAATCCATTCTTCGAAAATTTGGATCTGTAAATCACTATCCGACAGGAAAAAAACACTAACGACCTGGGCCCACCATGACAAAACATTGCAGAAACCATCGCATTCGCTGACGAAAGAAAATCGATTTTAGCTATTTAGATCCCCCTCCCCCCTCTTTCACTTTTTGGCTCTGGGTCTTTCTTTGCTCCGAAACCAGGCCAAATGGAAACGCTTTCCACGCAGGCTAAGCTACTATCAGAGTCAGTGTTCTAGTATATTACAACTGTTGGAGATTCGGGAGTTCTTTTAACCTCCTAAATTTACTGAGATCAGACGCAAAAACTAAGTGACACTTGTAAATTTTGCAGCTTGTTTTATTTTTTCCTTTCACGGAGCAAGAAGTGTCTTCCAGCATTTAGCGGACAAATTGTCTGGAACTCCACAATAGCGAGATTCGTTATTTCTTTTGGTCGCCATATTCGAGCTTTTGTTTTTTGAAGCCAAAAAGTGGTCAGTCTGCAGATTCACCATATCTTACAGACCATCGGTAGCCATCACCTCATAACTTAACGGCTATTGTTGTATCCACCTTATAATCAATCATGACTTTACGGTCACCTTTCGATCGGATAACAATCGGACGAAGAGGTAGCCGCTTACTTTTAGATGGGCTTATATACAAAGGGCCTTGAGGTAGCTGACTCAGTTTTGGATCGGATTGTAAACTTTGGGCCTATTAACCGGCATTGCCAACTTCTTTTGACATAGAAATCGCAGATTTCCTTTTTTCCTTTTGCTGCAAGTGCGTTAATTGGATTAGCACACTGATGAGGTCAGAATGCAACGTGGATTGAAAGGATGAAAATGAGTATATAAATTGAATGAACCTTTCGCACTGAACTTGTGTATGAAGCAGTGAGTTTAGTATGGTATATTTTTTAGGTAGAACCGGAACATTTTTCTGTCACCTTGCTCGTGCATTCGTCTTTGCCTGACAGCACTTGCCCCTGTTGAAGCTTGCCTGAAAGTGAGACGTGTGATGATTCGACGTAGATACTGCCTAAAGTTCAAGTTTTCTCCGTAAATTCCATACAAGATCGGGTCGAGCACCGTGTTTAACATAACGAGAAGCTGAGACGCTCTCCAAACGTGTCCTTCGCTTAACAAATGGAAGTACATCAGCGTTCGAACAATCATGAAAGGAGACCAACATATTATAAACGCTAAAGTGAGAGCGGCCAACGTTTTGGCAACTTTGCGATGCCGATTCGTGTATGACGTCGCAAAAGCGTTTTGTGTAGGAAAAACGCGTCTACTCGAGCGTATGAGGGCTAGGAAAATAGCCGTCTGGGCATAGATCATGTACACTAGAGGAACGATGAAAAAACAAACAGCATGAATACTGTAGTAAATCTGTCTTCCTAAATCCCCAAACGGTCTGTTTGTACAGATAATCTGACCACTTAAATCTAGTGTCACGACTTGATAGGCATAAAGCAAAGGAGAACAAACTACAAGGCTTCCTAGCCACAAAGCGACCACTTTCCTTTTCGCGCCTTCCGCATCACTCAACCGCGCATTGAAGGGATGGAGTACGGCCTTGATTCGTTGAAAGCTGATCAGCACCAGGGTCATTATGGAAGTTGTATAGCATGCTTCGATCCAAAAACATTGTATCTTACAAGTTACCTGACCGCCAACCCAAGTCCAAAGAAAACTTATAATGTCCAAGATACTCAGCAATGCAAAAGTAAGGTCGGCAATGGCGAGGTTGCCTATGAACCATCTCAGCGATGAAGGTCCACTTCTTTTGTAACAAACTGATAACACGAAACAATTTCCCGTGATCGCAAACGCGTAGGCAAAGAAGTAAAAACCGGATCCAAAGATAACCAGCGGCAGGGAAATTCCGTCGTTTTTTGCCATATCGATGCGAATGCCGCTAGCAGCTAGTTATCCACGCTAAAAGTACTTGTTTATTTAGTGTCTTAACACAGTCACGACGTCATATTTATAATTTCAAGCAAAGCCAATCTTCCTTCCATTTGACGTTTGACGTGGTAAAGTTGATCTGAATACGTTTTAAAGGTATCTGTCAATAATAAAAAATAATTATTGTTTTGGTTAAAATGACGGTTGGCATCAGAGCCCCTGGTCTGTATTTTCACGATTACACTCTACTTCATGCTGCTTCTCCTCTATCCCCAACCATCGGTTTGAGAAATGTTTCCTATTTTTATTTCCTTATTTTTTCATGTGATTTAAATTAAAGTGATAGCACGGAGATATAAAATCTAAAAACGTAACATATTTATTAAAAAAAGAAAACGTATACTTATTAAATTTTGCAAAAAGGAAATTGATCATAGTAACAGATTAAAATGTCTCGCAAAAGGGAAACTCTTCTAAATTTGTCGGTGATACCCAATGCATTTTTTATTGTGTTCTAGCCTTTTTTAATACGTCGGTTTTCATTCAATGACACAATGGCTCTCGTGGGAAAAACACAACCCTTTTTGTCGATTATGATTTCCTATGTATAAACCGCTTGATGTATTGTTTTCCAAATGCAGGTAATTAGCGTCTGTAAAAAGACGCACTCGATGACTCAGTGATTCACCTTAAAAAATCAATGATCGGATGTCTAGGCATGAATATCATGTTCGTTTTTGGAAAACCTATGAATCAATATACCCGGCGGCTGAGTTAGCATCTACGAGCAATTTTCCGAGGTATCTATTTACCGTTGTATCGTATTTCTGTGGAACATCGTGTGGTCTCTCCTCAGCCAAGCTCAGCAAGCTTTTAAGCTTTAAATAGCGTACATTTCAACTCCGCTGCGTTCTTTGCTTAAAATTAAAGGTAAAACCATGATTCATTGCCATCACGGCTTAGTGAGATAAGTGAGACACAACTTTGTAACCACCTCTAGTCAGATCAGTCGCGAAGGGCAATTTTGTGGCTTTTGAGCCCCTTAGTGTGCTTTATTTTATTGTAACACATGTTTACTGATCGGCACCTGAACAGCTGGGATCTTTTGGTTTTGATTTGAAATTGTATCTAATTAAGAAGGAAAATTTTTCGTGAAAATTACCGTCGATACTGATATACAGTCTGTCCACCAAAGTATCCGAGGGTATTCTCTTCAGGTTTAATCTTTGATTTCTTTAGGATAAATCGGTATTCCATTAGGTTCTCTCTGGGAAAACAAAATTTCAATAGAGATTAGATCACTTAGATTGAAAAGTTATACAGTCTTAGAAGTTATGTCAATCAATCACAATTATATTATCCCATATCCAATTCTGAGTCCGATACCTCGAAGTGAACTAAAAAGTACCGTATATAGATCTCGTATTTTCAGCGCACCCCTTCATTGTCTGAATTTTGTCTGAAATACTCCTTAGTTGATATATTACTTTCAATGCTTCAACACATTCTGCTCAAGACTTCTAAAATAAATTCAAAGTTTACTTCGTTCGCAAGACCATGTTAGGGACTTTAAGATCCAGCGGCGTGACGGCAACGAGAACATCTCTTAAGCCTTAATTAAAAAGTGAATTTGCGTTCTTTCAATCTTTATCGCAATCATTCTTAGCCACTTTCTTTGTCAAATGTAGGCGAATCCTCCTGAAGTTGAATTCCAAGGGACCATATCTCCAAGATCAGAAAAAGAAATAAAATTTTGTCGTTGCTTGTTTTCGTTCTCCATACTGTAAAACGCGAGCTTAGGCAATTTCACGTCGTAGTCGTAGGAAAACGGCAAAGAAATTTACAAACAAATATGATGCAGATGCGAAGTTGTTTTACTTATTTAACCAAGAGAGCGTTTTCACTCACGTGGCCATCATCTATTGCAATTTATTGGAACAAAAGAAAGTTTTTGCATAAGAAAAGAGTTCAACTCCCACAAGATTTACTTGGGACACCAACATGGCGCCGTTTCATTGTTTTGGGACACCAATATGGCCGCCTTGACGTCATGTGAAAACACTCTGTAGTTTTTAGACGTTCTTGTTGCCGTCTCGTCGTTGGATCTTAAAGCCTCTTTTATCCGAGCCACGCGACGGCCGCAAGAACGTCTATTAAAAAAATATAGGCTTAATAAGGAAAACGAACGACAACTTCGCAATTGCATCACACTTTTTTCGTATATTGCTTTGCCCGTTTTTGCACGACTACGACGTAAAAATGCCTTTAGTAATTTTGCGTTTTATGGAGAACGTAAACAAGCAACGACGAAATTTTATTTCTATTTCTGAACTTGGATATGGTCCCTTGAAATTCACCTTCAGGAGGGTTCGCCTACATTTGACAAAGTAGGAGGGTAGAAATAATCGCGATTTAGACGGAAAGAACGATAATTAACTTTTTAAGCGACGTTTTCGTTGCCGTCGCGTCGTTGGATCTAGTCCCTATTAAATGGTAATTATATGATCGGTAGTGTTTCACATGCTCTATCTCTTATGAGTGTTGAAAAATTCCATTTACTTTTTGATTAAAGAGGCTGTGCCTAGAAAAAAACAAAAAACTTTTTATCAAAAATTCAATTAACTTTTCTCTTTGATGGTCTTCATTTTGAGAAGTTCCAACAGCGAATCACCTTAACCTTAAGAAGTTGCTTTGTGCCGAGAGCCGGACACAACAACGGCTGATTTTTTTATTCCTTATGATTCGACTTTTGCTTTGTTGATTTTTAATTCTAGATTGGCGATCTAATGACTGTGATTTGAGTGGCGCATGATTTCGCACGTCTGGAATTTCTGATTTCTTGTTGTTATTTCTTTTTAATCCACAGTACCTAAAAAGATGGCGACTGGTACATTTAACCACAGTTCTTAGCGCATGAAAACCATAAAATTGCTCATAAAAACGCACAGAAAAGTTTTATAAACTTCAAACCTAGGATAGGTAATGTTGCTATTACAGCGACAATTTGTTCCGCCCCCCACCAAAAAAAATATGACTTTATGTGTAATTGGCCGTGTTAAGTTCGAAAGGAATTGTGGTAAAATGTACAGCCGCCCTCTTTTTCCGTACGGCGGATTGCTCATCTTGGATTTTCCATCAGTCACTCTGATGGGTATGATTTTGCGTTGTTGATTTCTAGTTCCAGATTGATCTAATTACAGTCTTCGCATCAGTCGAATTCTAAAAATAACTGGTAGTCCATTCTCATTGCTTAAGGCTATATTTAAGGATTGAAACTGTTTCTTGTCGTCTGTTACGTTGCTACGGATAGCAAGGATTGACAAGGAATGAACCTTGAAAAAATTGGGCCAACTTTTTCAAGTTTAATGTGATACCTACAAAAATCACCAAAAAAAGTGTCTTATGGCTAGTGCTCCCTGATGGAATTTGTTTGATATCTTCCAGACTACCATCCTCTACAGGTGCATTTCGTGTTAGGACACCAAGTAATGCACGCGGCCTCAGCAAAGAATTGGCCTAACACAAGTACAATATCCTCGTGACCTGAGCCTCTTTAATTTAACCCTTTCACTGTCAGAGTGCTTGATGGAGTTTTGTAAGGTGACTCTAACTTTTGAGTCTGCAGACCAAATCCTATGATGTGACCATTCAAATGAAACCTCTTCAGCAGTACTTTCACATGGTGCTATTTATTTAGTATGTAGTTCTAACATTTGACTCTGTGGATGAAATCCTTTGGTGTTACCATTCAAATGAAACCTCTTCAGCAGTACTTTCACATGGTACTATTTGCTTAGTATGTAGTTCTAACTTTTGAGTCTCTGGATGAAGTGTTACCATTCAAATGAAACCTCTTCAGCAGTACTTTCACACGGTGCTATTTGTTTAGTATGTAGTTTTAACTTTTGAGTCTGCGGACGAAATCCTATGATGTGACCGGCATCAAATGAAACCTCTCCGCCTGTACTTACACATGGTGCTATTTGTTTTTCAAAATTTCACAAAATGAAATTTCGGAATCTTTGGTCGAAATTTGCTTTTGGCTAAATTTGACTGTGAATGGTTTAATTGTTTCTGGATATACCATCTGAAATGCACTTGCTTGGTGTCTTCTTTTTTTTAGTACCAAGAAGGACTAAGAAATTAAATAACTGCTGATTATAAACTCTAGTTATGGCCGTTCAGAGAACTAATTTACACTTATCCGAAGTCACTCTGATGGGTGTGAACAGAGGGCGTCATTTTACTTTTCACGTCAGTGACAGGTAATTAATAACTACAAAATTTACTCACGTTTTCATAACTTTTAATAAAAGAAAGTATGCGGTTTTATAAACAACATATTTAAACATTAGTACATTAGCAAGCATTCCTATTCCACGCAGCTTTCAAAAAGCTTCACCGCACCAGTTCCATTTTCCTGTCATCTTTGTGATAAAATACCCAATGTTCAACACTTCCCAGATTTAGAACGCTTTTTTTTTAAACTAAATCATCACCAATCATCACCTGTGTGACACAGGTGATGATTGACTCTGCCCTTACTGTCATATTAGTATTCTCCAAGAAATCAAAGGCTCCAGCAAGCCTGCCCTGCATATCCAAATGTCCAATGAGTGTGCTTCTTTTAATTAGAATTAACAACAGTGTTGTCCACCTGACGCTAAATTCATCCACAAAACACATCAGACACAAGTAATTTTAACCTGTCAGAACTCAATGAGCAACTTCTTGTGGAAGGAAAGTTAGTCTAGCAAAAGAAATTTGTCTTACAGTTTTTCAAAGAAGACTAAATTGTTTGACCGAGTTATTGTCATTTCCATCAAATCAAAACATGACAAGTGATAATTTTCCATTTCCCTTGCTGGTGGCCTATATTGTGTTTTTCTTCTTGACATTTACTCTTTCCGTGGTCGGTAACACTTGGGTAATTCTCAACTGTTGGAGAGCGCTGAAGAGGAACAAGGTTTCTTTGACATGGTGCATACTGAATTTGGCAGCTGCAGATCTTCTTTTTACGTTTCTAACTATTTTCAACGGAATTGCGTTTTTGTGGCATTGGATAGGTGGCGATGTTCTTTGTAAATTACAGGGATTCTCTGTCGAGACGACCTATACTGTCTCGATAACAAACCTTGTACTGATAAGCTACCGGAGACTTACGGCCATTACGGATCCCCTGAAGACAAGGGCAAGAAATATCTTGAATAAAGAATATCGAAAAATATTACTTTTGTGGGGAATTGGTGTACTCGCCTGCTCACCTTTACTTTTCTTGTATCAGACAAGAGTCATCCAAGAAAAAGAAAAAACAGAATGCGATAACTTGGCATTGGGAGGTATCGCTCGAAAGGTATTCTACAGCTTGCATGCCTTATTTTTCTTTGTTTTTCCATTGTGTTACATGGTTTATTCACAAAGCAAGATATTCCGCGCTTTGCGCAAACAACGAATTGTGCCGCGGACACTGCAAGGAGCCGAAATCTCCAGGAGACGTCATAGAAAGGTTGCCAAAACTCTTTTAGCTTTAACAGTTGTGTTTGTTTTGTGCTGGTCTCCATTCATGACCACGAGAACTCTGATGTATTTTGACTTAGCACAACCAGACATGATATGGAGGGCCAGCCAGCTGTTGCTTTGTCTAAATACAGTGCTGGATCCCATAATGTACGGTGTTTATGGAAGAAACCTCAAAAACTTTTGGCGAGTATCTTGCTGTCGCAAGTCGCCATTTAGCAGACAACCGAGTTTTCCGTCGCTCCTGGACAGAACAAATATAGCAGTACTGGCCTTAAACCAGACGGCTGAACACCTGCCACGGGCGAGTTGTCCTTGATGCAAATGTCCTGAGTTCTCAAGGTCTCTTTTGTCTTAATATAATGATTATTTCTCTTTACCATTCATTAGTGTATCAGCCTACCTTTGCCCTACAGCACAACCCCCAACTAATTTTGGGATTTTTAAGTGCAGAAAACCAATAATTTCAATATTTTACAATCTTCGATATAGAGGATCCATCCTAAATCTCTTTCACTTTAACTCATAATTTTCCTGGAGCTTTGCTTACTAGGATGAAATTGCTTAAGAAGCCTTTTGGTGTCCCCTCCTCTTTTTTCGTTGGGAGACTTGAACGTTAAGATATGTATAATCGATCCGTGAATTCGATACTGTTACGAAACAGACTATAATTTAGGAACGTCCAAAAAATCCAACAAGTAACCTTAGTTAAAGAATGCTTTTTTGGAACAGGCCGTTCTCCATTTTGCATGCGTTACGTTGCTGTCAAACTTAGGACATTAATAATTGGGCGTTGTAACAGAGTTTCCCTATCTGAAGGGTTAGTACACATCTCGCCCTTTGCTTGTAACCTCCTTGATGGTGTCACTGTTTTACTCACCTTTTTATCCCGTACCTTACCGATACAGTTAGTTCTCGACTTAGTTCTCCAGTTTAAGTTTAAGTTTTGTCTTGTTACTGCAAATTTCTATTGTGTTTTGGTTTCCGCAGTACCTCGATACACTACTCGAAATTACGACGCTGCAAATTCCGTCTTCTGTCCGTTCACAACCAGGATTACTTTATACCGGCTTAAGTCGTATTTCCCTAGGACGCTTAGGTTTTGGAATAGTCTCGCTCATTCTATTAAGCAATTGCTACTGGTGCTTGACAGTTTAAAAATTTTCTACATGCTCACGGGTTATAAGACCAGGCTAAGTTCTTATCGGCAGCCATAGTTACACACGCTGTAGCTCACTCTTATTATCCGCACACCCTCTCTTTCTTCATTTACATCTTTCCTTTTTTGTACGATTTTAGTATTTTTGTGTTATAGCTTTAGACATTGTAGGGGTTGAAAGGCAATTGTGGCTAGCTCCTGCGCTGTTTTCACTGATCTCCTGTCAGCGTGCTGTTGTTTGTATTTATGTGAATTCTTTCTTGACAAATATCAATAAACTAAACTAAACTAGGAGATAGGTAAAATAAAAAAAACTAATTGCTGCATTTCCCTTCGTATTGATTTAGTGAAAATGCTCTGCAAAAAAACGCAGAAGATGGCATTTCCCAGACCCTAAATCAGTTAAACATTTTCTGGGGGAGCATGCCCCCCCGGTTTTGTGCCACTTCAGCGCTCTAAGTCTTTACTTTCCGCCGTGCAGTACACCTTCAAAATCTCACGCTACTCCAGCGGTTTTAAACAGACAGAGCACGTTTAAAGTGTTTCCTCAGCTACCACACTATCTTATGCTTTGTAAATTAAGCATACGATAACAAATATCGCATCTATATTATATTAAAAGTGTTTTCTATCTTATTAAGTTTCTCGTTATTGTCCCCAGTATTCCGACTGGGGAATTGTGAACTAAATGCAGGTCGTTAATTTTTTATTTTAGGTTCTCGTAAGCCACGACTCAGACAACAATTGACTGAAAAGACATTTCCTTCCCCATCAAATTTAAAATAAGATGACACGAACCCTAAATAGATGGCTTGTTGCCTTCGAACGCGATAAGTAATACTTTACAACCAACAGGAAAGCTGTTTTGCGGTCTCGGAGCTGGGAACATTTCAAAATCTATGAAGTCAGACTGTGTAGCAGTGCACCATTACTTTTACCACTCGATGAGAAGTTTTCTCTTTATTTGTACGCGTCAAGTTTTTCTTTGCAGACTATAAAGCAAATCACTTTATGAAAGGACCGCCTCAAAACTATTATTTAAAATCTTGTTTCCATCGAATCCTAATTTTTAACTGTAGTTTTGCCTGTCAACCAGTCCTAAACTATTCACTTGACTCTAACAGACCATTTCAAGGAATGCGCGTTGATTCTTAAAGGTTACAGAAGAAAACGTCCAGACTGTGCTTGAATTTATGCTTTGTGGCTCAAGTCAAAAACGTTATCTGCCATGTAGTTGATTATGTTGCCTGCAGGTCGATATCTGCCAACCACAAACGTCAATTTTCCGTCCGCGGTTTTCGCTCTGCCAATTCCCAACTCTTTGGTACTTTTCCATACGACCTGGGTAAAATGCCCAGTTCCTTTCTGCCATCCACCACGACTGAAATCATAGTCTTTGTATTCGCCATACCTGCAACAAGAGGCAATCAAGTCAAACGTAGAACAAGCTTAAAATATAGCCTGCGTAGCAAGCGTTTCCAGTCGAGTTATTGCGCGAAGCTACGCAGGCTAACTGAAATAATTAGTAAGACCCCTGAGTAAGACTCTTTTCATTCAAGTAATAGTTTTCATAAGTACACTTCATTCAGACACCTTTAACTAAACGGAGTTTTGAAAGCGAAAAGTCTACTATATTTATAGCATATATATTTTGAAAGCTCCACAGGGATAAATTTCATAAATTGTCGATCTAATGGTTGTACGCTTTACAGGGGGTTATTTTGTTCACAGTAAACTGAATCTGGAGTTGTTCTTAGTTATCGTTTACGTTTCCTGCCTAGTTCTCAATGAAGTAGTCTGTATATTACGTACCACATGTCGGTTGCTTTTTCTCCAGCTGTATCAAAGCTCCCTGTGAACATGGCTATATTCTCTCCAGCATCATTTCTTTCACTCTTACTGGCATGCTGTAATGTTCGAGCATTTGCCAGCTTTTCAGCCCACGCTTGTGCATCCTTGGCCAGGTCATCAGCCCAACTCAAGGGTGGCACGCCATGCATTGAACGAAACTTGTTGTGCGCGTCAAGAGATTGCTTTGGAAATTCTTCTTTAGGGGAGGATGTTGCTTTACAGTCTAAAAGAATGGTTAAATGTGTCGGTTAGTTGGAAAAGACTAAGTGTAAGCTCGGGTTAAAAGGTCCTACCCTAAACACAATTAAAACTTGTTTTTTGCTTGTCTCCAACGGAGTCCGTACTACATGTGGTAATGTGTTTGTTGGATAAACTATAGAACTGACATTAAGCAAAAAAAATCAGCGAATTTATTTGAAAACAGCCATCACGCTACAAAACAAATACTAAAACGAAACGACACATGAAATAAAAGGTAAACGAAAACAGTAGGATATAATTCTTAGTTTAGCGGGTCTCTCAAGTACCATTTTGAAAGTCTCTTGTTGATTGATGCTGACAGAAACATTATAACTGTGCTTCTGATGCCGATGATCATTTTCTCTATCATACTGAAATTATCATTAGGAGATATAACAACTTCTCATAGAAATATGGATGTCAACTCATATTACAAAGATGGGCTCTCAATGGGGCCTACCTCTTTTCTCCGAATCACTGGTGATATTCTTTTCTGCCGGCTTGGTGACGTCGCCATTCTGTTCAGTTGCCTTGAGATAGCAAACAGAGAGTTTATTAAAAAAAATCCTCAGAATTAAAGTCACGTATTTCTGCCAGTTATTTTCTTATCTATCAGTCGTATTTGGCGTTTTATATTGGATCTCCTTCAGCCCTGTTTAATCTTCTATTTTTCTTCTCCCGTTGGCATTTTTAAAACTATTACCACCCTTCTCAGCACTTATAAGTTGGACATGCAAAGCTGAATAGTGATGAAGGTCTTCCCGAACACAAAGTCTTAGGCTTATTATAGAACCTTTAAATGACAAACATCTACCTTGGGTTTAACATTGTCCTGAAACTGATTCATGTAATTTCCCGCCGGATGATATCGAGCAACAACGAAGATCTTTCCATCATCGCTTTTGGCCTTGGCAATTCCTAATTCCTTGGTTTCCTTCCACACGACCTGGGTAAAATGACCAATGCCGCTTTTAAATCCAGGCTTGTTGAAGTCATATCTATGAGAGAAAACATGAACATATATGAGTCCTGCTTTACCCTTATCCAAGAAGACCGTAAGTCATGTTCATTCAGATTTAAATAAGGGATGCCACAATAGAACGAACTTGAGAATTAGCATACCTCTATATAATAAGATCTATAATAAGATCGCTTTTTTTTCCCACGGCTTTAACATGGACCAAGGCAAGTGGTACCGGTTTAGCAAAAAGAGAAAAAACGTTTAATTAAGTGACAAGGTCCTGTTAGTGATGCAACTTCGAAAAAGTGTGATGGGCTTAACTAAGAACAAGTATTTTTAACTTCGGACCGGGATATTTCGATCTATTTATGGCTGCATGAAATTATCGAGAAATGAACTATTTAAAAGACCACTGATTTGTCTCATCCGCAGGCCTGTCCAGGGTCAGGAGTATCGCGATTGTAACGCACAAGTCAAAGTGTTCTTTTTTCACATCATCGTAAAGTATATATATTGTTTAATTCTTCTACCTACTTTTCAACTTCTGAATACCACCGATCAACGACTTCTGCTCCAGTAACGTCATCTTTTCCCATTACAGCGTACACATTTTCTCCGTCATCTGTATCGTCGTGTTTCAGGCGGCCTTCTTTAGCCAGCTGATTGGCCCACGTTTCTGCGTCTTTTTCTAACTTTCTTGACCACTTTAACTCAGGTACTTGATGAAGGACTCGGTATTTGTTGTGGGCATCAAGTGCTTCCTTGCCAAATTTATTCATCTTCGAATCTGTGAGTCAAAAAGTAGAACGTAATTAATTAGGGGATGTTGATTTGCCATAGTTCAGTATAAATCTTTGCCACCAGGATTTTAGAGCCATTAGGATACATATAAAATATTTCTGATGGTGGCTGGTGATACAGAAAGATAAAATTTCATGTCTGAAGAAACGATTTCTCCAGTTGATTCCTATTCAAGAAAAGTAAGTAAATTACTTCTTAAAGCCGATCGATCAGCTGAAAGAAACCTAATTAATTGCTGAGAGCTATCATGAAGTTTCAAAGGCCTAAGTTGATCGGGATTGAGTACAACCGCATTGTTTGTTCCAAACTGGCAAGTTTCAATGCGCATCTGTTACCCAGAACGTAAGTCGTTCCTTTTTGCAGTTGGTCATTTACAGCTAAAAGGCCGAATGGTTTTAGAAACCTTTCTCCAAAGCCAACGTAACAATACTAAATGATCAGAAATCTGTATTACCTGTTTCTTTCGTTGCCTCAGTTTATATGAAAGTTGTCGATCTTCAGTCTTGATCTCAAGTTGCAAACTTGCTACTGTTACATTTTCAGCTCTTTATATATACTCACCTGCTACCGCTCCGTGTCGTCATGGAGCATACACACGATAATTGATATTTTGCGGTGACATGCAGAAAGGATGTTGTGTCGCCAAGAAGGAACTGCGAACGACAAACCCTTAGGGTGTCTCGTAAACTGCAACTTCCTGTGTAGATACGTATTCCCATCAAGGGGAGAAAAAAATAGACCCATTGTACACCTTAAAAAAGTTAATCGGGAGTTACGTTTTAAGGGTTTTCAAGAATTACGTATCCATCGTTTAGCCATAGGCATTAATAAATCATATTGCAGTCTAAAGAATACATTAAATATTTAAATAAGCAGCAGAAACCTAGATTATGGGGTTCTCCTATGCTTTAAGCTTTGTTACAGTACCCTTTCGTAAAGCCCGCAAAGATGTAAACAAGGTCGGAAAATGATATTTTATGTGGTGTATATTTTCAAGATGGCGCGTCAGAGCAGTGGACCTTTGAAAATCACCTGTCTGCGGCGTTAGTAAATGCGGTGCTTGCCGCGCTATTCGTGATGAAGCACGAGGCCGTGTCTTGAGAAAGGTCGGCACCTTATGCAAATGAGCTGTTGACTGGGCCGTTCATCGAATTCCTTGAGCGGCGGAAGCTGTAAAGCTAAATAAACAAAAGGAAACGTGTTATATAATAACAAGCTACATCAGCTATGGGAGGTACTATAATATTTTAAAACATCTTATTTTCAAAGTCTGAATATCTCCAAATTTAAAACACCTGCGGCTCCTTGGAAGAAAATTAAAAGAGCCGAGATTAGATGATTTCGAGCTCGGGTTTCCTCATCACTTTATTACCATGACTTTCACAACTGTCATCATTAATTAATTTGTATTTTTTTCCAGCAATTAGGTTGCGTCAATTCAAATTTGATTGACGACATGGTCATCAACTGAGGAAGTTGTAAAAAAAAAAGAAATGATAACAGACAATAGCGCTGCGCGCGGTTACTATTTGTAAACCCGAAACTCAGACAAACAAACTAAAATTAACATTACCGAATTTCTAACTTTTGTCGGAGTTTTGTCATTTAAAAAATGTCACATTTGTCTGTCGTTTTTCATTCTAAAAATGAGAAAAATGACAAAACTCAGACAAAACTTACAAATTAGTCACTCTGACATCATTCTCGCGCTACGCTACTAGCGTATAATCAAACAAATAACAGAAAAATTCCGGTAAGCTGCGAGCACTTTTAGAAAGTAAGTAAAGGAAATGTTCATTAAAAAGTAAAGTATGAAGAAGTGCCGTGTTTTATATGGGGTTTTGCTCTCTGAAAGTGTTTCCGATATATATTTAATATAACTATTTAGTATATACTAAAACAGTGGATAGTGTTTTTCGCGCGCTCTGATTGACAACTCAATCAGTGAATAGTCTATCCTGCACTATTCACTGATTCACCCCCAGTTCCTCCGCGCGAGCGAAGCCAAACTCGCGTAAGTTTGGAGCAAAATGCCTTCCCGGTTTGCTGCCGTAACAAACAAAGAAATTTCGCAACTAATTAAGCAAGCTGTTCCCGAAATGCACGAAGAAGGTGACGAAGTTCAGGGTGGAAGTTTTAACCGGTAAAGCTTTGCCTTTTTCCTGACTTGAATTTATCGATAAAACCGGCGAAAAACTTTTTGGTTTGCAAATGAAAATTAAGCTTAAGTCTTGCGTTACTTTATTTAGTTGACTTGTTCATAAATAAGCTTAAAACTAAATTTAATAATCTTTTCTACAGAATGATTTTAAATAGAAAAAGAATTCACAACTCCTTTTGAGGAAATTTCTCCGCAAGAGCTAAACAAATGCCTTCAAAAGTTTTCTTTGTCGGCAAGAAAAAGCGACGACCGCGGTCGTTCGGTCATTGCGTGCCAAAATTGTAATCGTTGCAGGCAACAGTAAATGAGTTAAAAATGATCATTTTTGTGCTCAATTATCTCACTGTTTTAGTATATACGAAAACAATTATTCACCTCAGTGTCGGTGGCTAGTAGTGGATATTTACCTCACCGCTAACGCGGCCTCGGTAAATACTCAGCACTAGCCACCTCCACTTCGGTGAATAATTGTTATTTATTTTTTTCTGAGCTTGCGAGCGGGCGGAATCCTCCAAATCCTGCAATCTGATTGATTCGAGAGCGGGCGGTTTTTCACGATCTTGTCCGCTAACCCGGGCGGAATCGTTGGCAGCTTTATTCACAAGTTTGTTTGTTGTTTGTGAATGAGCAAAACCTGTGATTTTTAACCATTTTTCTTTTGAAAACTTGCGCTATTATAGAATCAAGCAAGTCAGCCAGAAAAACCACTAAAGTAAAGCAAAACAGGCGGCTTGTCATGTCGCTTCACTAGCTTTATAACCTTACGCTGTAAGTACTGCAATCTTGCTCTTAAGCACCGTTTATTCGACGTTTTTCCTCTGTTTGTAGGTTTGTTTTCCATTTTTGCTGTCTGAATCTAGATTCTGTCGTTTTTCAGTGAATTTTGCCCCGCTAGTTTTCTACTTTTCAGAAAAGGTGGTTGTCAACGATTCCATGTAGCTTTCAATCTTGAATAAACAACACGAACAACTTTTCCAGCAGTCAGTTATCGCCGTCTTATTTATTTCTTTGTTTATATAATTGTTTAGTTACCCACATCGCCTTCTTTTATTCGAATTCACTTCAAAACCCTAAGATTGGTATCTGAAATTAGCTCTTTTTATAAAGCCTTTGTGCAGTTTTTATCCCGCTCGATTGGGTATCTGAAATTAGCTCTTTTTATAAAGCCTTTGTGCAGTTTTTATCCCGCTCGATTGGGTATCTGAAATTAGCTCTTTTTATAAAGCCTTTGTGCAGTTTTTATTCCGCTCGATTGGGTATCTGAAATTAGCTCTTTTTATAAAGCCTTTGTGCAGTTTTTATCCCGCTCGATTGAATTGATCTGAAAGTAAATATTCAGCCGAAGAAAATCTTTGCTGTTTTTCTTTCCTGTGGCTTTTAAGTTCGTCAATTCTTTTATCCTTGTTTGACACTCAGATTATGAATTGTCTACCAAGACACAAAAACCTCTCTTTATTCTGAAGAGAGCTTAGGCCTGTTTCAAACGTCGTGCTAAGCTGGCTCGACTGTAGCTCGACTGCAGCACGACATTAGCACGACACTAGCACGACTTGGTTTTAGACGTCGTCCTGCTTGTTTCGGTGTGAGATTTGCTTTGAGCGGGTCTGGAAACTCGTCAGTGGGACCTTTTCCTCCGGGCCAGTGAAGAGCACAAATGTACGTGTTTTTGTTAACGTTTTTCTCCGTAAAGAATTCCCGTGAACATGCCACTAACCAACGCTTGCACTTAGCGAGATCTTTCGTCGGTTTAGGGAAAGGTATGAATACTTTCTGCCCCGATTTCTCCAACTCTTTTAGTGATTCTGGCCATTTTTCTGGATATCTTGAGTCTGTTTTGCACTCACCCCAACAGCAGTGTCTGGTGCCTACCATTTCTCTTGTTTCTAGAGCGATAAACCGAAGAACTGACTAAAATTTTCGCTTTTACGATCACAACCGCGGCTCCCGCTCATACATTTGCTTTGTTTTGGTCGCAATGTTTGTCTGACTCTGTGCGGGGGGTCTCATGGGATCTCACGCTGTCAAATCTATTTTTAGTAATAGTGCGCTTCGCTATTTAATTCATTCGAATAGAACGGCTGTTGCCGAAAACAAAATACAAAAACTAAGAAACGGTTTAGCAAACTTTTAAATGTATTCTAATGTACTTATAACTTATGAATTGAGTTCAGCACGGCGGTAGCACGACGTTTGAAAGCAAGTCGAGCCACTGCCGTGTGGAACGGCAAGGCTTGCCTTGCTACCCGGCAGTAGCACGGCTTGGTTTAATCTGATAATATAAATCACAAGTTAAAAATCATGTTGTGATGTTTTGTTTTGGTTTGCAATCGATCGCGCGCGTTGAATAACATCAACACGAACGCGCCCGTCTTCAACACACATAGGTAGGAAGCTGAAGTAAAATTTTCCTTAAACTTTTAAATCTCAGTAAGAAAAAAATAAAAATGTTATTCACAGGCCTAGATCGGTCCGTACTGGGAGAAACTGTGCGAAACTGTGCCCTCGGTCTGAGTACCGCCCGAGGCCGTACTCAAGACCTCAGGAACAGTACTTCTCCCAATACGGACCTCCAAGTCGGTGAATAACATATATATATTTCAAAAAAAACCCTGTATGTATTAGGCATGTACGCTTGATAACTATCAAAGGAAAATATACATATATATGTTGTAGTTAATTTTTTATCTCAGGTAATTTTTATTTTTCTTTTGTTTAAACATCATTAGCATACATTATCATACCCAAAAACAAAAGAAAAAGAAAAATTACCTGAGATAAAAAATTAACTACAACATATACATAACATTTAAAATAGTGATTTATTTGGTCTAAGAGTTGTTGTTTGGACTCCGAATGAAAGAAATACAATAGTCATTGTCCACTCGATCCCCATCAGGCCTCGGCAGTGACTCACAATACCGATAAGGTAAGGTATGCTTATAGTTATTATCTAGTTTATATCCTTTAAAACTAGAAAGGACCTCCTTAAATTAAATCAAAAGAAAAAGTAAAAATACTAAGAAAAATGAGCCCCAATAAATATTGTTCTATTGTTCTATTACTTCTCCATCAAATTTAAAATAACATATGACACGAACCCTGAATAAATGGTTTGTGGCTTCTAGCGCGATAAGTAATAATATAAAAAGAACTGATATCAATGAGATTATTTTCATTGATATGTTTGCTCCGAAATGGGCACGCGGGCCCCATAAATTAACACGTCTTCCCTCCTGGGACCCTTGCATCACCCCTGGGTATTGAGCGTGGTATTTAAATGTTTTGCCAACATCAGAATCACTTATCAGATCGCTTTTCTATGTGTTCATGCCCCGAGAGGGCATATATACTTGCGTTTTTTGTGTGCCATTCCGGTTTTCGTCGCTGAGCATGGCCTAGGCTCCTGACGCTATCCTTCCTCATGCTTTGGAAGCCGTTCGCCCGGCTGTGATACCTCCTTCGAGTCACTTTTATAGCGTGAGTCGCTTTCAGACTGGATTTCATGGCGGGTATCACTCTCCATTTCATTTCATAGCGAGTGTCGCTTCGAGTTTTTTCATAGCGTACGTCGCTTTCAGTTGTTATAGCATGTCTCGCCTTCACGTTGGTTTTCCTTGGTGTGTGTCGCCCTCCAGCTAGCCATTTCTGGCGTGAGTCGCTTTCACTAGTTTCGTGCTGTCTTTCGTATTTTGTTCTCCATTTTGTGTTTATTGTGTGTGTCGCTTATAAGTTTGTTTTTCATGGCGCGTGTGGCCTTCAGGTTGTTTTTACGGCGTGTGTCGCCTTCAGGTTGTTTTCACGGCGTTTGTCGCCTCCAAGTTAGCCATTTCAGCGTGTGTCGCTTATAAGTTGTTTTCATGGCGTGTGTCGCCTTCAGGTTGTTTTCACGGCGTTTGTCGCCCTTAGGTTGCCGTTTCTGGCGTGTGTCGCTTTCGCTAGTTTCATGGTGTCTTTCGTATTTTGCTCTCCATTTTGCGTTTATAGCGTGTGTCACTTATAAGTTGTTTTCATGGCGTGTGTCGCCTTGAGCTTGTTTTTACTGCGTGTGTCGCCTTCAGGTTGTTTTCACGGCCTGTGTCACCCTCCAGTTGGCCGTTTCTAGCGTGTGTCGCTTATAAGTTGTTTTCACGGCGTGTGTTGCCTTCAACCTGTTTTCATGGCGTGTGTCGCCTTCAGGTTGTTTTGATGGCGTTTGTCGCCTTTGGGTTGTTTCTACGGCGTGTGTTACCTTCCGGTTAGCCGTTTCTGGCGTGTGTCGCTTTCACTCTAGTTTCATGGTGTCTTTCATATTTTGCTCTCCATTTAGTGTTCATAGCACTTGTCGCTTACAACTTGCCCGGGCATGTACCACCGTCAAGTTGTTGTCATGGCGTGTGTCGTTAAGGTTAGCAGCATTTCTAACTTTAGACGTTTTCAGACTAGTTTTTATAACGTGTGTCGCTCTTAGGTTTCAGCCGTTATAGCGCGTATCTCTTTCAGGCTGGTTTGTTTATGGTATTTTCTGCTCCTAGTTTAGTTTTCGTAGTTTGTGTCACTTTCAGCCTAGTATTTGGCATCTCCTGCTCTTATTTATTCAGTATGTCGTTCCTCCCTTTTAGGATCGTTTTTCATGGTGTGTTACTTCTTTTGTCCTCATGTACGGCGCGTTATTTTGGTCTTGTATTTCACTTTTTCTATACTTTGCGGTCCGTGTT
Organism: Porites rus; assembly: GCA_964035705.1. NCBI lineage: Eukaryota > Metazoa > Cnidaria > Anthozoa > Scleractinia > Poritidae > Porites > Porites rus. The sequence goes on along the minus strand of OZ037996.1, from coordinate 7,117,238 downwards.
TTTTCTGTATGCGTGTTCCTTCGCATATCCTGTAGTTTGTCGCGTTTTTATTCGCGTTCGTTGTTGCTTACGTTTTCTTTTCCGCAACTAGTTCCAGTATTCGGAAATTTTCTTCTCTATTTCTTTGTTTGTTCGTCAATGTTGTAGAAGTTAAAACATGAGTTTTTTCTAGTTTATTTCCTCGGGCCCTTTTGTTTTCTCGTCTTTTATTCACTTGGCATTTTTAAGCGATGTTAAAGTGTTAAGCTTCCATTGCCAGTACCCACGGCACGTGACTTTATTATCGGTTTTTCTGGTTCGAATTTAGAATTCATAATCATGGCATCTCTCTTCCGTTTTTTTTTTTTTTTTTTTTTTTTTTACAAATATCACACACTCGGGGGCTCTTAAACGGAAGACGGTCGCTTTCATCCTGTTATTTGGAATTAGTCATCCGCGGTTCTGTGGTTTGTTGTTAGTTTTATGGGCTTATAGTTATTTATGCAGGTTCATCTCGACTACATGTATACCTCGTGTCACGCCAATCGGCCCATCGGTTTGTTTTGGTTGGTTTTTTCTTGTGTGTTGTTTTACTCGCTTCTAGAAATGTGTCGTTATTTCATGACTTTCGGTCCTGTGCTCCTGCTATCAGTCCGGTCGATCTGGGGCGGGTAGTCTAAATCATGCCCGATACTCTGTCTGTGACGGGGTTCCTGGATCGGCCTGGTTGGTGGCTCCCCTTTTTCTCCTTTATTTCTTTCTCCAGTTTCGGTTTAACGCTATCACGTGGGGTATATGTGCGTTGCCTTCGTGGTAATCTATTTCCAATTATTTCGCTTTTAGGCACTGTTTAACTTTGGTTAAAACGCACGAGATTCCGTCAGATCTTATCATTCCTAGTGTAACTGGAAGGGGAGCCCGCCAGTTGGGCCGGTCCGCTCCCGTCTCCCTCATCGATCTCGGCTATTTCTTTGGCTTTGGGAAGTCGACGCTTGTTCCCAGGCAAACGTCGGTTTTTCTGTGGTACATCATAGATTTTTCCTTACACTACGTTTTTAATGTCCCTAGATAAGAATGTAAAACTTGCTTCTATGCTTAGCCGCAAGACGGTATTTCTAAGTCTCTGCAGAAGTCTGTGGGAAGATAAACTTCTTTACACTCTTGTACCTGCCGCCAGGTTGTTTTCTCGTGCGGCGTGTTTGGCCATATCACACTGCACTGGCGTCTCCAAGAGCTGTTCCCGTAGGATGAGCTTCTGAGATTGGGGGGAATATGACAATTTTTCTGAGGTTGTTGGCTTAGTGGCAGCATTCGGCGCTCGGGTAGAAATTATTTTCGCCCATATCTTAGTATTCCCCGCGTGTGCCATAGAGGTGCAGCATATCTATGAAAATTCTCCTACTATTTTCATTGATATGTTTGCTCCGAAATGGGCACGCGGGCCCCATAAATTAACACGTTTTCCCTCCTGGGACCCTTGCATCACCCCTGGGTATTGAGCGTGGTATTTAAATGTTTTGCCAACATCAGGATCACTTATCAGATCGCTTTTCTATGTGTTCATGCCCCGAGAGGGCATATATACTTGCGTTTTTTGCCCCCCCCCCCCCTCCTCCCCTCAGCGACGAAAACCCGGTTATGCTGCACTTCTTCGCATACGCGGAAATTATTTTCGCCCATATCTTAGTATTCCCCGCGTGTGCCATAGAGGTGCAGCATATCAATGAAAATTCTCCTACAATTTGACGTTAGCTTATTTACGTACCGGAGGATGATATGAATGAATGCATTACAACCAACAATAAAACTGTTTTGCGGGAAAGGTCTCGAAGCGGGCAACATTTCAAAATCTATGAGATCAGACTGTTTAGCAGTGCACTGTTACTTTTACCACTCTTGTACACGTCAAGTTTTTCTTTGCAGGCTATAAAACAAATCACTTTGTGAAAGGACCTCCTCGAAAGTATTAAATTTTTGTCTCCATCGAATCCTAATTGCCCCCGCAGGGATTTCGCCCAGAAGGCGAAATCCCGAGGAGGCACTCTAGTAACTCGCGCATATATTAAGGAAAGTACTTACAGTTGAAGTATACAGTCATACAGTCTGAATATAGAAAAAATCTCGATTTGCTTGAACAGGGGCCGCGAGGAATCGGTAGGTAATGATGACGTTTCTATTGTTTGTGCCCGCAAGTACGAAATAGTTAGGATGACGTAAGAACAGAACATCCTTAAGGGACCGCTTAGGTAGATTTTGTGACATTCATTGTGCAGTCATACTTCGACACTCTTTTGCGTTACGTGGTATCAGTGACATTCTGTGGAGCAGTTGTTTCAGTGAAAGTTATGGACCAATTTTTTAACGACACTTGTTAAGCGCAGAAGAAGTTGTAAGGTGCGTATAACTGTGTATATATAAACACTTGGAGAGTTTACCAGACACAAATTCACAAATCTTTCATTGGAAACCTTGCCAGTCACTCTTTCTCTCTCCTTGACCGGCATAAGACTCAGCCCGCCCAAACAAGCAAGACAAGTGAACAACGGCTAGCTTCTCACTAGCAGAACGATGGACGATTACAGAAATTCGCCAACAATCAATTCAATCAAATCAATTCTGTGCTGAGTTATTACCTGCTTACATATATCCTTCCGCTATAAAGTTTAAAACAAGACTAGAATGCGCGAGTGTGAATTGATCAAACGTCTTTTTAATTTCTAAGGCTTCCTTTCCGGCAAATAAAATGAACTGAATGTAAAAAGTGAAGGAGAAATAACGAAAAATTCAACTTCTTATTAAATCTTTTCTTATGGTTTAGAATGAACTATTCTCGAAACTGAGAATGTTTTGATCAAAGCTGTGCAAATCGACCTGAAACAGTGTGCATGGAACCTTGCGTTTCCTGTACTTATCTCACCTATTGTATGGAATATGTGTGACAATTAAATCTTCCTTATGAATCGGTATATTTCAAAGAGCCACACAACAAGCAAGAATGCTATTGATCGACAATCTACAGAGCGGGGGCAGCTGTAGTGTTAACTATTACTAGTTTTTAACTGTAGTTTTGCCTATAGACCAGCCGTAAACTACCGTAAAATTCCGAAAAGAAACCCCAGGGCCTATAGTTTTCAAAGGCCCTTTTTGGGGGACTTATTTTTGGCGGGGCTTCTATACGGAGGGAAATTTGCGTTTCAAAATCGATTGGGCTAGCTTAAAGTTGAAAGGAAATTTGTGTCAGTGAGTAATTTTCAGAATTTTTCACGGAAACTCGCCTTGAGGACGTAGATATTACTAAAACTCAGCTATGCAAGTAGTTTGACTATATGGAACAAAGAAATCCAAGCCAGGAGTTAAGAGTGAACTACGCAAACAGTAACATAGTGTCAGTGACACACTTTTTGACTGCAATCATTTGGCACACGTAATGGTTCTTTGGTATAAAATGCAAAAAATTATCCGTTAGTGTACAATTTTGCTTTGCTTTCTTTTTGAATTTGAGGGCAATTTCCAAGTACAAGCCCCTGGGGGCTTATACTTGGAGGGCGATTTAACGGAGGGTTTTTTGCGTTACGAGATTGTGGGGCTTATATTTGGAGGAGCTTATACATGGAGGGGTTTATTTTCGGAATTTTACGGTATTCACTTAACTCTTACAGACTATTTCAAGGAACGCCGTTGATTCTTAAAGGTTACACAAAGGAAAACGTTCAGTGTGCTTGAATTTATGCTTTGCGGCTCAAGTCGAAAACGTTATCTGCCATGTAGTTGAGTATGTTGCCTGCAGGTCGATATCTGCCAACCACAAACGTCAATTTTCCGTCCGCGGTTTTCGCTCTGCCAATTCCCAACTCTTTGGTACTTTTCCATACGACCTGGGTAAAATGTCCAGTTCCTTTCTGCCATCCACCACGACTGAAATCATAGTCTTTGTATTCGCCATACCTGCAATAAAGAGGCAATACTGATAAGTCAAACGTAAAGCAAACTGAAATAATTAGACGTACTCTTTCCATTCAAGTAATATAACATAGTTTTCATAAGTACTTAATTCATACAGACACCTTTAACTAAAATTATTATTCATTCAAAATATTTCCCCAATTCTGATTGGCTGAAAGCACACGCATAATTCACCATAACCAGTTACTGATGACCAAATTTGGAATAATTTTGTGTTTAACGAGGAAATTACGTCAAAAATGCAGCCTTCTACAGGTTAATGCATCGTTAACCGAGAAGACCTGGGGACGAGATTGAGTTGTTTTCGTTGTGAAAACTAAAATGGCGGACACTTCACTCGTTTCAAGAGTAAGAACTACAGCTGGAACTAGGCGAAATAATGGCTGAAAACATAGCAAAAACAGCAAGAAGACAACTCGGAGGGCGACATCTGCTATTTGGAGAATATTTGCGGAGCTGGACAAACCTAAACGTACACTATCGAAGGCAAAACTTAGCATCGATGCAGGTAAGCATGTTTTAGCTATGTTTTTAGCTAGGAAATATTTTGAATGAATAATAAAGCAAATTCAGCTTTCGTAGGATATGAAGAATTAAGCAGATCTGGGAGAGTGTTATCCACCTCGGCCTTCGGCCTTTTTAGATAACACCCTCCTCGATCTCCTGAATTCTCACCTACTCAGCCTCATTCATTAATTGCTAAATACTCGCTATTACCATCCCCGTCTGTTCAGTGAAGCCAAAGTATCGATTGCTGACAATGTTAAAAACTAATTCAGTAGTCCTATCAGCCTTGCATTATTTGTAAAGCATCGTTCAGGGATTTATTTGGCAACGCCTGGTGAATTGGTTGTAAATGTGAATTGAATGGTCTGGAAACTAATACGAATTATGATTGCAACAAAACAATTTTATAGTATACACATTTTAAAAGCTCCACAGGGATACGGCATTCATAAGTTGTCGATCTAATGGTTGTGCGCTTTACAGAGGGTTATTTTGTTCACAATAAACTGAATCTGCCCCTGAATCTGGAGTTATTCTTAGTTATTGTTTGCTGTCGTAGTTCTCAATGAAGCAGTCTGTATATTACGTACCACATGTCAGTTGCTTTTTCTCCAGCTGTATCAAAGCTACCTGTGAACATAGCTATGTTCTCCCCAGCATCATTTCTTTCACTCTTACTGGCATGCTGTAATGTTCGAGCATTTGCCAGCTTTTCAGCCCACGCTTGTGCATCCTTGGCCAGGTCATCAGCCCAACTCAAGGGTGGCACGCCATGCATTGAACGAAACTTGTTGTGCGCGTCAAGAGATTGATTTGGAAATTCTTCTTTAGGGGAGGATGTGCCTTTACAGTCTAAAAGAATGGTTAAATATGTTGGTTAGTTGGAAAAGACTAAGTATAAGCTCGGGTTAAAGGGTCGTACCCTAAACTCAATTAAAACATGTTTTTTGCTCGTCTCCAATGCAACGGAGTCCGTACCGTGACATGTGGTAATTTTTTTTGTTGGATAAACTATAGAACTGACATTAAGCAAAAAAATCAGGGCATTTATTTGAAAACAGCCATCTCACTACAAAACAAATACTAAAACGAAACAACACAAATGAAATAATAGGTAAACGAAAACAGTAGGATAATTCTTAGTTTAGCGGAACGCTCAAGTACCATTTTGAAAGTCTTTTGTTTATTGATGCTGACAGAGACATTATAACTATGCTTCTGATGCTGACGATCATTTTCTCTATCATACTGAAATTATCATAAGAACTATTAATAGAAATATAGATATCAATTCATATTATAAAGATGGGCTCTTTATATGGCCTACCTCTTTTCTCCGAGTCAATGGCGATTTTCTTTGTCTCTGCCGGGTTGGCGACGTCGCCATTCTGTTCAGTTGCCTTAAGCGAGAGCAAACAGAGAGTTTATTAAAAGCTCAGAAAGTCACGTATTTCTACCAGTTATTTGCTCATTTATCAATGGTATTTGGCGTTTTATATTAGATCTCCTTCAGCCCTGTTTAATCTTCTATTTTCCTCTTCCGTTGGCATTTTTAAAACTACTCCAGCAAGTTAATCATCAAAGTGTACATGCACCACCCTTCTCAGCACTTATAAGTGAGACATGCAAAGCTGAATAGTGATGAAGGTCTTCCCGAACACAAAGTCTTAGGCTTATTATAGAACCTTTAAATGACAAACATCTACCTTGGGTTTAACATTGTCCTGAAACTGATTCATGTAATTTCCCGCCGGATGATATCGAGCAACAACGAAGATCTTTCCATCATTGCTTTTGGCCTTGGCAATTCCTAATTCCTTGGTTTCCTTCCACACGACCTGGGTAAAATGACCTATGCCGCTTTTAAATCCAGGCTTGTTGAAGTCGTATCTGTGAGAAAAAACATGAACATATATGAGCCCGACTTTACCCTTATCCAAGAAGACCGTAAGTCATGTTCTTGATTCAGATTTACATAAGGGATGCCAGAATAGAACGAACTTGAGAATTAGCATGTCTCTATGTAAGATCCCATTTTTCCCCCAATGGCTTTAACATGGACTAAGGCAAGTGGTGTTTAGCAAAAAGAGAAAAACGTTTAACTAAGTGACAATGTCCTGTGATGCAACTCCGAAAAAGTGTGATGGGCTTAATTTGAAGAACAAGTATTTTTTAACTTCGGACTAGGATATTTCTATTTATCACTACATGAAATTATCGAGAAGTGAACTATATAAATAAGCACTAATTTGTCTCATCCGCAGGCCTGTGCAGTGTCAGGAGTATCGCGATTGTATCACACCAAGGGTTCTTTTTTCGCATTTATCGTTCAGTCAAATAAATATATTTATGTTTAATTCTTCTACCTACTTTTCAACTTCTGAATACCACCGATCAACGACTTCTGCTCCAGTAACGTCATCTTTTCCCATTACAGCATACACATTTTCTCCGTCATCTGTATCGTCGTGTTTCAGGCGGCCTTCTTTAGCCAGCTGATTGGCCCACGTTTCTGCGTCTTTTTCTAACTTTCTTGACCACTTTAACTCAGGTACTTGATGAAGGACTCGGTATTTGTTGTGGGCATCAAGTGCTTCCTTGCCAAATTTATTCATCTTCGAATCTGTGAGTCAAAAAGTAGAACGTAATTAATTAGGCGGTGTTGATTTGCCGTAGTTCAGTACAAATCTTTGCCACAGGATTTTAGAGGAATTAGGATACAGATAACACATTTCTGATGGTGGCTGGTGATACAGAAGGATAAAATTTCATGTCTAAGGAAACGATTTCTCCGGTTGATTCCTATTAAAAGTAAGTAAATTACTTCTAAAAACGATTAGTTGAAAGGAACCTAATTAATTGCCAAGAGCTATCATGAAGTTTCAAAGGCCTAAGTTGGTCCGGATTGAGTACAACCACACTCAGAGTTTTTTTGTTCCAAACTGGCAGGTTTCAATACCACTCTGTTACCCAGAACGTAATTAAGTCGTTCCTTTTTGCAGTTGGTCATTTACAAAACGGCCCAATGGTTTTAGAAACCTCTCTCCTAAGCCAACTTAACAATACGAAACAATCATGAGAAATCTGCATTACCTGTTTCTTTAGTTCCCTCAGTTTGTCTGAAAGTTGTCGATCTTCAGTCTTGATCTCAAGTTGCAAAACTTGCTCCTGCTGTTTATATATACTCACCTGCTACCGCTCGTCATGGACCATACACATGATAATTGACATTGTGCGGTGACATGCAGAAAGGATGTTGTGCCGCTAAGGAACTACGAAAGACAAACGGTAATAGGATGTCACGTAAACTGTAACTTCCTGTGTAGATGTATATAATTACGTATTCCTATCAAGGGGAGGGAAAAATAAACCCTATTGTACACCTTCAAAAAATTCAATCGGGAGTTACTTGTACGTTTTAAGGGTTTTCAAGAACTACGTATCCATCATTTAGCCATAGGCATTAATAAATCATATTGCAGTCATGGCCGGAAACCAAATGCTCTTGAACTACGTGATCTTCCGTCCGAAAAACAATTTGCTCGTGCACATGACGACGTACAACGCATATTATGACACCCACTGAAAAGAGAGGTAGACCGAAGATTTGTTGACAAAGTGCTCTTGAATATATTTTTTATAATCCTTTAAGCTCATGATTTGATGTACGTTTTGCTGGATTTAACTATAATACTTCCTTAACTGACCATGAAGTCAGATTTTTTTTATACTGACCGCACCTGGCCCGCCTTAACAACGTTGAAATGTCTTCAAACCTCTTGACATCTTGTTGTAGGTTAAAATACTTAAAAGATGTTTGTTTACCAACCTGAATGTATATAAATGAAGTGTGGTGCTGCCCGTGTTCATAAAAAAAATTTTGAGGGCGGGAAGTTGAAAATTTGAGTAATTTACTTTAATGGGCAATCACTATACGTGACTCTGCATGAACTCCACTAATAAATACGGTAAACAAGACTCAAAAGTATCGTAGACGTTCTTTTGCATATTGCATATATTACCTAAAAAAGCACCAAAATAAGAAACATCAAACTAAAATATGATGCATCGACTCGAAACAAGGTCGACAAATTTTGAACCTTTCTAACGGCTTTGCAGGCAAAGCTCAGGCAAACTTGTGAAACTTGATTGGCAAAGGGGCGTACTTAATTGTGTAGTTGTATATTGATCACCTGACATCAGTACGCGTTGTATGATGTTTTTTCGGTCGGGTAGGTTTTTATTTTGGTCACGATAATTATTAAAGCTACAGCTGCGTACATATTACTTATTTTACGGTGTATCTGATTTATTCTGATTTTCATTAACTGCACGAATATTGTTTGTGCACGTTTTAATTTTGTACTACGTACGTGTTTGTTTGTGCCTACAGGGCAAAGTTCTCAGGTTTCCTTAGCTTTCTATCTGCGGTACAATAAACTGACTAAGCATAAGATAGCAAAATTCGCTAATCTTTCTTTCCTAGATTGTTTCCCGGTTATTCTCGAGTGGCAGGCAGCCGCATCAAATGAAGTTGCTGCATGACTAACCATGACTTACTTAATACGTCCTAAAACTCCACTGGTAAAAAATATAACATTCTTTTCCATAAATTTAATAGATGCATACCCCACGACTACATTAAAGGGTGCTATATTAAAAGCCATGCGACTCTTGCTTATAGAAAGTTTAACAAATTTTTCTGCGAATTTCTTCAGGGATTTTTTGACCACCGTACAGGTGTCTGAAAGTCAGAAATCGATATCGACGGCGGTTTATGCCCTCTTCGGCGATGTTTCTTCTCATCTGTCACACTTCTATTTGTCTTCCTAAAGATTGTTTGGGGTTTTACTGTTTTGTGTTATCATAACAAGATCTTGGAGTGAAGGCGCGTTGAATAGTTAATGTAAGGTCTGTAAGATTCATTAATTGTTCCTTGACTAGAAAACTTTGCGTAAGATTTGGCAACAATCCTGACGAGATAAACTTAACCACTTCAAGGAACCGAGTCTAGATCTATCATGCATCCTTGAATTTGTCATAATCTTTGGGCCCAAATGTCAGAATCCAACCGGGTCATTTTGAAAATGAAAAAGGTCTTTTAAAGAGTTTTCCCCTTAAAAACGCCTCAAGGACAAATTTAACGAACACAGACGTACGTGCAGGTCGAAAAAACTAACATTAAATCTAAACCACTACTGTTTCTGAACACTTTCTCTCTCACTCTAACCATTCTCATACTGACATGCAGTTAATCCCACTAGAGAAAATTCATTCTTCACGTGACTCAGTTCGTAAAATTTGACTCTTGAACCTAATGGCCTAAACCGCCGTGACGAATTATTGTAATCCATATCCTTATTATTTTTCTTTTCCAGGTTTTTGTGCTGTACGTCATTTCCGCCTCTTCCTTTTAAACAATTTTTATTGCGACATTCTCCTATAATATTGTGATTCCTATCATAAATTCAGTAACATCTGTAAACCTGACGAAAGGCTGGTATGGCAAGCCGAAATATTGTTATGAAAAAGCAATACACGTTGTTTTGATCAGCTTGGCAGCTAAGTCTTTGGACTAATCTCTTTTTGGTTCTTAATATTTTGGCTGATTAGGTCTCTTTTCTACAGACCCAACTTTTATAACTAGCAGGATCTTCGTCCACGGTTTTTGCAGTTAATTTAATTCCTTTATTATTAAAACCCCAAAAGCCCCATGCGTATTATTTTATTAGGAATTGACTGATCTGGCTGCTGGACAGTCATGATTAAAAGTTAAATTCTCATTTCGAAAAGTAATTGGTCTGGCCGCGGCTAATTCTGACCTCTAATTTGATTGGACCCTTATGTGTCGCAGCTCTTTTGTTTTCAGGCTAGGTTCCATTGTTTTTCCCAGCCAATCCCGTGAGGTCTTCCGAGAGCTGCAAGGTCGCCTTTCTGTAAAATGGAAAGCGCGCTTAGTTACTCCCAGTGTAAGCAACAAGAACCAGGAGCACTCAACGACCGAATGTTTCCATAAATACGTCAGAATTTTGAACTGTGATAGTTCATCATGTTGGGCCCTACAGACTTGAGATGTCTTAAGGGAACTCATTTTCGTCCTCTCCAAAGTTTCAGTTGGCTTTTAGGTCCTTTTACGTCTCATGATCATCCGAAAATGTTAGCTATACCTTTAATGGGTCCGGTCGAAAGTCAAGGACATGGAGTAGGCGTACTCTACTCTTTGTCTTGACACCGAAATTTTCAGGAGACATTTTCACAATAATGGCAATATCTTGCCAACAAAATGACGGTGGAAAACACAGTTTCCGAAAATTGTTGGTAAGATAATTACTAGGAAAAAACTGAATCCCGAATCCGACTCGACTTCGATATCCAGAAATGTTTAGCCTTTCATCTCCAAAAGCTTTGAAATTTCTAGACAACATTTGTTCCTTTCGAACTACAGTTATTTTACTGAAAAACGTCGCACATGAGTTCCCCTAAAGAATACATTATATAACAAGCAGCAAAAACCTAGATAATGGGGTTCTCGTATGCTTTAAGCTGTGTATCCTTGCGTGGGAAGAACTAAGCTCGCAAAGCTGTAAACAAGGTCGGAAACTGATATTTATTATGTGGGGGTGGTGTATATTTTCAATGGTGCTTCAGAGCAGTGGACCTTTGAAAATCGATCACGTATCGGCGGCGTAAGTAAATGCGGTTCTTGCCGCGCTATTCGTGATGAATCACAATGCAAGCAGTTTATATTCTTTAACGAACGACAATAAGACCCGTGTCTTTAGAAAGGTCGGCACCTTATGCACATGAACTGTCGACTGGGTCGTAAATCGAATTCCTCGAGCGGCTGAACCGGCTGTAAAGTTAGATAGACAAAAGGAATTGTGTTACAGCTGCCATAAGAGTAAGCCACAAAACTATCCAACACCTCAGGCCGGGCATATTCGAGTTCCGTTACGTAATATATGTTTACCAACAAACCGGCTACATCAGCTAAGTGAGAGGTACTATAATATTTTAAAACATTATTTTCAAATTCTGAATATCTGCAAAGTTAAAACACCTGCTGCTCCTCGCAAGAAAATTAGAAGAACCGAGATTAGATGATTTCGAGTTCGGGTTTTCTCATCACTTTATTACCATGACTTTCACAACTGTCATCATTTTAATTTGTATTTTTTCCAGCAATTACGTTGCGTCAATTCAAATTTAATATTAATTTTTGTGGCCTTTTTAATGGTCTTGACGACAAGGTCATCAACTGAAGGAAGTTGTTTAAGTACGTAGTACAGCCTGTGATAGAAAGATAATAACAGGCAATAGCGCTGCGCGCGGTTTCTATTTATAGACCCGAAACTCAGACAAACAAACATGGGTTCGTTAAAACGATTTTGCCAATATTTTGAAATTTGTAATTGTTCTTGATAGAGGAATTTAGCTCTTACAGATTTTAACAAAAAAAGGACAGTACAAAGGTTCTGCAACTGTTAAGAAATGAGGCGATTTTTAAAAAAATGTACCGAAGGAAACGCGAGAAATTCACGGTTAATTAACTGCGCTGACGTCACAAAAATCCGAAAAACACGCGTTGTTTAGGGTAGTATGAGCCAGGGCGGATAATGAGCAAAATACGCGAGCGAGCTGTCACGCCCGCATGCGCATAAAGCACATAGCTACTGAAACGAGTGGACGTGGTTTCTTCGAAAAGTACGAAAGCCAGTGTTAAAGCTGTTTATTAGTATTATTATGGTGATATCTCCCCAGTTGAAAAAGGAGAGATGTTTTCTTCGAAGTACTTGACTATTGTAGCTAAAATTCGAGCCGTGGTGGTCACTCGTGCGGATGACGATCATCGGAGATGAAGACGGTGGTTGTGCACGGATCGCAATAAGCCCTTCATTTCTTAATCTGCTTTACACTGTTTGCAGATCTTCAAATGTCAGCCCACTTCCGGATACTTTTTCAACCTTGTTCTTCTTTAGGGATAAATAATTTCGACGGAGAGGTCTTTAAAGATGGCGCCGATCTAAAAGCATATATCACGTCCTCAGCTGCTCGTTTAATTTTACAATCATACGCTAATAGCGTAGCGCGAGAATGACGTCAGGGTGACTAATTTGCAAGTTTTGTCTGAGTTTTGTCATTTTTCTCATTTTAATGGCAGATAAACTTCAACTTAAGGTTAAGTCTCCTTTAATTTACAATTCTACTTTGTCATTGGTCAATGTCGCCAAGGAGTCACGTGAGACTTTAAAGCGTCATGATCATGACTATAAACATCAACTATACATGTAAGAGAAAACAATATTTTTAATAAAACCTGAAACGGTAGAGTACTGGCAACAAAACCAAACAATATAAACTGCATAGACATCTGGGCCAAATTATTAGGCAAAACTAAGTTTTATTAACAGTCAAAAGTCATGCCCATTTTTGGAAAGTTCTTGACCAAAATTTTCAATGGTGTCTTGCGGGGCTAGAGTAAAGTAATTGAGCAAATGTGTTCATGTTGCTCCAGCCAGCGGCAGACAAAATAGTGTCAGTAGGGACCCGTTTCTTGTTTGCAGCTGAACCGTCAGCAGCTCTAGTACTGTGGGCTTTGTACACCAGTGTCAATTCCTGCGTTGGTTAGAACAGTTTTTATCCATCTGGAAAAAGTGTTAGTCAACACCGGCTTGCGAGGTTTCTAGTAGCCAATAAGTAACTGGTCAGCGTCTCTTCTGAGTGAAGACGTTCTATCAATGTATGTCTACAGATGTGTGACAGCACATAAGTTCCTGATCAGGCTGGTGTGCTAGAAATTCAATGGGCTTTAGGTGGTGACCTGGTCGAGTACTAAGGGGTGTGCCAATAGTAAATAAACATTTGGTTGCAGACAAGGCAATTGAAGACAAAGTTAGTGCTTTGAGTGTTTGGTCCCCACGACAAACATTTGAGGCTTAAGCCCTCTCCAAGAGTCCAGGCTGCCAGAAACTTAAAGTCGTTATTCACATCCCATATGTCTTTGTACTTGGAAGGAATGACCGAACCTCAAACACGCCCTTCACAAATCTAGTTACGAGCGGGAGCTAGGTACTCATGGTAATCTCCACCTTGAAGGTAAGAATCATCAATATAAGGGGAGTTCACATGTACAAGCTGTCTCAAAATAGCGTAGACTGGCTTCATAAGTTTGGTAAATTTTCGAGGACAAAAGGCTAGCCCATTTGGAAAACAGGTAAATTGATACAGCCATCGTCCCATTCAAACTTCAGGTACTTTTGGTGCGAGGGTGCAATGGGGACACAGTAGTAAGCGTCCTTCAAATCTACTGAGGCCATAAAGCAATTCGGTCTCATCAAATTCAGAACACTTTACTATGTATCCATTTTGAAATGGATACGATGATTTTTAAAGTTCAAAATCATTCGATGAGACCCACCCTTTTTGGGTCGATCAAAAACGGAGGAAATGAATTCTCCAGGTTCACGAGTGGTTTCAACAATTACTGCTTTCTCGAGTAGGCTGGAAATTTCAGCGGTAATAATAACTTGTTCTTGCCCACTAAAACGTTTTCCTGGTGGAGGATGTCTCTGAGAAGGCTGGGCACTGAATTCAATATATTGGCATGATATCATTTGAAGAATTTCAGTATCTGAAGTTGTTTGCTGCCAGGCGGGAATAAATTGTGCCAGCCTACTGCTTTTGAAGCAGCTTGTTTGTGCAACAAGATATGCAATTAATGTAGGAACTAAGCGTACAAAATCATTCACCTGCATCGAGTTTAGTTTCGAAGTAATTATAAAGTCTTCGTTTATTTTTTAGCTGGGCTCCTCCTTTTTCTTCCACCGTTTTTGCTTCCATTTGGGCTGGTACTGGCCTTTGCCTGAAAAAGGCTTGTCCTGTTTCTGGCGCCAAGAAGGCTTAGAGGAAGAGCTGGAGCCGCTGTTGTGGCTGACAGCTGTGTGGCTAATTTGATTTAAGGCCTGAATTGCAGTGAGATGGGCCTGAAGTTCGTCTCCAAACAACAAGGTTTTAACTGGTGTCTGAGAAGAACATAGAGAGCAGTACTACTTACACAAGTTGGGTTTGATGGCTTCTCGTTGAAATAACGAGAGCTCATAATTTGTATGTCCCAACAGCGCGATAACATGAATCTGACTTGTAAGCGCAGCAGCAGTATCCAATTTGCCGCCGTTCGCGCCCTTAGTTCTGAAGTCCATTAAGTTCTGGGCTGATAGAGCGATTACCGCTCCTACCTTGACCTGCATGTTCTAAATGGCAGACAACCTGAGGTCTTGCTTTTTCCCATAGCGGGTCAATTTCTCCCATATCTCGGGGTTAACTTGAGGAACGGCGAGTTTCTCGCAATTTTCGGGGCGGTCGTATTTCTCGCTCAGTTCCTTGAGCTTGTTGTCGCTCAGTTGCGAGGCCCATCTCTTATTTATAATTTCAGCTAGTGTTTTTGAGACTGGACTGCTCACCTTATCATCTTTGGTGAAGTCAAGGGCTAATTTGTTCAAGAGTTCGTCTTCGCCCTCACTCTTGTAGGAGTCCTGCTTGTTGGCGGGCAGCGTTGTGCCACTTTCAATTTCCTGAATTTCGTTCTGATCAGTACCACTGTTTAGGAGAGTGGAAAGGCGTCGTCCTCACTGTTAAACAAAAGTTATCGGCTTTTCACTCTCCCAGCTAAGGGTTCTAAATTCCCAGCACGAGAGTCCTGTTCTGCTGGTCGTTATTGCTGTGACAATGCAGCGAATGAATCGCCCATGGCAGTCATCGATCTTGCCATGCGTTTCATATTTTCGTTCTAAGAATTGAGTACACTTAGCAGCGAATCTCTGTTATCGAGTGTAGATTCAGCAACTAAATCTTGTTTGTCGATCTCCTCTGGAAGGAATTCCTTGGGTCTTCGACGCGGGCTTTGGAAGAGGAATCATCACCCATAAGGAAATCGTCGTGCGATCGCTCCAAATGTCAGCTTGCAAGTGAACGCACTGAGTACGCGCGCATACTCACGTGACTCCTTATCGACATTGACCAGTGACAAAGTAGAATCAGACAAATAACAGAAAAATTCCGGTAAGCTGCGTGACACTTTAGAAAGTAAGTAAAAGAAATGTTCATTAAAAGTAAAGTATGAAAAAGAGCCGTGTTTTATATGGGGTTGCTTTCTAAATCGTTTCGGGCCTGGCCGATCCAGGTCTAACTATCTAAAATCCGGCTGACCCTCTCTGGTTTGTCCTTGTGGTTTTGCCTTCACAAGTGTTTCCGATATATATCTAATATAACTATATATTTCAAAAAAATCCGTGTATGTATTAGGAGTGTACACTTGATAACTATCAAAGGGAAATATACATATAAACATAACATTTAAAATAGTGATTTATTTGGTCTAAGAGTTGTTGTTTGGACTCCGAATGAAAGAAATACAATATAGTTATTGTTCACTCCGATCCTCATAGGGCCTCGGCAGTGACTCACAATACCGATAATGGTAAGGTATGCCTATAGTTAATATCTAGTTTTTATGCTTTAAAACTAGAAAGGACCCCCTTAAATTAAATCAAAAGGAAAAGTAAAATACTAAGAAAAATGAGCCCCGATAAATATCGTCCTAAATACTCAAGTCTATGTAGTACCATTGTATATGCTCTAAACAGCCATTACATAGCTCAGTTATAGTTCTTTTGCTTACTTCTTTAACAGTCTAAGGCTCAAACATGATCTTATGCTATGACCCTAGATTAATATTGTTCCCATTACCTTAAAACCAATTATTACTGTCATAATAACAATCATGATAGATATTATAATTCAACTACAATTCCTCTACTCATTGCTTTTCAAAAGCTCTTCAGTTACAAAAACCTCCTCTCCACCCACTCCTGCTTAGATAAAATTCATAAAAAGTCTCGTGCAAAACAGATGCAACATTGTTGGCCAGCAACTGCCAACGTTGTTAGATATTACATATTGCGTCAGTTTGTTGCATGTCGTTGCATGTTGATGCGTGTTGTTGGGAGTTGTTGCGCAAAGTTTGAAACTGGTCAAACTTTTAAGCCAACAACTCCCAACATTTCTTTTGTTCCGTGATTGCCGAAGCGTATTGCAACAATGTTGGATTCGTTTGTGCAGTTCGTTCAACATTGTTGGTGTCACGCATGCGTATTACCCATGGTATCCTTGGAGATCAATCAATGTGTCACAATACTGTCTCTTGAAAACTTTAATGTATCAATATTATGGCATAAAGCACTGCAAGTTCCAACATTGTTGGGAGTTGTTGCATTCGTTTGCACACTACTTCTAACACTATCCAACAACTCCCAAAATTTTCGGGTCAACAATGCTGGGAGTTATTGCGTCCTTTGCTCGTAGCTTAAGAAACAGAGAGCACATAAAGCAACTTGAAGCAAAGAAAATGCTCTTTTCGGTAAGTGCATCAGACAGGTTAAACAACCCCTCCCTCCCCAAAATTTTAAACGCCGACCAGTTGAACTGCACTGGTACATACCTGTACCACTCTGAGTGACTTCGTCAGAAAAAAGTATATTAATTAATTTTGGATTTGAGCTAACTAAATAGACCACCGATACACTCGATAATAACTCTCCGTAATTAGAAATTCAGATTCCATTCTAGTCTCAGCGACTTCCTTTGGGGAATACATTATCCGCCATATAATTTATTACATTGCCTGCCGGTCGATATCGACCAACCACAAAAGTGAGACTTCCATCCGATGTTTTTGCTCGACCCATTCCTAACTCCTTGCTGCCTTTCCATACGACCTGAGTAAAATGTCCAGTCCCTCCCTGCCAACCACCACGCCGAAAATTGTAGTCTTTGACCTCTTCGTACCTAATAAAACACAAAAAAGCAACTTAAATCGCTCAATAGTAATCGTGATTACAATATTAATTTTGATCCACGCCTACATGTCCATATAGTCTTCTGCGCTTTTCACAAACATGCGAACTCTGAAGTTCAAAAGCCGCCTTCACAACTGCGTTTTTCGTTACTGTCAAAGAAACAAACATAACGGATCGAGATCCATCAATCACAAATCACAAACCATGACCTTTTAAACCCGTTGAAGTAAACTTCTGCATGTTTCCTAAGAGGTCCGCTGAGATGATTGACGGCAGCGAAAAACGCAAACGTCATTTGGCTTTTACACTTCAGAATTCGCGTGTTTTTGAAAAGCCTAGTAAACAAGTAACACAACTGGACAATTGCATGATGCGAAAACACGTTTTAACTTTTTGAAAATATAGGTAGCGTTTTTACTCTCTTTACTCCTCACTACTGGCCCCACCAGAAAAACAACAGTACTCGACCGATTGAAACTTCCCGCAGCGCCTGATACTCACCACATAGTAGTTGCTTGCTCTCCGGCAGAATCAAACTTCCCCGTAAACATAGCTATATTTTCTCCAGCGTCTTTTCTTTCACTCTTACTTGAATGTTGCAACGTTCGGGCTCGGGCCAGTTTCTCAGCCCACCCTTGGGCTTCTCGCGCCAGGTCATCTGCCCATTTTAAGGGCGGAACACCATGCATAGAGCGGAATTTATTGTGTGTGTCTAGGGATTGTTTCGGAAATGGTTCTTTTGGAGAAGAAGTGGCTGAGCTTGACGGTGTAAATCTCTCTGCTGAGAAAAAGCCATGATGAAATTCATTTTTTCCCGTTCGAAAACTAAATGAAGTTAGGATTACACCGGCATCTTATGATGTACAAACATCCCATCTACTCGTTGCGTGAGAGAGAGGTTAAGCACCCGCGTGGGGGCTGATTTATTTCCTGAACACATTTGGGGCGGAGGGGGGGGGGGGGTAATAGAGACTGGGAGTTCTTATTTTAGAGAAGGGGGGGCTCATTTAATTTAACAAAGATGATGGTATCAGTTCTCCATAAAGAACTAGAATACAAAGTTGAAAAGCTCAAGTACAAGAAGTTGGATGTCATGCAGCCGAGGATCAAAAATAAATCCAAACTTCCAGTTGGTGAATAAATAAACCATCCCAGATAAGTCCATATTAAGATTTACAGTTGTGATTGATTTTAAAATACAGTCTATTATTTATTAGCAAATAATAATAGGGGGAAGGGAGGGGGAGCTTGAAAGAGAAGGGGGGGGGGGGGCTTATTTGAGGGAGGAGGCTTGATAGAGGATCATAAGTGGCAACATGTTCATGATCACTACAGGAATCGTGTCCTGGTTGTCTCAAAAACGAAACTTGTTTAATTGAACCATACCTATCATGAAAAAAATAAATAAAGGAACAGAAATTAATTAACTAAAAGAGTAACGTTTACATGAACTTAAAGTAAGCTTTAACTTTTGCTGAAACTATATATTGTACGTTAGGATTTTTTGGTGGTGGGGATATTGTAAAGAGTTTAAAGTTTAACTAAGTTTAACGTCGATAAACGTCAGCAACCGGAGGTAGCTTATATGAAGAAAACATGGGGCACAAGATAAAGCTGTTTGAATTAAGTCTCTTAAATTAAAAATTACCGCATTACTTTGACCAATAAAGGATTCAAGTTGACGCCAAGAAAGCACAAATTACATCTCGCAGCAATCATGTAACACGCAGCAGACGGAAAGCATGGAAAAACGCCTAGATGTTAGCAATTCAGATATGAGGGGAGATGAGTCGATGCCGGCCCATGGCTACCCATAATGCGTAGGGACGCAGCAAAGGGTGAGTAGGAAAATTAGCGCGACTTCGCGACACACTTCACTTTTAAATTAAGATATCAGGCCGAGATATGATCGTCGCAGTAATCACCACTTTGTTTTTGGGTTAAATTGCAATTGCTTAAAATTACTTCCCGCATTTACTCAAAACCTTTTTAATTTGTTACCTGACTTAGTTTCTTTGGGCTTCGGGGTACTCCATGAAGACGAGTAAGCAGTTGGCTGAGCTGAAATCAAATCAAACTCAGCAATTACTTATACTACTGTGGTGACAAGTGAGTTGTCAGTGACCAAACAGAAAAGGTTTTCTGTTATCATGGTTACTCACAGATTACTCGGCTGTGCCTGCCAATGTCCTGGAAATGCCGGATAATCACGTGCCCGCATGGAGAGTTAAGCTAATGTATGGAGGGTTTACTTTTGAAAGAAATTGTCTACTACGCAAAACGCCTTCCTTAATGACCCCCGGCTTCATTCGTAACTTACAGTAGGACAACAAAAATACAGTTGCTCGGAGCTGGGTCTTTATGGCTTTCTTAAAAACCGAAATCCACATTCTGTAAATTATCTCAGTGAACTAGTAAGGAGCTATTCTCGTGATAACGGAATGACTTTCATTCCGGAAAGAGTTCATTCCATCTCAATATATTTCTCTCTATTATATTTTTTGATTCCGAGAGGAAATTTTGTTCCCGTGCAAGCTATTCCGGAATTAGTTCATTCCGGTTTTCATTCCTAATGAAATTCTCGTTCTGGTGAGAAATTTCTTTCTGGTATCATGTAAACTGAAAAGAACTTCGTTCCGGATTGAAAACGCAAATCGTGTAGTCTGGGGGCTAGTTGCGCATTCGTAACTGATCTGGTGCCAAAACCACGCGACCGAGAACGCCAGTCGAGCTTATCATATGAATGCAGTACGAACTTCATTCTGGAACGAAACTCATTCCGGAATGACTTTTTGTCCTTTTTGTCCTTTCCTCCATTTCAAAGTCTGACTCTTCCAAGTCCCGCACTTTGATCGATTAAGTTTCCATTCTTTATATTGTTGTTTACATGGAGCGATACACCTGAATAATAATATCAATATAATAGTATATAGCGCATTACCGTTCCTATCACCCCATTTCTCCCACTTGTCTTTTCTGTCTCGAACGGGATCTGTAAGAAACGATTGGCAAAATCATCCAATAGAAATACGAAGTTGGTGTATTTTAACGTGACTTTTGCATGTTATTAACATAACTTGAGTAAGGACTTTATTAGTAGACGAATACTTGCCATCATCGAATGAGCTTCTTATGTCTCTTGAAAAACTCTGAAATGGATCTGTAAGACAAACATTATTTACTCTCATGAAGTCGAGCATATGCTGAATATTGAAATGTATAAAGCAAAAAAAAATTATATACTAGTACTAACATGAGTGAAATGGAAATAAAATTCTAGTAATGTTGTTTTTGTTGAATAGGCTATATCCTAGTTGCATAAACTCTCCCTAGGCTAAGTGAAAAACCCTTGTTTATATAGAAAATCAATGGCTTCGCACTTAGCCTCGATTTAAAACAGAGACTTAAGGCAACTCCGAAACGGCCCATTGCAAGTCAATAGAGCCTTTTCACTCACGCGGTCAGCAGCTATGCAAGTTCATTCATGGAAAAATAAAGAATTTTACCTAAGAAGGATTCAAGTCTCACGGAATTCGTTTGGGGCACTAACAGGCCGCCATTTCTTTGTCTCTAGACACCAATATGGCGGACGCCTGACGTCATGTCACAACGCTCTATAGGGTAATCAGAGTAGTGTACATACTTGGCACTGGACCACATATATCTTAATGTTGCTACACACCTCTTCCTCCTCCATCGCCTGATGTTATAATAGTTCTCGTCACCGTTCTCTTGCCACCGTCACGGTCATAAGTCACCTAAATTGAAGTCATGGTCGTAATTAAGTTCAATGTGCACAAATTAGAGGAGATGGTTGATTAATTAGTTGCTTAAGCCAGTTTTACTAATATAAATTCTCTTAAAGGCTTATAACAAACTAAACTAACATAATATGATTTTGTTATAAATAACATAATTGAAATTGTGAGCTTCAAAAAGAATTACTACCCCCGGTACTACCCACTAACCCTTACCAGCACTAACTCTCCCACAGCTGTCTCTTAGTTAGCATGGCCGGCTCGCGTGCAACACTGAGGGAGTTGGTACCTGTTACAAGTCTTCATTTGTATTTTGTTATTATGATTCAATGCTTTTTTGTCGAAAACGTTTCTTTCCCTATTGCAAAACGTGAAAACCACCTATTTCCCTCGAATCTCAACGTTCAGGGGACGGACGCAATGAAACTGAGATATTCAGATTCAAAGGATTTTTCCAGTAAAGATCCTAATTAAGTTTACTATCCTTCTTTGCAAGGCTTGACGCTGTAGTCCGGAAGGAAAAAATATTATCTTCGGTTTCCTCGTTTTCACTGTTCATAGAGCTGTATATCAAATATACTTACTGTTTCAGTTGTTTCCTGACGTGATGGCCTTCCACCATCATCTCGACGAAAGAACTCTCTTCGAGTTTCAGTTTCGTTTCGATTGGGGGACGATCTTCTGTCGTCATCTCGGCTAAAGAAGTTTCTCCGAGGCTCAGCTTCGTTTCGATACGGAGATGATCTTCTATCATCATCTCGGTTGAATATGTCTCTTTTTGGCCCAAATCGGGTATCGTCTCTTGTGCTTCTCTCCACAGCACTGTAACTCTTGGAAGCCCCGAGCTTATGAAAAAAGAAGGATGAATTAAATAGACTTAAAACTGGCGTAACAGTGAGAGTGAATTGCGTTTACAGTTAAGTTCTTTTTCCGAAACGAGCTATTTTCTCTGGGTCATTGCTTACTTAGTCAGGCAATCAGATATTTTACTCTTTTTTATTCATCTATCGCGCCGTCTTGCTTTAGGATACAAAATGCGGATTGATTGAAATCACGCTTTTAAACATCGATTATAATAAAGACAAACCTAATGACTAGTAATTTTGAAACGAGGATTAATCAGGTAAAAGCACGGCATAGTGGTACCTGCAGCCCCCATAGCGACTGCAATGCTGATTTCAACTTCTTGAAATGGTGACACTGTGAATTAAATTCACTGATAATGAATTTCATTGACTAACTAAGCAGCAGGAACTCCTTCCCAAGATAGCTGTCATTGATCTTTTGACAATGTCTCTACACTGCCAGTAGAAAGAATCAGAACGGAAAGACAAGACCGTGTTTACCTTGGGGTTAACGTTTTCTTGAAAATGATTGATGACGTTTCCCGGTGGGCGATATCTTGCCACGACAATGATTTTCCCATCAGAACTTTTAACTTTTGCCATTCCCAGCTCCTTTGTTTCTTGCCAAACGATCTGTGTAAAGTGACCTGTCCCGCTTTTAAATCCTGGATTTCTAAAATCATAGCTGTTTGTTAAAAAGAAAATCAGTTTGTGAGTCATTATATTGGTGTCATTTTTAGACATTACCATGATCATTAGGGCTACGATACGGCACGTGACTAAATCGAACTTTCTTCGGTATGAATTAGAGAACAGACAAGACCACTTAGCCCTTACCCATTTTCACGTTAGATAAGCAAATTTCACTTTGACTGCAATTGTAATAGAATTGAAAGTGAGAAAAGCCATGCACGAAAACCGTGACAGCACAAATGCGAGAATAATTTTGCTTAGAGACAAGTGTTGTTGGTGAAATTTGCTTAACGTAAACACCCATAAGCGCTATGTATTAGGAGAGAAAAGGACCTAATTAACCGTGGCAAGACAAAGTCTTAGCGAAATTCACAAATCGAAAGTAATTGCACCAATCACTAACAGCCTCATTGCTCCTAACAATCCGGCACAACTAACCCGAAACTAGCCGTCACAATCGCCTCATGACGCCCATAAGGAAGGGGTGGAAGCGAAACGTAGGATAAGAAAGCAACTATCGCAAGCTGCAACCGGTTAAGTAAACCTAAATTTGTTAGGACATTACAACTTTCAAACTACTAACAGTATCGTCTTACTTGTCGACTTCTGCATACCAGCGATCCACGACCTCACCACCATTGACTTCGCTCTTTCCTGTCACAGCATATATACTTTCCCCATCGCTAGTGTCCCCTTGTCTCAGACGGCCATCCTTGGCCAGTTGTTTGGCCCAGCTCTCTGCGTCCTTTTCCAACGATCTTGACCACTTTAGTTGCGGGGCCTGGTGTAGAGATCTATATCTGTTGTGTGCTTCAAGAGCTTCCTTGCCAAATTTGTCAGGCATGTTTCATCTGCTTTAAATTGACGAAAGAAAAGATATGCTTCAAAACATTCACGATTATTTGACATCACAGTTTCTCGTCTGAAAATGGCCTCGAATTAAGTTAATAATCCTAGAAAAACCGTCAGTATAAACACCACGATTTTTTCAGTTTTAATACAATCTTGATTCTTCAAAACATTTTATTCGTATTCCCATTCAAGTGATCTACTGACTGACCAAAGCTTAATGGTCCTTGATTGTCGCAAGTGAAGAGAGTACTTTTAATCAGCTTCATTAAGGTGAATACTTTAAATTCTGAGTTAAAAGAAGAATGTATGAAAGAAAGCTAAGAATGGAACGCGGCTTTACCCCCTTCCATCTTAGCTATAGATCAAAATTGAAAGGATTCTTTCAAATCGGCCACGCAGCACTTTCTGTTTATTTTTGTTCCATGCATTAACTGATTTTGTGTGTACATCTTCTTTGACTTTTTTTTTTAACCGTACAACATATTTATTCTTCCCTGAATGTTATTTTTTAATCTGTTTATTTATCATTTTTTGACATTCCCACGGCCATTTCATATATGTCTTACGTCGCTGTTTAAAAGGCCATGTCACCTGGAAACGAGGCTATGTCGCTTGTCGGAATTTTACCCTACCATGGCCTCATTATAGTAAAAACCAATAATGCAATCAATCGATAAATGAATAAATATTAAATAAATCGTCAAATGATGTGCAAAGGGGAGGCAAATTAAAACAACAACGCGACTTTCGTTCGATGAGTGATGTCAAGGATTGTTTACAAGGTTAAATAGGTCGCAGAATGACGTAAGTAATCATGCAATGCTGATTGGTTTTATTTTAATCACTGACCTTTTAAACAAAACGGATGAAAATAATCTGCAGGTTGCTTCAGGCACCTAATTTATCATGTTGCGGCTTGCAAACAGAAGAATAAATCATTTAGTTGAATTAAAAGAGAAAATTTCCAAGAATATGCGACCTTGATAAAACAAAAACAACTGGTGTTATAAAAAAGCGTAGTTCCTAAAAGAGATTATCTGTAACTTGTTCCCTTTGTAAACTTTGTAGTAGCCGTAGTGAAGTGTGAGCTGGCATAATTAATCAAGTACTGACTTTGTGTAATTTTGGAGTGGTTCAAAAATTTAAACAATATTTTTTCAGTAAACTCATTTTTATTATTGTAAAGAAGAAACCGCAGGAAATTGAATACAACTATTTGTTCATGTTTTGACGGCGACGGACATAAAAGCACTAGCAATTAACAAAATAATCCGCGTGTTGTTAATTAATGCCGAAGTTCAAGGGTGACTGAAAAAATATGTCATTATAAAATACATGATATGCTTTAAAGATTACAGACGTTTCTACTGGGCTGAGCTGGGCTGTTTTTGATAGGATAGGTCATCAATGAAAGCACATGAATGCTGGTAGATAAATGACGATTTTGATAAGCACTTCTGCAGGGTAACCGAAAGACTACACCCTAACCTTGTCAGTGAATAATCTGCAACTTTCTAGAAAAGTAAGCAAAATACCAAAACTGAAAATTCAGAAATGAAATTCGGCCGCAGCGACAAGAGGAAACTGTTCATGATCTTAATTAAAAATTGCCTTCAGTTGTTTCATTTAGATGAAATTACTAGCAACTATTAAGCACCTTTGTTCTTCACCCCTTGCTATTAACTAAAGGTAATAGTACTTTAGAGCATTGGCATTCAAAAACATAAATGCATAATTAACTGCAATTCGACTAGGCCTAGTGATATTGGTGATATTGTGTTTACCTTTAGGAGCGCGTCGATTCTTCTGTCTTCTTTAGCCCGCTTTGGCTAGGATAACTTTGATTTTTGGGAGTGCAAATATCGTCAAGTAGAGAACAAAATTGACAATAGAACAGCATGAATGTGACGCGATCAGCACGCTTTGTTCTTTCTTTGAAAGGAATTCATCGCCAGGAGAAAAATAAAATTAAACAATGCAATACCGACAATTACGTTAGAAAACAGCTCGAGCGAGGCACAGGTATCAGTATACAAAGCAACACAAAGGCATCAAGCTGACCTCTAACGATACCAAGTTTTGTAGACACTTCGATAAGACTTTCGTTACGACTTAACCAAGCCACTCCGGACGCTTATCAGTGAAAGCTATCGATTCTTCGTTATATTTATACTTAGTTGTCAAGATATTAACAATGTTTGTTTTCTGTCTTGTCCAATATTAGCATAATAAGGGCCTTGAGAGGGTTCAGAAAGGCCCAGGCCATGCAAGAAAATTTATGATATTCTCGATAGTAAAATATATGGGAAACGGTTAGGAAGAATTAAGATACAAGTCTGACACTGCCATCAGATGCTTAAATTCATTGTTGCCCGCCATGCTAAGGACTAAGGACAGCGCTTTTTTGATGAACCTTTATGCTCTAAAATCCACATACAAATTCTCCAAACTGATCTCCAAACATTTTCTTAGAGAACTAGTTGAGAGAACTTGAAAAAAATATATAAAAGCATTTTCCCTTTAAGAAATTTCATGAATTTTACATTTACAGCTACAGTTAATTAAGTCGGTACTACTGAAAAACCACGAGATATCACACCAACTGGACCAACTCCAAACATCGACAAGTAAATAACAACATTCTCTTAACCGTTTCTCATTATGATACATTGATGTTCTTAGGAGAAAATTGATGTTGGTCACTCGAAAAGACTTCAAGGGTTAAAAATACTTGAGACGTTATGTCAATTTAATAAGGATCAATAGGCTGGCTATTGACGTTTGGCATTATCTTGTTCCCATGGATACTAATTTAAAATGTTGTTTTTAACCTTACAATATTTTTTAAAAATAAAGAACCAATGTCATGGACTGAAATCATGCAATCAGGCAATTCATATGACAGGGAATGTCGACATCAATCCGAAGCTCTCATTCTATTTAGCGCATCACTTCTGAGACAATACTTAGAGGTGATGGGAGGGGGTGGGGGCAGAGTACATCAATGCCTAAAAGATGCTCTCCACAGGTTAAAAAGGCTTTTTAAAGCTTCCAGAGTCAAGACAGTCATGTAATATGTGTACTATGTTGTTTTAACTTTTGCGTCCACAGTCGGAATCTTATGGTGTGACTCTAACCGTAAACTTCCACTTATAAGCCCGCCCCCACCACACTTATAAGTGCCACCCCCCGGTTAATTGTAGGCGCATCTGCTATACCTGTAAACATCGGGGTGTAAATTTAATTTTTGAAGCAAGGACCAGCTTACGAAAAAGAAGGACCGGATCCTAATAAAGGATCTGATCAGCAATAAGTGAAAATATAAAACAAAAGAAGCAAGGCTGATTTTACAGTCGCGGCCGTGCCTTCCTGTGGGGGGGGGGGGAGGGGGGTGAGGGGGAGGGTACTTGGGTTAATGTTTGCTGGGTATGTGCCGCTGGCCTCTCAGAGCCCCTACCCCATTATAGTCTTTTTTTGGCCAATTATAGACCCCATCTTAGTCACTTTTTGGAAAATGTCATTTTCGCGATCCCAACTTGGTCACTTTCTATTTATGCATCCTGACCTTATCAATGTGGTTTCAAGCGGCGGAATGTAATGCGGTCAATGCGAGCTTATTGTTAAATTTAATAAACAACAACTGTCTGATTTTGTAACCGAGAATCCTCCCATTTTGAATCCCTGCTTACCCCAAAAATCCGAAAATTTGCGACCCCATTTTAGTAAATCCATTGAAAGTGCAACCCCATTATAGTCGCTCCAGTCGTGAAAATGCGACCCCATCCAGCGGCACATCCCTATTAGCCTCTTGTAAGGGAGTATCCCCCCCCCCCCCCCTGTGCCTTTCGACATATTGATAAAATGTATTTATATATCCCAACTGTACTGAATCAGCCTTGCTTTTTTTGTTTAATATCCGGGGGTAAGCCCTCCCGGATATAAGATTCCCTCTAGGAATGAATTCGATTTTGTATGACATTTTGAAGCAATTAAAAACCAGTAAATTCAAAACGTGTTTTGATTAGCACCGCCATGTCCATTGTCTTGAAACGTTTTTTTTTTTTTCTAGTCCGGTTATAAGCCCTCCCGGGATACAACTGCCCCCCCCCCCCACCCCCACCTCCTCCATCGTCTGGACACCTGCCTGAGTAAAGAGCAAGACTTAGAACTGATCTAACTAACAACCGAGCATACATTACCTTTCAACCTTACCTGATTTTCAAAGTTAGAGTTCATGGGTGGTGCTTGGAAGTAGTCACTGATCCAAGTCACGTTCTCACGTGCGTTCTCTATAATTAAAGGTCAAATCCCGAACAGTGTACCAAACGGCATATTATTCGCCGATCATGACAAAGCAGACGTTTATGACTGGCATAAATTAGAAAACGTCTAAAGTGAGTTCAAACCAAGGCCTTCCATGTTAATGTTTATAGCATAAAGCCTTTGAATGCAGCAACCTACTAGCTCTCATCGCTATCGTTCACTGGAACGTGGTTCAAGTGAACACGCACACCACGGACGCACACGCAGCTATAATTATTTGGGAAAATACATGCGAAAATCCCCGGGGCCCGGGGATAATCTCTTAATATTTGGCCACTGAACATGTTGAGTCTTCAGCAAGGAATATAATTCGACTATTAACAGTCTGGAACAGGGTGTCTTTTTAAACCGGAACTAACCTGGTGACGGTGTGAAGGCTGGTGTGTAGCGGTCTTCAAATGTGTTAACCAACAATTTTTTTCTAAAAAATCTAATTCCATAATGCTACATTATAAATTTACTCAATTCTCTCATTGATACAGTACATGCGAAACGAGATGAAAATTAATCGGAGTTATGAAACTGAAGGTCTCTTTTGTTTTAAAAACAGGCTAGCGAAATGAAAGATTTTTGTCTTCAACAGGGTCAATCAGCTGCGAAAGAAAAGTAATCTATTTGTACCTTACTTAAGCCACAGTTGTTGAGTACAAATCCAAACTCTTAACTAAGCCAAGCCGTATTCCACCAGTCTTCAAAAATCTGTTTAAACGGCTGGAGTCCTTCTCTGAATTTTAAGTTGCACTCTGATTGCGTTGCATTGTTCAGCGTGAGCTTGTCACGCGAGTGTCAGGAGACAATTAACGAATAGGTAATATGGGTGGATGAGATCGTCACGCGCTGTTCTCCCGTACGATCGTCACGGTCGCGATCGAGCACCTACATCTTGCTTCAAATCGAGTCTAGCCTGGGGATTAATATTAAAAGTAGATGGGGGTTCCTGGTGTGGGTTATTAGGCCGCCCGTAACGCAAAGCGTTCGATCTAGACGGTCGATCTTACGGGAAAAAAAAAAAACAAACAAACAGGGAAATGGGAACAGTACAGTAGAGTGGAACGTACTGGATACAACAAAGGAGCAAGGGACTGGCAAAATGTGCTCGCCACAACGAGGCTTCGTTATATCGAGGTCCTTTTTCATACATTTTGTTTTTACTTTAGGTAAAAAAAAATCGTTCGTTATACGGAGGGCTTCCAGTCGTTCATAGAGGTTTAGTACGCGATTCAAAACTCTGCGGCATTAGGACTGAACATAGACATTGTATGGCGGAGTTGAATGCGCAAAGTGCACTTCCAGACCTCGCTCGATCGTAAGAGAATTAGGATGCTACCTTAGATCGCCTTACTCTGTAACCTAGTTAACTACCTATAAATAAATAAATAAATAAATAAATAAATAATGAAATAAATGAGTGAATGAATGAATGAAGGAATGAAGGAATGAAGGAAGGAAGGAAGGAAGGAAGGAAGGAAGGAATGAATGACTGACTGACTGACTGACTGACTGACTGACTGACTGACTGACTGACTGACTGACTGACTGACTGACTGACTGACTGACTGACTGACTTAGACGCAGCACATCCACAAAATGGTTCTTCATCTACTATTCCTGATTGCATTACTGTACAGTACGGTACCCGAAAAAAAAAACTTTCGAAACAAGGGAAAGAACCAGTAACAAACTCAACCATCGCGTCGACGGGACGGGAGTTGAACCCGTGCCAGTGTGAGAGGCGAGTGCTCACACCACACCGCGCCATCCCTCCTCCCCAAATACAATCTACAAGATACACAATATAGTGGAAACTCTCGTAAGCCGACATCCTCAGGACGCGAAAAAAGTGTCCGTAGCTGGAACTGGCCGCTCACGAGAATGCAAAAATACAGAGTTTGTATGGGAGTCGAGAAAAACAGCGTTTTGTGGAGGTGGCCGTGAGTAGAGCTTTCCCCTTAAGCTCGCTTACGAGAGTGTCCGTAAGGAGAGCTTACACTGTACGTACAATATAGGCCATTTCCCAGTTTCCCCGCGCCTCTGTTTCAAGACGAGGTTAAGTGCTCAGCCTTGGATATGGAAATCATTTTTCATTCTCATGCAAATGAAACTCATTTTCACAAGAAATGTTGTGCACTTAGCCTCATTTTGAAAGTGACGTTTTGTGTAGCCTGCGAAAACATCCGTTTCTCCTCGCTCTTCGCCGCCGGGGACGTTTCGCGAAGAGGAAAGCGCGAAACGTCCCCATCGACGAAGAGCGAGGAGAAACAGATGTTTTCGCAGGCTACGGTTTGTGGAACCAGTCGGAAATAGCCTATCATTGTTCGAGATTTGTTCGGGGGGCTGGCCTTAACACTGAGGAGACAAGACTGCCCAACTTGCAGATGGCATTTTCATCATTTTCTTCATCTTTGATTTACAGATTTAAGTTTGATGCGTTGATTATTTTATTACCGTTTTAGCTTGCAATACACAAACTAACACTACACTCCTGACCAATTACACTTTGTTTGTAACAATTAGTAGTTTTTATACCACCAATAGTTACTCCTTTTTTCGATTCTCACTAAGACTTTATGCTATAATAAAACTTAAGTCACTTTGGAAGTGACTGAATGTTAAAGTAAATAATTATTCTAAAAGATCGCCTAATTTTATCATGCCACGCTATATAAAATCAGACACGCTCCTTAAATAATTATTGTGATCCCGATACTTCCAGCTCTATTTATTTATTCTTTCATCTATTTTATTTTTTTTTTCATTCATTTCATCTATTTTATTTTATTAGATGCTCTTTTTCTTATTCCTTGAGAACTAATATAAATCTTAAGAAATCTATAGAAAAAGTGTAAATTTCGATCAGGGTTCCCGCAGCCGGTTTATGACCATATATGCTTCATGTCAGTATAAATGAATGGCAATTGAATTGACAGGTTTCTTCTAACGAGACATTTAAAACTTTTTATAACCTCGTATTTAAAGTAATATATTAATTAATTTATTTCCAAATTTATACTTTATAACTTTCCAAACTTATACTTTATAACTTATAGTTTTTCGTAATATTTGCATTTTTGCATCCTCATTACCATAGCTATAGAATTAAAACTATGCATGATAAAGTTAATGTTTGAGAAACATTTAAAAGCAAGTGACATTCAAACCAGTATTTAAATCAAATCAATTACTTCTCAACCCTTAAACACGTTTTCTTGAAAATGATTCAGCAAATTTCCTGCAGGCTTATACCTCCCTACGACAAATGTCAGGCGGCCGTCAGCAGTCTGGGCCTTACCCATTCCTAGCTCCTGACTTTCTTTCCAAACCACTTGCGTGAAATGCCCAGTGTTGCCTTGGAAACCAGGCTTATTGAACCGATAATCCTTCACCTCAGAATACCACATATTGGTGGCTTCTTCGCCAGCTGTTTCAAATTTACCAGAAAACATTGCGATGTTTTCACCAGTTCCTTTGCGTTCGCTTTGGGACGCATGCTGTAGTCTTCGTTCACGAGCTAACTTCTCAGCCCAGGCTTGCGCCTCTATTGCGATTTCTTCCGACCATTTTAAAGGTGGCACTTGATGCTTGGCACGGTATTTGTTGTGCGCATCTAGGGCCTGTTTTGCAAAGGCTTTTTTAGACGTAGAGCTGGGCACGTGCGGAGCTCCTTGAAAAGAATAGTCATGATTTAAATGATTGCGTTACCCAGTTTATTTAAACAGAATTAGAAAGTTAGTATGGTAAAGGGTTCTCTTTTTTTTTAGTAATTTAAACGTGGTCTCTTAAATAAGAAACAAGAAATTAAATATACAGGTCAACAGAACTTACTATATTCGTTCTTAAAAATTTTAAGTGGCATATCACAAGCACTTGACAATAACTTAAAAATAATAAATATTATTTTCCGAATAATAATGCTCCTTGGCAAGTTGTTGATCTTCTTATTATCAAGAAATGGATATGTCTTTCCGTATTAACACTACGTCAGTAGTAAAATTTGCTGCTAGATTCAAAAAAGATAAGTCGAGAGGGTGTTTCATCACTAAACTACATGCACAATGCACGTGGCACTTGTGCCTCGTAAAAATCTTAAAATGGAATTGCATAAGCGAGAAAGACGTGTCTCTTTCAGAAGTGACGATAAAGACCATAAATGTTTTGAGTTCAGTATGATAGTCTCAGGCAAGATATTCTTGCAAACGCTTTTTTAGACGTAGAGCTGGGCACGTGCGGAGCTCCTTGAAAAGAATATTCATGATTTAAATGATTGCGTTACCCAGTCTATTTAACCAGAATTAGAAAGTTAGTATGGTAAGTTAGTATGATAGTCTCAGGCAAGATATTCTTGGTTATGCAGCCACTCGTCAAGGCGGCCATTTTGTCGGTCAATACGATAACATTTCCTCTCCAAGAATCTGCATAAAAATGGAGTTTTGTTCCGCCAGAGGAGAGAAACACGTTTGTTCTTAGCTTGACCACCAACATGGCTGCCGTGACGTCATGTGCAAACCAGCATTACGTTTAATTTGACAACGTTCAATGACTAGCTGGATTATCTTTCATCACTTTCAACTGAGTTCTGTTATTATCTACTGTTATTATGTGTGTTAAAACAGCCACATGAAACAAGAGTGTTTCACCTCCTCCTGCTGTTGAAGACGGCTTGGTATCCCGGTCGCCTGCCCTGGACCCTAAGGACTCTACAGAACATGTACAAATAATTCATTAATAACCAGACGCGTTTAAAGCTGCATAGATCGTCATTAGTCGTTGATCAATATGAGACTTCATCACATAATTATGATTCTGTTCACCTATGTAACTCCTCAGCGTATCCTTCTATTGCGGTGTTTGCAATTTTGGGAAGATCTTTTTTATATGAAATAAAAAGGGAAGCAAAACAAACATTTACCGCTGCTAGGAGATAAAACGGCTGCTATAAGTGGGTGTAATGTTAAGGGAACTAGAAAAATGCTTCTCATGTTAGTCAATGCAGCTAAAATCCATAATACGAAATACAAATAATTCGGACTGTATGTATTTCTGTTATCCGCCGCCAGGCAAATATAACCTTCCTTCCAGCAAAATGAACGAAATTCCTAAACATTAGAACATTATGCTGGGGAGAATCCGACGCTACTGTTTTCACCCAACCTTCCCCACCCACCCTTAGGTGGAAGAGCGGGAGTTACAAAAAAGGGCCCTTTGAGAGGTAATAAATGTGCACCCACCTTGAGGAAGGGCCTTTCTCATGTCTCTAGAAAAGTTACTGCGTTCGCTCGTTTCTGCAATATGCAAATAATTTCATAATATTAATTTGTCGTTTCCAACCGACGACCTGGTTTCTTATACAGTGAAACCTCTCTAAGCAGACACCTTGGGGACCTTCCCAAACGTCCGCTTAATAGAGGTTTCAATGTAATTACGGAATGTTTTGGCAACTAACGTTACTTGAAGACTGCAGTGTACTTACCATGGACAGTTTTAGTTGTGACAGTTTCTTTAGAGAAGCCCTTTTGATCTGCAATGTACCAGAAATCAGAAAGAATAAAAGCAAAACTTACGTTGAGTACACTCAGAACATGAAATCAAGAGTTGTGATTGACAGCAGTACTTTTTCAAGAGCATGCGCATTTAGATACAATTGTGGGTGAAGAGGGGCAGAAATGTTTATCCTTTTATTGAAAAATGTCATGGCGCAAGTCTCGAACTCGTCACTTAAAGATCAAGGTGGGGATTTAGGGGTGGGCTGAGGGGGGCGCGGCCACCCTTTTTCTTTGAAATTTTGTGTTATTTTTAAAGAACTCTCAGAATGAAAAGTATCTATAAAATTGCTGGCAAGTGGGCAAGTGTCCCGGCCACTCCTTTCTGAATTTTCTGGAACCGCCCCTGCAGATCCTTAAGTCCTACGCAAAATCCGATGAAGTTATACACAGAGTACGTGTTCTTCACAGCACCTCAGGACAAATCTGAATCAAGTTAAGAAGCAATGTCATCAATTGACGTTACGTACCATTTCCCTTAAGAGTTACCGTTACTGTAGATACCACGGTCTTCTTAGTGCCATCTGGATACGTCACAACCTTTTATTTGAGACGAAAACAAAAAACAAAAACAAAAACAGCCACCCTATCATGTCTTTACTTATTCCACCTAATATTCATAAATTCATAACTTACGGAGGGATGCAGACAACTGACAAAATCGTTATTATTATCATTATTATAATCCCCGGCGATCTCCCGGCCTTTAAACTTTCCATCAATTCTTCGAGAGCCCAATGTACGAACATTATTTTACTGGAAATAATAAAGAAAATAATAAAAATAGTAATAATAATAATAATAATAATAATAATAGCAGCTCAAAACTATTATAAGAACTGGAGACACGATAAGGTTGCTCGAGTTGTCCAGTGGAACCTTTACAAAAAGTTTGGCTGCAATGCAACGGAACTTGGTATATGACTACTCCAGATCTCCAGGGGCAGTGATAGAAAGTGACCAAGTGAAGTTATCGTGGGATTTCAGAATTCAGACAGATCACCATTTAGACCTCAATAGACTTATTATTTAGACCTAAGGCTATAGGATTTATCTTCTAGATAGCTTGAGATCATGCCCTCTCCCTATTATCCCTTTTTGTGCGCCCTTGAAAAAAAAAACAAAAACGCCTGATCGCAGGTTATCTTCTAGATGGTTTGGGGAAACAAGGCCACTTATAGGGGTGAGACATGAAAATAATAATAATAATGATAATGATAATAATTTTTTAGCGTCATTGCGTCGAGCCTTATTTTTGTTGTGTTTTTTCTTAGAGAACTTACATAGATAAATACTCTTTAAAGCAATGCACCAAATAGAGTTAGCTTGCAGTTGTGTTAAAATTATTACCGTTTCCTCTTTTCTCTGAGACGATGCTCCGTCTCCACTTCCTTGCGGTCGTTTTTCCTCATGCTTCCACTGAACAGGTGTAGTCTTCTTTGTCTCCTTTTCAGGTATTTTCACAGGTCCATCCTGCAAGAAAAAATAATTTTAATTCTTTTTTTAACCTTGTCAAAGCGGTGGGTTAAAAGGCTTGAAGCAGTTTACTGGAAATATAAGCGCGGTAACAGTTAAATCTTAATGTCTATGTTAAAGCGTGTTAGAATTATCACAAAAATAGTTTTAAACCATCAAGATACAGAGATAAGCAGTGACTTGTTAGCCTGCAGAGCAGGCGTTTTTGAACGGAAACTCGGAGGCACATTGATCGCGGCCCCATCTTGAAAAGCAAAGGAATAGGGACGAGGGGCCGTTTAAAACCCACCAACTTCTCCTTTAAAATAAGTTTTTGACTCGTCCCAACTCTCTGGTAGTATTAACGTCCAAGATGACGAGACAACGTCATTCCCGAAAACATGGATCGCGCTCCAAAGTACGCCTGCTTTGCAGGCTAGTGACTTGTTAGAATACGCACCTTTGAAGGGAAGACATTTTCTCCAAACGCCCGCATATTATTTCCTGCCGGTCTATAACGACCCACCACAAACACCTTCCCGTCAACACTCTTGGCCTTGCCTATTCCCAGTTCCCTACTTCCTTTCCAAACAACTTGAGTGAAGTGGCCTGTGTTGGTCTGGTAACCAGACTTACTGAAGTCATAATTCTTCACCTCGCTGTACCAACTGTTCACGGCATCACTTCCGTCAATTTCCCGTCCAAAAACCATGAACACGTTTTCCCCATCGCTCGTATCGTCGTGGCGAAGGCGACCTTCTCGTGCTATTTGCTTGGCCCAGGCCTCCGCGTCACGAGCAAGGGCGCTGGACCACGTGAGAGCGGGCGCTTGATGGGCTGCACGGAACTTGTTATGGGTTTCAAGAGCTTCTTTGCCAAAGGTATCCATGATTTTGTTTCAATTAAAACTGGAAAAAGTGATGTTATTAAAAGTAAACATTAATCAAGTAAACTAAGCGCCGGGAGAATCGAGAATAATCAGTGAAAATTAAAGTTGATATAAATGAAAAAAGATGGTGAATGAATGCTCCTTGTAATGAAATGCTTCACGAAAGAGCACGCTAGTATAGTATGGAAGACTGAAAGAAAAATGTGAGTAAACTTTTTGGATTCAAATCCATAATACCGATGGCCAGGAGAGCCGGTGCTTTATCCAATAAGTAACGAACAGACTAATGGATAGCAAGGCCACGTGACATAGTAGTTTATCTCTTGGTCTTTCCAGGTATGTTTTAACCTTGTACCCAGGGCTTTTCCAATGGAGATCAAGAACTCCGCCCGATCCATCATCTTAGGCAAAAGCCCTGGGGACGAGGTTGATGAAGATAGACGGGGAATTTTACGTTATCATAGTTTACATACGGTATTCAAAAATGAGAAAAACGGATTGAATTAGCTTTTCTTCCATTAATGTTCACAAACAAAGTTAAGTATTAATTTGTTGGCATCAACCAAAACGTCCCTAATCACGAAGATCCCAAATTTCTCGTTATAAGCGGACCTTACTGTGAAATCTTTTAGTTCTATGGAAACTAAAATATACGCCTAATTTGTTTCCATACACACATCGTCGGGCAGAAAAAAACCTTTCAACAAACAACATACTCGATCATCAAGGCAAAGCAAATTGACCCGAAAAAATTTTCATTAAAACTTTAATATATCATTTTGTAATCATGATTTATTAAGGAATAACGATATGAAATTTAATTTAATCCACTTCATAACTATGATCGAAAATCCCAAATGTGATGTACTGCTTGACAGTCAGAACTTTGCGGTTATAGCGGTAAACTACCTCTCTCCTCTGCAGAGGCCTGTTGTGGGGAGGCTGGGGAGAAACAAAAAGAGAGCGCGGGGTCTATTTTTTTGATTATATCTATTTTTATAGGGATGCCTAGTGGGAGCTTCTGCGGAGGAGAGAGCGTAAACTCCATTGACAAGATTGTTGAAATAATTCAAGTGAGAGATTTAACATTTCAAACGAAGCAGGAGGTCTGATTTGCTTAACGATGACAACGAGAGTGGCGTACATCGAGCAGGTGATAATCACTTTGAAAATATATGAGCTTGTGCGCTTCATATGATATCGCAGGAGTCACGACACCTGCGCTCATGTGCCTTACGCGTACATGCGAAAAAAGAAGGGAAAAAAAAAGAAACAAACAATTTATCAAAAAGATGAAACTTTTGAGAAATGTGAGCAAATTAAAGTATATGGAAAATAACTGATTTTATTCATAAAAGGTTGGCACCTTTCTACTATTTGTACGGTGAGCAAACGAATGAATATTTCATTTTCAAGACGAAATACACTGTTATTTTTTTTTTTCTAATTGCTTATGATATAACAAGCGAGTTTAACGGTCTCATTTATAGGTTTCAGAAACTGTTTGGTCTGTTTATTGAGGCAGAACATGTTGTGATTTAATAGATAAAAAATAATGTTTCTCATATCATCATATTATTCTCTTGAGACGAAAAAAGTGTTGAAAAAACACGTTACCAAGGACTACATAAAATTAGTAAAGATATTATGCAAATTTCGCTTTCGGATATGACACGTTTGTAGATGTATTGAAAAAAATTGATGTGAACTTAGTATTTTTGTTTTTTCAAGCTTGGTCGAAGGCTTTTAAAGTTATTCTTAACAGAAAATGCTGAAAGAAGACAAATAGAGGAAAGACACCGTGATCTGCAAAGTAAATTAAAATGCAAAATCTCAACGAAACATGCAAGTGACGATTTTTTCAAGTACAATGAAACGATCGACCGACTCCAAATTGATAACTTTCCAAATAACCAAGCAAATGGCACGCATTTTCCGCTAATGTTAGGATGCCGTTCATGATTCTTTAGCAACTATGATTTGCTTTCTAATCGAGCAAGCTTTTTCAAAAATTTAAGGCAAGATCAACTTAAACATGTGCATTCGAAAACAAAAGTAAACAATAACATCATTGCTACCAGCGCGCGTTTTTGCGACTAACCTTGGCCAAAAGGATTCCAACTGTGTCTGAAAAATTGAATGGTTAGACCTTTCGCTAAACTGAATTAAAGAAAAGCAAAGCTTGGCTGGATCGGTCCTAGTGGGAGCAAGTTGGTCCTCTTGGGTCCCTTGTGTCTTTGGGCAAGTGCTTTCAAATTAGCTTTTCGGAGCACAATTCGTCGGGCTAGGCAACCCGGGGGATGCACTTTCGTATAATTGGTCTAGACAGATCCTTGCCGCGGGGCAGAATATCGCTGATATTGCTTTAAACGTGTGTATATGATTCTATTAGTAAGTTTGACGTAAAGAAAGCTCTGAAACTGCCTTGCACTGTCCAAGAAAACGGAAATAATCAATTTTTGCTGAATACTAGATTTAGACATTATTTTACAACTTCGCGACAGAGTATGCTATTCTGATTCTGATCAGGAAGGGTTATCAATGCAGAACACTTGGTGTGAAACCAGTCGCAGCAAGGATCTTGTTATTAAACAAGCCGAGGTTTATCGCCCCTTTAAGTCTGGTTATTTTTGTTTAATGTTATTGTAGGAGTCAGGGTTTGAAACTTTCAGCAGCACCTCTACCCAGAGCATGGTCCAAGCACCCCCCCGCCCCCCAACCTGGAAGCTAACCTGCAACCACCGTGGACTCGCACGTGTCAGTAATTGAGCTGTAACAGGTCTTTGACTGAGCAAATCATGGATATGGGCCAAGGGGAGATTGTTGCGTATTCAAATTTAATGTAGTGTCAGACATTTCCATTTGCTATCCGCCCAGATTACTTGGTTTATGCCGTTTTTTCTTTAAAGAAGCTAGCCGGGTGTATACGTTGTTGTTCAATTTTATCCTTGGTTTAAATTTTATTTCCAGTCCTAATTTGTTTCAAACTTATTATCATACATTTCTATTCCACATAAATTGGCCTTTTTTTCAGCAAGAGGACAGAAGAAAATGTAAATTTGCATATGGACAGTCAGATCATATTTATATCAGTCTAGAGTAATAATGTTAAGGATTTGACTATAATTGAGACCGCCTCGACAAACTGTCAGTTTTACTTAACTCTTTACTTCTGCAATTATAGAATTTTATTGTAATACAGCTCTATTTGGTAAAATCTTAAAATGGAAATGTTTTTTTTCGACACAATTGCCAACGAACTGTCTGGTTCAGCAAAATGGCAGACGCCACGGAATTTTTCCCACAAAGTTAGAGCTGTTTTACTTGGCTCTCAACATAGAAAGATTTCAGAAAAGAACATCAATAAATCAGCTGATAACACGCCAGTACGTTCAAACGTTATGAGATATTGGAAATAGAAAAGGTGATGCGGCTCGGCTAGCAAGCCAGAACTTGATTAAACTTAAGCCGCCGAAGTCACAATAAAAACATTTTTTCCCAACTTCGGTTATACCTCTCGATTTTCAGACTTAAACAAAAGACTTCCTATTGACCGCATAGTTAATCGTGTTTGCTTTTGGAACACTATGCGTCATTGTCATTACGTATACTTTATAGACATGTTACAGAGGTGTGATGGTGCTTTTCTAGTACCAATAGAGCGGTTTTCATTTGAGTGTCGAAAAGTAATTGGTTTTGCACTTTCTACACGATGCGATTGGCTCAAAAGATTCGCGCCACCTTTACAACCAATCAGAAGTAAAACCAAAGCCAATTGTGACGCGCTCGCATGCATTTTCCCGCGCTTTGCGTCAGCCACATGTAATTACTTCGAGTTTTGATTGGTTCAATGTATTGTCTGTGTCCTTTGTGATTGACCAGAGTAATTACTTTGGTTTTGGTTTTACGACACTCAAACGAAAACCACTCTATACTAAGAAAATCCTTATGTGACCTATCGGACCGCAAATGGAGGACTCTTATTCGCAACAAAAAATAAAAAGTGTAACTCTTATCAGAAAGCAGTCTAACTTAAGTCACAAGCCAATTCCCCTCCCCCTATATCTTATTCAAAATATCCCGCACTCTTTAGTCAGACTTCAAGAAAGAATTACTAAATTGCATCTTGATACCAAGACACGATCTGCAGCGATGAGCAAACTTGTTGTTCCCTGCGTTAAAACAACCACTCCTAGCTTACACTCATTTAGATACGCATCAACATCGATGTGGAATGCACTAACTAAGGACCAGGGGCCCGTTTCTCAAAAGTCCCGATAATAAACGGGCTAGCAAAGCCGTTGTTGTTTACATGCAAGATAGAGGTTTCAATAGTTTTGCATCCAACATGATAAAACTATCAGTTAATGAAAAAAAAATGGAATAGTTTTCTAGCCAGGACCAGCGCTCTTTTTCTTTTTCTTTCGCGGTTTGAATATTTGATTTCGGGCCCGAAAAGTTACCTTGTCCGAGAAGGCAAAAGCTGTATTGCAAAACTAAAACTGTTGCGGGATACCAGTGAGCGTTATGGATCATAGCAGAGCCATTCGCCCATGGCAAACGGTCCTGTCACAACAGTACCGGCTCATTAGGTTTATATTCAGAAATAATCAGTATCTATTTATCGTCTGAATATAGTAAGACTGACTCAGTATAATTGACATGTTAATTTTCTTCAATGTCTTAAACAAACCTGACAATTCTTTAAGCCTCTGTGATGACCAAAGCTTTAATTAGCGTTTTAATTTTTAATCATTATCATGGTAGTGTGTATATAATGTTTTGAGCTGTGAGTTTTTTCCCTTTTTAGCATAAACCATGCGGTCTAATTTACTCTTTTGTGGCGTAATCATTGATGCTGGGCCATGCCCACATACTGCAAAATAGGATAACACACTGATTAAAACTAAGCTGAGAGGACAATATGTTGCCTTCTATGGCAGCAAACGTACTACGATTTTTCGGTCAATGAAAATTAATTTCACCTTAGCTTTTATTTTTTCCCTTCAAACCGGTACCGTAATGCTGATTCACTCATGTGGATCAGTGAACGCACGTACTCCTTCTCCGTTTTCTCAGTTTACGCCGGTGTTTAAACATTTGTTTTAGAAGCGTGATCCGGTGCCTATAGTTGCGATCTTATTACATCTGGTCGATCGACCGACTCACTTTAACGAAATAAGAGGGCGATGAGATACGAAACACTTTTTGACCTTTTTGGGTATCGATCTCTTTATGCATGAAACTGAGCCTCGAGAAAAAATAAAGAGAAAATAAAACGTGACCCCACGAAGTTATATTTACATTAACTATGCAAGATAAAAAGCTCAATTTGTTGATACAGTTACCTCGTTTTCTGGCTGAGGACCGAAGATCAGAATTCAAAACTCAGGCAAGGCAATTGCGAATTCTGTTGCGACTGTGTTGTGAATCAAATTTAAAATTAAAATCATACTCATCGCCTCAGGCACGCGTTAACAAATGACATAAATAATATAATAACATTTGTTTTTACTTTTCGATCTAGATCGATCAACATTCATTATCCAGGCGTTGGTTTCGTGGAGAAGAAATGGGAGGAGCTGCTACAACTCAAGTTAGGGTATATTTTTAAAATCTCAATCAGAGTATAACCCAACAATTACATCATTTGAATTGTCAAAGAAGTTATTTTATTGCTGAAACTTCTCTTGAGCTAATTGTTATACCCTGCAGGGTGGTATGTAAAAAAGATAAATAATTATAAATTATGGAGTTCTTTGTTCTAGAAAACAACATATGGACGAGAAATTATTCATTTGAATAATGAAACTGAGTGAGATTATACTACTGACAGCTATAGATTGCCCCTATAGTTTATAATTATTCATTTGAATAATGAAACTGAGTGAGATTATATGACTGACAGCTATAGATTGCCCCTATAGTTTATAATTATTCATTTGAATAATGAAACTGACTGAGATTATATGACTGACAGCTATAGATTGCCCCTATAGTTTATTTTCACATTTAGTAGAGGAAGTTGTCTGCGGAGAGTGGGCGTTCACCGCGGAAGAACACAACGAGATCTCTATACTGCCTTCATCCGGAAACTATTCCTGCAGCGACAGTCGTTCTTCATTCTAAATATTTTAAATTAAACTTTTGTCGATAATATGAAATTAAGTTGTGCGTGTTGGTTTATATTCATAAGAGTTTCAAGTAAGTATATATGTGTTGTTGTTAATTTTTTATCTCAGGTAATTCTTATTTTTCTTTTGTTTCAACTTCACTTTTTTAGCATACATAACCATACCCAAAAACAAAAGAAAAACAAAAATTACCTGACATAAATAATTAACTACAACATATATCTAGCCGGATTTATGAAAACTGTACCATCGGACACCAGGAGCCCACACACCTTAAACTGACTCAACTAAAGTAAATATGGCCAAGAAACTCAGCTCTTACCCATGGTTCTCTTAAGGTGACTCTCTTCTTGGTTCCTGATTAGCAAAAGAAACATTCAAGTCCATCAAAAAGACACTCTGGACTTGTCCATACACTTTAGCTGCTTAAAGGCCCTGAATGACGGAGGACGCTTGAGACTTAAGCAAGTTCTAAGCAAAGAATTCAAGGTTAAATCACCCCCCTGACTACCTGCACCCCCCAGGCTAGCACCTGCTTGAGGGGAATGTTTCCATTGGCCAATGGGCCTCAAACGTTACAAGAATTTGACATGACAAACTAAAGGCAGACATGACCAGTGCACTGACTCTCCCAGACCAGGACTAACGGAAGGTACAACGCTTTTGCAGCACCCTTCCCCCCTAGGGATTGACATGG
Source organism: Porites rus (assembly GCA_964035705.1). NCBI lineage: Eukaryota > Metazoa > Cnidaria > Anthozoa > Scleractinia > Poritidae > Porites > Porites rus. The sequence continues at coordinate 7,074,752 of OZ037996.1, read as the reverse complement.
AGGCCCCTTTCCAACCCATGGCGAGTTAGCTCAGGGACTGAACTTGTCAATAGTGAGTTTACGCAACAGGACGGCAGGAAGAAGAGGACGGCAGAACGCTCGTGTGTGACAAACGTGACAAGGCTATTTCTTACGTGTTTTGTCGTGATCTTCACTTAACATCAATGTTTTCTGGTCTTTTACAAAAAGATCTGTTTAAAGGAAAGTGAATTTTGGCGAAAAGTTATTTCAAACAAAATTATTGTCACGCTTGTCACACAAGGTTTGCCGTCTTCTTCCCTCTCCCATCCTGTTGCGTAAGTTCACTAATGAGACCAACCAGGACAGCAAGCCCCCTATGTTTTTTCTCACCGCGGTGACCAGAAAGCTGGCTATCGCCAGCTTTCTGTGCGAATATTCTGGTCCATTTTGAGGTATGTTTTCAAAAATTCGGCTATATATAAGAAAAGCACATAGTAACGATTTGATGATTTTATATGATCATCTAACTTTGTAATACGTCTCGAAATTTCTAATAAACAGTGTCCCAGTTACAAGTTGTCCCATTTTGCAACAACTGTTCATCGCACTTTTTAATAAACTAGCTGCTGTTGCAATTTGTAGCAATTCTATCGTAGTTTATAATAAACTTTTTGAAGGCGATTCAACTAGCTCTTGTCAAAAACGTGGATGATGCTATCAAGCATAATTTACGACAATATATCTCCGCTATTTTAACCAGTCTGAAGTTTATGCCATAAAAATTGGTTGTGCGACTTACGAAATTCTGTTACACTGAAGCCTCGTTATAGTACAAGTGGCTTGCGCATGCCTGCAGTGCCACTATGCTCTAATAAAGTAATGCATGACTGTCGTAATGCTTCCTAATTTAGTTGATAAGTCACGTAGTTTGAAATCCGGCAAAGTTCCCTTCGTCTGACCCACTTTTTTAGGTGATTTCAGTGATATATTTAGTGTATTTTATTGGACATAACTTCTTGCCTCATACGACGTCTACTGTGTTAAAAAGTTTTGCTTTATGACATTTTCACCAGATTTGAACTTGTCCTTCCTTAGTAGTATTGTGTACGTGCGCATGTCTACTAGGGAATTCTTCAACTTTTTTCTTCATTTTAACACCTGTTCAACAAAAATAGCTCAAAACGTAGGCTAAAAGTTAGCTGAAGCTAGGGAAGGTTTAAGTTCTGAAATTTATAGTTTCTTCGATCCTTTACATAGGATTCAATCCTCCTGAATATCAACTTCGTGGTTCGTATACCGCCTTTGATTAAGTCATATGAGACAAATTTATGACGGAAGACTTGTTGATCAATAATTCAGTTTTATTACAAAGTAGGATATGGAAAGTGAGACTCCGTTTCTCGCAAATTGCGATAGGTATTACAAAGCGGTACGATGAACACTACAGGTGCGACAAGTAATACAAATGAGAAATACGATGATTATTAGAAATTTCGACAGTTTAACGTCTTCCCCCGCATCTGACATTTCGAACACTGTGCGGCAGTATTAGCTGGTAGCTAAAGTACCTTTCTAATTGATTCTTCATTTTTACTTCAGAAGGGTATTCGGGCTTGTTTTCCACTCTAATGTACGAATCTCGATCTCTACGGCACTGTACGTGGAGTTAGGTCCATATTAAACGTATAGGCTCATCCGAATGGCAGGAGTGAAATTAAAACTCTTTGGCTACAATTGCTTACCAGGTTCTCAATACACTGGAAGAGATTTTCACCTCCTGACGCATTCCTAGCGAATCCTGAACATTCATTCTAAGTACCGGCTTTGTTTTGCCAACGCATGCAGATTAATGACCCCGAATTAAGTCCTCCACACCCAACAGCTGGTCGCGTGTCTAGAGACTTCTTTCTTGAGAATGAATATTCTAGGATTAACCGATGTGTTAACGCCTACGAATGCGAATACCCAAAATGTAAAAAATCCAAAATCACTTATCTATGCGGAAAACAAACAGCAAACAAACAAACGAAAATCAGACAAAAAAGATTTAGCCTGTGCCTAATAGCTTTATTTCGACATGGTTTAAATTAACATCGATAAATATACTTCCTCTAAGACCAGTTTCAAACACCGAGGTGACTGTAAGTTATTAATTACTTAAACGAACTTCTTTTAGCTTTTGTAAAACTTAATGCTTTTTTCTTACCGATGAATATGTCTAGTATCATTACCAACGTCAATACAAGCCCAATGCACTTAAATAAGAAAACTACTTTTTCATAATGTATATTTTAATGCGTTTTAGTGGATCATCACTGCACATTATTGTACTTTAATTCCTGCTGATAAGTCTATAGCAGCTATTTATAAATCGGGCATGGTTTATCAACCGACTGGTCGTTACACACGTTTACTATTAATGGCTAAAACACCTCCATGCTCACGTTTAATTGGTTTCAGCTAGCTAGAGGAGTAACATTTTCTTGAAACTTTTTTAGCACATTTCCCGGAGGATTGTATCTAGCTACCATGTACGTCAGTCTCCCATCTGGACTCTTACTCGTTCCCACCCCAACTTCACGGGTATCTCTCCACACAATCTGGCTAAAATGACCTGTATCAAGGCTAAACCCTGGTAAGTCATAATTATAGTTCTTAATCTCTGAATACCATACTCTTACAGCATCAGCAGCATCGTAGTGGCTAGACATGCGACAGATGTTTTCACCCTTATATTTTCTTTCTTCTTTACTTGCGTGACACAGTTCACCACTCTTCGACAACTTCTCAGCCCAAACTTTCGCCTCTCTTGATAGTAAAGAGGACCATTTTAAAAGAGGCACGTTGTGAAGGGAACGTAATTCGTTGTGCACTTGTAACACCTTCTCAATGAAAGCATCTGAAATACAGGAATATGCTTGTGTAAAAATTATACCTCGAGTTCAGGCGCGGATCTGGAATAAATACTGACCGATTTCCTAAACGAGGGCCGAAGACGCAAGCACTATCTAAGGAAGTCTGGGGGGCAGGCTTCCCAAGAAATGTTTTGGTGTTTAACTCTTTAAGTCCCCTTTCCTGGGTTTTCGATTTACTCAGGTAGCATATTGCCCAGGTATCAACTTGGAAAGTGTTTTTTATTATTAAAAATGTATTTACTATGAAAAATCTGACCGATTTCCGTAAAACGGTGGAAACCGGTGTGGATCCGCGCCTGGAGTTCCTAGATAAAACAGTATTTGAAGACAAGATCATACCAATGACCAATTAAGTGCTCGAGGAGAAAAATGCAAGTTTGAGAAATTCCCAGGGGAACAGGCGAGATGAAGAAGTGAGAAAGTAACAATACGACGCGCAAACCCTCGTTAATTACTCGGTTTTGCAGTCAAGTTGAGCCGTGCTGGTTGGAGTTAGAAACTGGTTGGGTGACCAGTTGGGAATATCCTGTCGTCAAAAACTAATATATACTTCAAACGAGCTTAAACTTCAAAGTTCGTAACTGTCTCCTTCCATTAAAATCAGTAACTATACAAAAACGGCTGTGTAGCAGACTACTTAAAAGTTACTGAGATCGATTTATAACTCATACGATTATCATGATTATCATACTTACCATCAAGAGAAGAAATAGGAATGGATTTTATATCCTTTGATGGGTCTTCCTTCACGCTGGACAAGGTTTCCTTTGGAAGATTTGCTTTTTCTTAATCAAAGGGAGAAAAAAAGTCGGGGAAATCAGGGGCGGATCCAGGTTTTTTGTAAGGAGGGGGTGCACTCGTCTCTTGCTCTACTTCAACACCAATAAACCACATAGTTTTTTTTGCAGAATACCAGTTGTATTAGAAAACCGCAGGTCATCTGGGGGGGGGGGTGCGCACCCCCTGCACCCTCCCCCTAGATCCGCCCCTGGAAATAACGTAAATTTTATCATTACCACCACTGTCAAGATCATTCAAAATTCTCTTTAAATTCCACTTTTCATTTCAATAGGATGCTATTTAAACCTGATCATTTAAATCAAAGCTAACTAACCTTGTGGTTTCTCTTCGTCGGAGAAGATCTGGTTTGGTTTAACAAAAAAAAGGAGGAAAATAAAAGAAAGTAAAGATACTTGTACAGCAATAAATTACACAGCTGTAAGTCAGCTGACAGAACAGGAGGGTAGCCACAGCTGGCTCACACAAGACACTATGGGCCGGTTATTTAAATGGAGTTTAGGCAGACAGTGTTTAACAAAACCGCGTTCTAAACTATTTTAAGTTTGCCCGGTGCTTTTATCTAAGAATCATTCACCGTGAACAGTTTTATGAATAATGCGTAGACTAGAATAGCATTTATCTTCTTGAAATAGCCCACCACGGAAGAGATCGGGAGGTCCAAAGATTTCTTAAACCAAGCCAATTCGTTTAAACAACCGACTCTATGTCTTTGACAACAGCACTCGCGCATTCTCTGATTCTCTCGTCTTGACCGAGTTGACCCTGCTGGGTGAGCCGAAGTGTTTATGTGAAGAAATTATCCGGGTCACTGACTAGCAGAGCCATCCTTTTGTTTCTCTTGTAAAAAGGATATTCAGTGGCTCGCCCAAGGTAGCTACAATAGCTCGGTTACTAGGCGAGTGACTGTTCAACCCGGGTCAAGTGTTTTCCATATAAACTGGACCTAATTGATGTCGACTAACCCCCTACCTTTGGAAGGACGTTGCCATCAAAGGAGCTCAAGTTATTTCCCGCTGGACGGTATCTGGCCACAACAAAAACGCTTCCATCGGCACTTTTGGCTCTTGCCATCCCCAGCTCCTCAGAGTCCTTCCACACCACCTGAGTAAAGTGACCAGTTCCTGACTGATAGCCTCCTGTCTTGAAATCATACCGTTGTATCTATCGTACGAAAGCAGGAACATATTATGGTATCCGCCAAGCAGCTAGAGGATATCAGTATAAGAACACATGTGCAGAAAAACCAGAAATGACAGTGGCACCCAACGTCAATTTTCGGAAAATATTTGTTCGGAAGATGATTTGAGAACATTTTTATAAAATTTCTTGCTTGTCTGCCTCTCCTAGGATTTTCGAACATGGTATAATTGCCCATTTTTAACGGATTTTTATCCTTAAAAAGTCACCTAGAATTTTCGGGAGCCTTTTATCTGGCTGAAATTTTCGAAAAGGTAAGTTTTGATCCCTATAATTTTCGGATCCCTAGACTTCCAGCTAGGAAATTCGAACAGATGAAAAATTTTTAGGCGACAAAAATATGCCTATGTCTAACGTTTAAATACTAAAATACGTTTAGCAATGCTACTTTGAGTGGTTTTGAACTATATTCTCGTTGGGTGCCCCTGAAATTACTGGTACTATAATGGCGAGCCTATTTCCCTTTCGTAAACAGTCGTTGCCACGATCGATGTCACCTATGCTTACCAAGCCTTTAGTCATGATAGATGCAATATATTCCCTGGATTAAGTTACAATAGAGTAGTTTTAGAAAGAACGACGTTGAAACCCAAGTTGAATTTACGTCAAAAGTTATGGAAAGTTCTAGGGTCACCTGTTGTTAGGGAATCACTTAATAAAGACAGTTTGCTAGTTTATGTACTTAGATTTTTCAGAATTTTGGAGGATCGGTGCGGTAAAGGAGAGAGATTAGGATACGAACGGTCCAGGTTGGAGGTCCGGGTTCGACCCTGGGTGGCGATTTTCGTTCGTTTTAAAAGGTACACTCTCAATAACCGGTCAAAAATTTTCTAAGCGTCTTAAAAATGGCAGCGACCGTTTACCAAAGGGACAACTGCGATGGAGAATAATTATGATGGTGGCAATGACGACGATTTTGATATTGACAAAAAGTATTTCGGATTATTCCAATCTAATGCAAATGACTGTATTTTATTTTAGCAGTGTGTGGAAACGCTTTCTTTCCGTGTAAATTTATTTATTTTAGCCTTTGTTTGGTCACGTTTCTTAGAAGTTTTATATCATATATTTCGTTTAGACGTCTTCTTGGTTTTCGCAGTTGTTACTCGCATCATATTGTTATTATTAAAGTCGGCAACAGCAGCAAAGCAGTGGAAGATCCAGGCCTTCAGATGAGGGGGTTAAGGTGGGGGGGGGGGGGGGGGGGCGGTCATCCAGACCCTGAGATAGGTGGGGGCAGTCTCCCAAAAAATTGTTTCGGCCCTCCGGACCTCAGTTTGGTCTTAAAATAAGGGGGGGGCTCCCCTGGATCCGCCAATGCCGAAGCATCGATTGACTTCACTGTACCTCTGAATACCAAGATTTTGTGGCCTCTTCTGCTGCCGTATCAAAACCCTGAGATGACATAAACACATTCTCGCCAACACCTTTCAGCTGGTCGTGTTTGAGTTTTCCCTCCTTGGCTAGTTTATTTGCCCACACTTGTGCACTCCTTGCAAGATCATTTGACCAACTTAGCGCCGCCACGTTGTGCTCCGAACGTCGTTTGTTGTGAGCCTCAAGAGCAGTCTTTGAAAATACATCCATTTCTCTTTCTCCTAATGTAAGGTTTTATACAACAAACAAACCACAATATATTTGTAAACAAATCGCTACTTGGAGCTCTTCGAACAAGCAGGAGGCAAGAAAAAGCGAGGGCCTTTATCTCATTATCAGTTAAAAACGAAGCAAGTTAGATTTATTATCAACTAACTTGCCTAAGCTCAAATTTTATTTATAATCAGTTGCATAGCTATTCTCGATCTCTCGAAAACGTTCCGAGGGGGGTGTATATTTGCAGACTTTTTGAGCACTACCAACATATACGCATTGCAGACCTACGTTTTAATGTGCAAAGGTGACGAGCTCTCTTGTCGACTGACAGCGTGATCGAGGAAAAATTGAACCCAGGGTACACGTACCACACTAGAGCACCAGACCAGCAGCTTTAAAGTATTATGTAACCTGAATTTGGCTTTGTTCCTGGAATATTTGAATATGGAGTACAGTATTTGCAAGACTTCGAAGGTATGTGTTGTTAGAAATTAATATGTATGTCCCAAAAACGGATATATTAATAAATATATTCCTTCTCTTCCTACCTAAAGACTTATCACTAAGTCATTCCCAATAGCGAAGTCTTAAGTCACTCTGCAATTTTCACTAAAGAACCAAAGCTAAACTGTTTGGCGAACGAATGGCCTGAAAAGTAGTGTGTTATATATGTGTCTGTCGCTCGCAGCTCAAGAGTTCACTTGGAGCTCGACTGTTATGATTTAAATTACTTACCTTCTCGTCTTCTAAATACCTTGTCGCAGTTACAGTTTTGACTTTATAGTTGGATAAAAGCAATGCGCGAGAGGCAGAATCGTGCGAATATGCAATAACTGAAGATTAAGGCTTAAGCTGAAACAAAAGAATGTGCAAGCCAGTCGTCTGGTGATTGTGTTAATAATTTTGTTTAACGCGTTCGATTTCTTTTATTTGCGTATCAGTTGTAATGATAATTTATTCTTTTATGCGAATGCGCGTGGTCGTTCCATATCGCATCACACACGTCTGATGCACATCCCATGGGGCCATAACACCTTTATTTTACAGTAAGGATGTTTTTATCCAGTTATGTTTTTGCGGGAAACAGATTTAGCTAAGCGGAACCCTTTTAGGCATACAGTATTAGTATATTGTTGACATCTTTTCGCGAAACAGTTAGGTCGCATTTTTAATGATTATTTGCTCGTGGTGAATTAATAATTTTTGTGTAACCCAATCGTCAGGTAACGTGGATGTTACCAAACAGGAAAGTGAAATATGGAAACAAAACGTAATAACTTCAGGGAAACCCAAAGACTGTTTTCCCTGTAAAATATCTGTTTGGAGACGCAAATATTGCCTAGAATTTCCTATCTTTATAAATATATACAATTTCCTGAAGTTTAATATTCACATTTTACTTCTTAAGTTAGGTTATTTTTCGTAGGAAAAAAGGGAACCTAAAGTTTTCGGATTCAAAAATAAGATGGCGAGAGGAATCAGAAAATGTCTCACTTTCGTAATACGTCAAACTTCATCGAAAATTTTTGAAAAAAATAATACTCAAGCCCTTGTAATTTCGAAAAGACTCAAGTTCCCCTAGGATGACCGAACAGATACAAATCAGTTTATAGCTCCGCTTAGAAAGTATTTCTAGATATCTAAAAGCTGGCTGGATAGCCTAAAAAGTATTTTCAATGTATTTAGGAGGAAACCATTGTTGGATGCCCCTTTAACTTGTTGCTCTACCAGTAACCTCATTTCCAATTCTCAGTTGTGTTCCATTTTTTCATTTTCCCGTTCCCCGTACGTACGTACTAGTTCCCCGCTCCCGGCCTCTTCCCCGGTTTAGTAACGATCCGCTAACGCAGTTTACGGGAGAGTGAAAGATGTAACGGCTGTGTAGCCGCACGAGTTTTGTCAGAGTCTTCCGCGAGCAACCAACTGCAAGCGGTGCAAGTAGCCTGCGAGCGATGTGGCAACGATTTTGCTTGGTTCAGCTTGTATTTCTGTGGTGATTGCGGGCTAAACTTTCCATCAACATTGCTCTACTTTAGTCCAAACATCAACAGCGGCTAGTAATCGCGATTTTCAATTCGCCAATTTTCTTCCTTCATGTTATTTGTCATGCACAAAGATGAATGGAAAGTTCCAAATATTTGCAAAAACTTGTTGTCCTGGACCGTCACAGAGTTTACTTACACATTTCTTATATACTCAACTCAACCAGTTTCACTTCTGCTGGTAGCACTTCGCGACAATACCACTTTTATTTGTTTCAAGTATCTCTTGCTGGCTACATTCTTATGCTATATACTAGAAATAGGTCGGTATATCGCAGCTTCACAAAGCAGCCGTACCGCTAACGTATTCTTTCCTTGGTTAACACTATCTTTTAACTATAAAGAATATCTCTAGTCTCCTGCACTATCAAACCTCAACTAGCCCCGTGTACGTATTGCGGACTTACTCACAATTCGCTCTGTCTCCACCGACCCAGACTCGGTCGAAGAAAAAATTAAACCTGATGCTCAAAAGGTGAAGAGCACTGGGGACGCGGGAGATTGACCTGACATAAGGCCATTTCAAATTCACGCTTTTCTTAAATTAGTATCTAAAAAGCTTGGGTTGCATGAACAATCGTTTTGTAAACAAAATTGATCAACGAATGCTAGATAAATTTTAAAATGATAATTTAGACAAGAAACCAAGAAAAAAATGCTAATTTTGCAAAAAAGGCTATAAAACCACGGTTGCCATGGTAACGTCAATGTTGACGAACGCCTAAGCTAAATTTGACGGTCATAACTTGAAAGGTTTTGAATGTTCAACTTTAAAGTTTTTAAGGGCCAAAAAGACACCCTCCTCCCCGCTTACTAAAGAGCCAGAGGGTATTTGTTTGCATACTTTTGTTTTAGTGATAATCATCCACTCTTTTATCGTTTGTTTTTACCATAGGATTATACTCGTCGTTTATTGTCGTTTCTTTTCGCGCGGCATTATCAGCATACTGAGCTAAATGCATTCCGTAGGCTTCAAATCATAACCTTTCCATCGACTCACTATAGAACAAGCTGGCTTGATAACCAGCAGCTAACCTTGGAACACAGGTCGCAAAATCGCAACCAGCAGTTAATGGCACCTTACAAACGACTTATCGACAAACTCAAGCAAAACGAAGAACAACAGACTGAACAAAAAGAAATAGCAATTAGATATGATACAATGACCATCATTACAATAACAAAGACGCGTCGAAACGTACCACTCACGTTAGGGCTACATAGCCAATAACACCAAGGCTTAATTTTGACAAAAGACCAGTCAACATCGCGAAAAGATTGACCAGTCATACAGCACTTTTTGGACTCTGACGTTGACGTTGACGTTGGCACAGGTTGTGGAAACGTTAGTTTGGCAACTGTCAGCAGGGGCGGATCCAGAAAATTCAGAAAGGGGTGACAGGGACACTTGCCCACTTGACAACTATATAGATACTTTTTATTTTTCTGAGAGTTCCATAAAAATAATACAAAATTTCAAAGAAAAAGGAGTGGCCACGGACCCCTCGGCCCACCCCTTGGTCAATCCGCCCTTGGTCAACCCTGGCCTGACAGTCCCGTCTCACATATACATAAATCGATTGTTTTTCTATCATCTACCTAGTATTTGTGCCACCCAAACCTGATGCTGGTGGGTCGGAGAAAGCTCGGAACTGAAAATAAAGTGTAATACAGTATAACTTAAGGCCTAACTTGACCGACTTGATCCGTTTGCTTGTAATCCGAGAAGCTGAGGCGCAGGTTAAAACAAAATTCATCAATAGTTAACAAGCTTCCATATCCCGATTCCTCCCTTTCTTTTTATTGTGCACAATGAATAATTAGAAGTATCAAATATTCTGAAAAAAAAAAAACAAAACAAAACAAAACAAGACAGAACAAAAACGAGAGAAAAGTTTGGGCTGTTATTCAAGAGCAAAAGTCAGTTTAAATTTCCTCCGCTCTACACTTTTCTGTTTTCTTGAGCTTCCATGCAATTTGCAACAATACCAATTTTATTAGTTAATCTTCCCTAGTCCTTGCTACGGACATTCTAAAAATATAATAATTAAACTTGAATATAGTGAATACTCAGTGGGATTCCAAAAAAAACAATTCTTGTCTAAATTTCTACAAACATGGATTTTGAACTTCGGTCATACCTACACAGCCACACCTCTTTCTCGACTTAACTAATTTAATTTTGCTTTTCAGTTGTAAGAAAGTGTTATCATGAAAATAAAACGTTGTTTCTTGTATCAAGAGAGTGAGAAACATGAGAAAAGACTGATGACGATTACTACCCGGATCTAGGCGGTGCTTCTGATTGGTTGAAAATCGATTCTACTTTAATGTTTATTATTATTCATTCAAAATATTTTGCCGTTTTTGATTGGCTTCAATGCCCCTGCCAATTTTCCATAACCAACGGGCGCTTACGATATTTGGAAGATACAAGCAATACACCATCGATTCGATGGTACATCTAATTGGAAACGAGGCTGCTTGGGCAAAAGTGAACTAAAAAATGGCGGTCACGGCTATTCGAAGACGAAATAGCTTAACTTCTGACTTAACATGGATGGATGAAATGCAAGAATACGCAATACATATTGGTCGATGGATGTTATCTACCTTTTGAGGCTTATCTGCAAAATTAAACATCTGTTTACATTCTGAAACCGAGCAGAGAAATAGGCCAAAGTTTTGTAGAAAGCTGGTCTACGAGGAGGTAAGCATTTTGAGAACTTAGAAATATTTTGAACGAATAATAATTAAAAACCATTATTTAGTTCAGAAGATATTATACATCTCGGCCTTCAGCCTCGGTGGATAACATCCTCCTCGATCTGCACAATTCCTCAAATCCTTCTCAGTCTCATTCAATAATTGCTAATATTCCTACTCCGATACAAAGAAAACCTAATAAAATGCAACATGCCATTTTTTATCACTACAGCAAGTTTTCAGTCATTATGAGCTACGAGGATCATTCATTCTATTAACTAATGGTCGCTATTAATTTTGTCATTTCGAGATCCACCTACTCACCGAGTTAGGATTTCCAGTTGGATTTCTACCTGGATTTTCAGGTTGAATTATCGAGTCAGAATTTCGAGTTAAGATCACTCTTTAATAAGGCTTACTGAGAAGATAGAGCAGGGAAGAAGCCTGATAAAAGAATTCTTCAATTTATTTTTGCAGAGGAAAAAATAACAAATAGTCCATTGAAGGTTTTTTTTTTTTGACAGTTACATTTATTTTTGGAAGTTAGCATGAAAAGACTTGCATTACCCAATTCAAAGATCCAACTCAAAATCTTAACTAGGAATTTAATTTATCTGACTATCCCTTTCAAGTGACAGGGTGTCAGGAAGATCTTTTCTTATGGTGATAACACTTTTGGACACTAAAATATTTTTCTAGTTATAAGATGAAGGGAAAAAACTAAAAATGATTTATTCAGAAAAAGTGTACGAATGGTGACTCAAAGTGACAGATGATCCGCTCCGGCTACTCCTTCTTCAGCGAATCCTTCTTTCGACCACTCATTGCTATGAAAAAAGAAATGAGATTGATTGTTAAGATGTTTATTGATTTTTTTTTTGCTTTGTACATGTGGAGACTAAAAATGTATCGGATCGCGTCATCCAGTTTATTATTCAAGAGGCTCCTTGAGAATTTTAACACTTGAATGTACGTTACTCTGTTTTGTCGGTTGCATTCATCGCAGATCATATATGTTTACGACAACGTATTAAGCAGCAGTTCATGCCAGTTCGTCTGAATCCCTAGGTTAAATGTTTGCCTCATTCCATACCTGTTATATCGTCATTGTAAGACGAAATTTTCAACCCTACTGAGCTGTAGGCTGGTATCCTTCGATCTTCCTAGATAGGAAGATCGAAGGGCCTCTGCTCGCAGGGTAGTAGGCTGGTAGAGCGAAAGGTGTTATTAACCCGCCCTGGAACACTTCTTAGACCCAAAAGAGTTTTGACAGAGCTACACCTTATTTTAACACTGTCATCTGCCGCACGATTTCGCACGAGAATGCTGCTTTTAAAATCCTTGACAAACAAATTTGACATAGGAGTTCTTATTGATTCGCTCTTTCCTACAATATCCAAATGTTCACAAATAAATATAGAAATTGATTAAAACAACAATAAATATTGGGCTGGTTGCATGGGCGCATTTATAAAACCAAAATTAATAATTTGTGCAAAACCATTTAGTTAGCTATAGTTTCGAAGCGAAATTTTTATATTCATATTATGTCATTAATCATTGATTTTTTTTCTTTATATTAGAGCGGTTTTCACTTGACTGTCGAAAGTAATTGAGGAATTGGTTTGGTTTTGGTTTTACTACGCCCTTTGGTTGGCTAGTGTATTTACTTTGGTTTTGGTTTTACGACAGTCAAGTGAAAAGCGCTCTATTCGCCTATTGCGCATGATTACCGAATTATAATATTTTTTTTACGATTTGCACTGTAGTGAGTTCCTCTCTAAGTACAGGTTATTAATGGTTACTTTAGGTTTGGATTAAGTTGGTTAACGTGTGGTTAGCGTAGCACACTGTTATTCTTGGTAAAGTTAGTTCAATAAAGGCAAATCTGCTGCCTTGAAATGCAGTTTAACCGGTTTTGGTAAAAAGACACAAAATGTACCTCGCTCAGAATCAAACATCTGAGCCCATTTAGCGGTGCGTCGAAGGTAATAAAGTTCTTTTCAAAGCGGTGTCCCCGTTGAAAGCCGGAGTGCTCCTCAGTTTGTTTACCAAACTTTTCCGCTTTGCCTGCCGTTTCAACCCTCTAGGTTGATGGCGATTGGTTCCTACAAGTTAAATAATGTCATATTGATCGTACTACTTTTTGTCAAATAAGTAGGTGGAATAAATGAAACAAGTTTCATGCATTATGATGCAAAATGATGGTCCAATTTCTTTTTTATGATAATCAAGTTAATGACTGACTGAAAGTGCTATGAGACTTTTGTGTTATGTAGACTATACAGTCAGGCAATTTCATTCAATCTTTTACGAATCATCCACTTGATATTTTAAAGAAATAAACAAATAGATGCGTGAGAGGAATGGATTAGGTTGGCTTGTGGTCAAAATTAGAGACTGTAATTATCAGTTGCAGTAGTTTCGAGATAGGTTTTCAACTTTAGAGAAACTTAAGGATCAAGATCACATATCTTTGCAAAAATCAGTGAATCATATGCCCTTTACATTTGAAATCACTTCGTTCCATACTTAAACAGTTAAAGCAGGGGAGCATTAGTGATTAGTGAAAGGTTAGAGAATGCCAAGATATTATTAAGGTTAACTAATCAGACGTTTCGGTCGAATGTTTAAAGTGCACATAAAGTAAACCTTTTTTATGGGCTCCAACATTTTTGATGGTAAATTGGTTAAATTGTAAGATAAGGAGAACATGCTATAATAAAAGCTGAGACTAGCGATTCAGATCATTTCCCAGGAGTTTGAACCTTTTTGTCACTAAAATCTGACAGAGTGACGTGGCATTTCCTTCAAATGGGCCAGAAGACCGGCGACCATTCACTTGAAAGTGAGAAGGAAGATGTGGAACACACAAATAAAAAGCTTAAGCAACGACGGCAGTGACGGCAACAAGAACGGCAAAAAGCAATAGTTTAGATAAGCAAAACAACAACTCTGCACGTGCAGCACACATTTTTGTACAGTTTCCGTCGTTGCCAGACTACGTGAAACTATCCTGAACTATACTGAACTTCGATACAGTCCTTTAGAATTCTACTCCGATCCAGACGATTTCGCCAACATTTGACGACTTGAACGAGATGAAATCAGCGCGATAAAGTTTAGAGCAGCGTGAATTCACTCTTTACTTCAAAGAACCGTTCTCGTAGCCGTCGCCTTTGTTGTTGCTTAAGCTTTCTAATGACTGAATGATGACCACTTCTGCCAGAGGTGGTCGGACCGCGTGGGAAATTTTTGGTCGCGAGAAGGTGGGTTGAATTGGCAGAAATGGTAGATACTTGTAAGATCCAAGCAGAACACAAGGGGCATGTAAAATGGTAACTTAAAGAACTGGACAGTAAAATGTTACTTAATGCGCTCTTTTGAAGCGAAAGAAAGACTGTATTGGAAAATCTGGCAGTAAACTAGGTAGTTCGTTCTTGCTAGAATCTTTGGAGTCAAGACAAAGGAAGGAGCATGTATCGTTAAAACCATTCGCATGTGAAGGTTACCCTTGCCGTCACGCTTAAGTTTCACGGTTTATTACGGTCAATACTCTAGGCAGTCTAATGGTCCCTAAGGAGACCAAAACAGTAAATTTGAAGATCTGATATTAGGCTAGGTGATTACCGCATAAGTTGCACGTGATCCCGCACGTCGTCCTCATGCTGTTTGGAAACTTTTGACAATATCCCAGATTCTTTATTGAATTGCATGAATCGCTATCATACACATCAGCACAGAAGACTGGTGGAAGAGTGGGAAAAAGCACAAGTCATTATATAAGTTCCTTCCTACGTATGTAGTCTAGAGTATTGAACAAAGAGCAATTGATTCAGAATGAATATAGTCAGCATCTTTCTCATACAAATGGTACAGGGGGTGTTCGCCTGGGGGCGGGGGGTCGGGGTACTTGGGTTAATTTTCGCTGGGTATGTGCCGCTGGCCTCTCAGTGCCCCTATCCCATTATAGTCTGTTCTGTGGCCGATTATCGAGACCCCATCTTAGTCAGTTTTGGTCAAATATGTAATTAATGTATTCTAAGTGAGGCAAAAATGTACAGTTAATTTACACCCCTATGCAAGGCCACGAGAATCCCCCGTCCATTCTGTATGTGAGATCTCATTACTAGAACATGGCCTGTAAGTTTATTTTTATTCCTTGCTTCTTGCAGAGATTTCTCTATGGAATACTTGGCTGCTTTCAGTCCCCTCTCCTCAAAATTTGAGAACTCTTCATATGTTTCATAGCTAAACATTATTTATCTTTGGAACTTAAAAAGATTACATAACGCACCTTCAGAAGCTTGATCATTGATATCGCTCTCACTTTCTTCTTTAAGCTCTTGGATTTCTTCGTCTGAAAGCTTTTTTCTACCTGAAAGGAATTACTGTAAACATGCAGTGGTTGTTTGACAAAAACTGAATCTTATTTTTCTGCTGTGCTGTTGTAACAAACAGTCGTCAGTCTCCACGAGTAAACTATATATATGCCTACCACACACGTAAATGGGAAATTCAAAATTCAATGTCTAGAACGTCAGTACATTGTTTTTTCCCGATTTTTTAAGCACTCAAAACATGGTTCGAGTTATCAAGGGCATGATTATGTAGAAATGATCAGAGGGGAAACTAAAATTACTTCGAGTTAGCTGGAGGTTCCATGCAGTTATCGCAGGTTCGAGTTACCGAGTGTAAAGTTACAGTAAATGTATGAAGGAATGGGGAAATCGAGTTGATTCGAGTTAGCGCGAGATTCGAGTTAGCGAGGCTTCGAGTTATTGGGAATCAACTGTACTTTTTGTCACCAGGAAAGTTAGCACGGTTAATTTTATGCAAAATGCATAGCACTTCTAATATGTGATAACTTTTTTCCGACATTCTTGCTAAAGCCAGTAGTAAATGGCGTTTTACCGCCAAATGACGCTGCTCACGCGCGCAAAAATCTCTTCCTCGACGTCTTGGAATCTAAAGGTCTCTAATCAACAGGCGATCGGCTGGCTATCAAGACACCGAATTCTTACCGTCACACTGGTACAGTAGGTTAGCTTGCAGGATATCAAACCTGCTGAGGGCTTTCCGCTGACCAATGTCCACATTTCTTTTCAGAGGGATTATTGTGTCCAGCATTACAGGGAAGCGAGAGAAGAAAGCTCTGTTGTAATGCATAATAGAGCCATAATCATATGGAACGTCTTTTGAGTCGATCCACTTCCTACCAAACCTATAAAAGTTTCTTTCGTAACCTGTTGAATAACCAAATATGAAATTTCGGAAATATTATTAACGCCATTGTAGTCAGAAGATAATTTTCTGACCAGATCAATCAGTATTGTTATTTCTTATAAAAACTTCTGGTAAATGCAAGCAGCGATGCCCTTAGATCTTAGTGTGAGTCGCTCGATGCTGGAAGGACTTGGTCATCAATTTCCAGTGGTTTTGTCTTTAAAAATCCACCTTTTATTTCCTTAGGCGCCTAGAACAAGAGTCTCAGAAATTTACAGTGACTGATAGAGTCAGTCGCTTGTAATATACTCTATCGATATATCCAACCATTTAATTTGTAAAAAGTGAACCTGGTGTTCCACAATCTCATTATTTTTGAAAAGTGCGTAACAGATCAGTCTTAGCTCAACCAGGTCAGTGAGAAAGTAATAGCATTCCTACATTTGGCGACAAAATTATTTGAGATTGAAAACACATCCTCGACCCTTTTTTCCCACTTTCTACAAGATAGCGTAAGAAAAGAAAAATTATAATGAGATTTTCCCTCCCCTCTTCCCTATTTAATGTTGTCCGCTGAACAAAAGGCCTGTCGGCAACATATTTGTTTAAAACTGTAAATATAAGCGATGACCAGGCATCGCCAGCAATCGTACCTTGTTGGCTTATTTAACTTAGCTTGCTAAAGATCAAACTTATGTTTATCACCAACTTACCAGGGAGGATATTCTTCTTAAGAACTCTAACATAAGTGTTCCTATCGGGTCGACTGTGCTCATGAAAGAAGCCAATAGCGTGGCCAAGTTCGTGGATGATATTTCCCACTTTACACCTTAAGGCTGGGCTACCTATCGTCAATTTCTGCTCTTTATCTCCCCCGCGACCAACACGAGAGGCGCAGCTGAAAAAAAGAAAACAAGAAGGGAAACCTTGAATTTTATCAAACCTACACACTATCGCTATCTTATTTTATCAAGGCCTTTCGATGAAACGACTTACATGTACTAGGTAGTAATTATAAAAAAAGTAAAAGTTTGCAGATGTCATTACAAAGGCAGCACTTTCTTCTCAGTTATTCTCTTAAAGACCCTGAGTGTTGCTTCGGCCGGGGTTTGACCTCCCGCAGCAGACCGGCACTCCGCCAACTGTTATGAGCTAACTAGCTAGCCGGCGAAAATCAGAAGGAGATTTCTTTAACTCGCACTGTCACTATTGTGATTGTTAAATGGGAATCACCAACACTGACAGCAACCGTAGGATCTATTAGATTTATTTAGCTGTTACTGGTTTGTTATGATCACAAACTGGATTACTTACCCTCCCTCGAAGACAAATTTAATGTATGCGAAGTTATCAGGTGAATTCTTGACGCGCTTAAACTTGAGGCAAGTGTGTTTCTGCCAATGGCGCATAGCAGCACGCGCCCTTCGTCTGCCTATCCTATCTTAAATGATTAAAGAAAGAGAGAAAAAAAAGAGTATGCTCAAACTTATATACCTCGGCATTAGGTACAAAGTTCTGTATCTAATCCTTCAGATTTCTCAATGCTTGCTAAACTGAAATCTACCCTTAATTTCAAAAGAAACTGAGTGATAGTAAGGCAATGAGGGGCATTAATTGTTTCGTTTCTGTAGCCCGACCGAGCGACCCATTTTGTTTAAAACTGAAAAACAAAAAAAGAGAAATCAGAATTTTACTTACTTAATCTGAAGATATGACGAAGCTAGTATACTACGACGTCTTTTAGAAATAGACAGTCTATAAGTACAGACGTTCTTTATATCTAATTTTTAAAGCTCTTGTAAAAATGAGAGGATTTTCCTTTATGAGGACATATCTTGTCGGTCGTTTTACTGGTGTTACGTTTTAAGTTCCAGTTTATATTCCAAGGTTGTTCAAGTTTTAGCCCACATTGGTAGCTCCTGGTTTTTTCGATTATTGTCGTCTATTTTATCTAATTGTACATAGGTTGAAGCAAGCATGCTTGAGGTTAAAGCTGACCTTGGGCTTTCACCTAACCTAAGGTTCCTGAGTGTTTGGGTGAAGTCTATAGTCCTCCCACGCAGTTTTTTATCCCTAGTATTTTCTTGGTTCAATTCTGTATTACTTATTGTTGGCTCATTCTCTCTTGCGAACATGTCTGAAGTAAGTGTGTTGTGGGCTTGCTTTGTCATGTAACGGGATGTGCAGAGGAAAGGCTCATAAGGTGAGGTATCCCAAACCGGACAATTTTAATTAATACTTAAAAGTATTAAGTAGACGTTGAGGTCGTGTTGTAGAAGTCTCCCCGATAAATTAAGAAACAGGTTAAAAGTGGCTGAGTCCCAATTCATCTGGCTTATTTCCTGTTGATAAGTTGCTGACCGGTAATTTGACAAAATATCAATTTATCTACTAACCTACTCCTTTGTGAAAATCATAGTAAACTTTGGCTTTTGGCCAAAGGTACATCTTGTCCTTAATAAGCGCTCGTTTAGCACCCTCTTGTGTGTCAACCTTGTTTTTTATGTTATCCAAGAAAGACTCTTGTTCTGGTGTGAGCATCATGTCTCCCTCGAAGAAGTTTTTGCCTAAGTTCTCCTCACCTAATAAACACAAAAATGCAGTTTTGTTGTCGTTGTTGCTGTTTTTATTTTTTGACTTTTTCTAGATTACTTCGATAAAACATATCTTTAAATTAATTTTGTTCCAGTCTCGATTTTTTTAATCCATTAATTAGTTTTATTTATTTTAGTATTGATTTATTTATTTTAATTCGCTTTGTCTAAGTAACGTAAAAATTTAGGAACAATCAATAAACGCCGAGATACATGAATGACCATCGTATCATTCGCTTGTACTTACGGTTCTAAAATCATGTTATACTGAGAAACTTTAAACTCATCTGAACTTTGAAGATCATTGTTAAATAGGAGGCCTGATTTAAAAAAAAAAAATAAATAAATAAAAACGTTTTCGGAACTCTTAAAAAAACTAAGTATATAAAGCTAGCAACGTCTAGATGGCTTTGTGACATTTGCAGAATATAACAGACTTTGATTATGGATGCTAACCGATGTCGTCATTGTCTTGTTGTTGCACAGCATCCTCCTCTTCTTGAGCCAGCGTTGCTCTGTCAGTGGCCAGCTGATTCGGCGTTTCTGGGGCAACAGCCGGCGAACTTACTCCTACAAGATCAGTTCAAATAATAAGCTGTTTTTTGTTCTTAGGGGCCGACCATTTAACTCTTGAGGGGGGAGGGGGGGTGATTTCTGGTCATCAATATTTTTTTTTCTAGCAATCTGGTGGGCAGGATACTCTTTCCCTTTTTTCCCATAAGCTTTCTATTACATTTGTGCTGCAAGCAATTTTTTGTTCCGACAAGGGCTTGCAGGAAATTTTTTTCAAAATCACCCCCCCCCCCCCTCTCTCCCTCCTCAAGAGTTAAACAGTCGGCCCCTTAGCACTTTTATTTAGGTTATCATCATTAAATAGCTTTAGGGTTACCGATGAATGCTTCACAAAAGACGCTGACACGGAATTTGCGAGTAATATTACATCTGCAACGGACTTCACTATGCACGTTCAAGTCCTTGGCGAAACGGCGCTAAAAGGGCCAGTCTGTCCAATCTCTATGTCGTGAATCCCTGTGTTTTGTTAGTGTGCTACGTTCTGTTGATTTTCTTTGTATCTTCGTATCTTTTTTTTACAGAACTCTTTTTAAAATAGCTCTACTCTAATGTTAAACATAACCAGATGTTCCTGTATAAATAAATAAATATCTAATAAATAAATGAAACATCTTGCGACAGTCTTTTAGGCACGTACCTCTTGAGTAGAAAACATTATCGTCCTCCTCATCATCTCCTTCCAATAAGTCAGCATCATCTCCACTGTAGACTTTCTTTAACTCAGGTTGTATCTGTTTTTCTGTTAATAACTCTGATCTGGATTTAGCCTGCTCTTGTTTAATCTTTGAGTCACTTGGTTCAGATTTTACTGATGAGGTGAATTTTATCGTTTTCTTTGTTCCCTTTAAAATAGTATGTAAAAGGCTACCTTTCTTTTTAGTTTTATGAACTAAGCTGTCCTTTTTATTGGAGGAACCTTGTTTCTCTTTAGGTTGAAGATGTTTATCCTTTTGGTGTGTGTGTTTATGTTCTTGCACCTTGCTTTTTCTAAGCACCTTAACTCCGTTCTCGCGGAATGGTCTGCCGTTCCACAATCCCTGGTCTGACGATCCCCCATTCGGTCGAGTTGTTTTATTATAGAAACCTGCTGGCCCTGCACACATTTGACAAATGTTAGAATTGGCCATGACGCACACAATTGTTGACTCTCGCAAATTTATGACCACATAAAGAACAAAATGATTCCCTAGAGTTACTTGATCATTAATTTTATATGTAAATTGAAATGAACTTGAAAGCACCCGTGAAAGGAAGGCTGCGATGTTCACCCCAATATCAACCGTTTGAAGGGGCTTCGTCTCGCTATTTGCTACCGTTTTAAGAAGCTAAAACGAGTCTTTGCATCAATTGAATTCCAAAAATAATGTTCCAGTTTGTTATTTGGGACTATATTTAAGTTTTTTAAGCAGTTTGTTTCGGTACCGAAACCGTTCCCTGTCGTCTGTTCCAACGGATGGCATGGATGCACATGGATTGAAACTTGGAAAAGTTGGACCAATCTTATCAAGTTTTAGTACTAATACTATGCCTACAAAAATTAATCACCAAACTGATAATTGTTGTGGTTAGTGTTCCCTAATGAAATCTGTTCGCTATCTTCCTTATATCTAAATGTCCACAGGAGCATTTTGTGTATTGGTTTAATCAATGGTTTAATGTGTACCTTAAACCGTATTGACCTAAAACAGCTTTATCGTTGGGACATGGCCTTGTTTAATTTGCCATTGGCCATATCCCTAATCCATTTAATATGTTTAATATTCTGCTGGAGTCAGTGGTTATTTCTATAGTCTTAGCTAATTCCACGGATATCTGGTATAACAGCTGAAATGATCAGTTGCCTCATACTACGCCATATGGCCTTTTCATTGCCTTTTTGCAATAACCTAAAACAGGTTCTCTAGGCGACCGGTGGTTTCCCCGCGAAATGACGTCTCAAAAAGAGACGAACGGATGAAGTAAATATCCTACCAACCAGAAGCACTACCCAGATCTGGGTAGTGACACGTCATCAGTATGGAATTTCTGCGCTCGTTCCTCAGACGCCGTTTGGCGGGGAAATCAGCGGTGGCGTCGCGAAACGTCGGCTGTTTTCTCAGGCTAGTCCTCTAAAGGCGTACGGACAATCTAGAAAAAAAACTGAGGTGTGCGTGATGCCTGGCCTTCTCTCCATACCCCAATCGTCGATGAACAAAATCTGTTTACTGAGGAAACTTTAATTTTTATATTAGAAACCACTCACTAACTCGAACGCCCGGGGGAAACAGAAAATCCTTCGACTTCGCGAAACTTCAACATTATTCAAACTAGAGAAATAAAATTGACTAAATATCCAGCTAAAGGGGAAAAAAGGTTAGTTTGATTTAACCGATTCCTAGATAACTAAGTTCTACAGTAAAGGCAACATACATCTACCTGTGCAGTTGTACAGTAAATTTCCTTGCAGAGCGTCCAATTTACTTAAACCAATTCTTTGGCCAATAGATGCATCCGATTGCAAGGGCTGTATTGTTCTCAATCCCTGATCTTTCGTGAAGAAAAATTCTCCATAATGCATCACAGAACCATAATCATAAGGAACACCGAGACTATGCACAGTCAGAGCACTTTCTTTCCTAAAATTTTTATCGTATCCTGAAAACAAAACACCATTCAAATACTAAATCAAACAGGACCTTTAATGTTGATTTATAACGTGGGAGTTCTTTAGTAGTATGCCAATATCTTTTCTTGTTCTCTTTTAAGACCTTCAATATTATAGTGTTAAACAGCTATTTCGAGAAAGGTTGTCGGAAAAACTGTGCAACCGACAAACCCGAAAGGTAATATGGGATATGGTCAATACAGTGTCCCTGACACTGCAGCTGTCTACTTTTGTTACTTTCCTTAAGCGCCCTCAAACATATGTCCATGGCCTCTCGTGCCATTCTCAAATTTCTTTGAAGAACAGTGAACTCAAAACCACCCATAATACCTTTCGGAATCGTCGCGTGAACTTTTTCCGACAACCTTTCTCGAAATAGCTGTATTTACTCAATCAAAATTAGATTTCTACTCATTCAAAATATATCTCCGTCTCTGATTGGCCTAAATCCTCAAGATGGCAACCGAGAATCCCTAAGGACGAGGTTACGTTGAGCTTTGTGATATGATGAATATATCACGAATAAAGTAAAAATCCACGTGTAACAGCCGAGATGTTTAAGAGCCTGCTGGTAGAAATTTGCCATTTTAATACAATCTGACTCTCTCTTGTAAGCGACCACCTTTGGTGTACGACAAAGTAGTCGCTTACGGGAGGTGGTCGTCTACGGGAAAAATCAAGAAAATAAGCTCAAACTGAACTGATTAATATTAATTAATACATAAAAAAAGCTTAACTTTATAGGAAAAAAGACCATTGGCAATAATCTTGTACATCGAAAAGCGCTTGCTTGCGCTTCCTGTCAGACTTCAAAAAATGTAGGTTCTTTAATACACGCTGGTTTTTATCGTATATGCAGATACCTTTTTACGACTTACCGCTTTCAATGTTGTCCCATAGAATTTTTACAAAATCATCACGGTCAGTTCGACTGTGCTCATGAAAAAATCCCAAAGAGTGCGCAATTTCATGCACAATGTTACCGTGCCTGCAAACAACGCTGGAATCAGAACTTCCTACAGAAATTGTTTGCCTGCCACCAATACGTCCCACATATGAAGAGCATCTGAAAAGAAAAGGAAGAAGTCAGTGACGGCCGGAAAATTTCTTCGATCGCAAACGCTTTTGAGACTAACTAAAACTGTTTTAAAATAAAAAAAATCAAGGGACTATAACAATGAAGCCTTTAGTTTTAGAGAATAAAAAGTCAGCATGGTTCAATAGCACTTCCACTATATAGATTGTAGTTGCATTGTAAAGGATAACGTACTGTGGCAGAACATCAAAAACGGATAAGTTGTAGAGACGTCAAAATCATGTCGCTGGAGTCCTTGCTCTCCAGCTATAAAGCTAACACTAAGCAACCAATGAAGTCTAGCCTGTGCCAGGCTCTCGGTCAGTGCAGACGAGCGAAAAACGGTGGACGAAGACGGGAGGAGAGCCTGTAACTATCTTAGATACTTTAAGAAAACCGTTTCTCAATGTCAAATTTTCAAAATGTCAAATGTCGAAATCAGGTGCGGTGTAGGAGGACTTCAAACGCTCGCCATGTTTTTTTTACTCTGCGCGCACAAAGATAAGTGATTGATGTAAGTGTTGACGTAACCTGTCAAAATTGACCAATCATAGGACAAACAAAGACGTTACTTTCGCGTTTCTCCCCAATCCCTGAACGGTTTTGACGCAACTTTTCTCGAGCAGCTCCCTGCTATTTGGAATTGGAGCCTTCAACTGGTAAAAGATACTTATGAACACTTATGATTCCGCATATCAAAATTACCGTGTGTAAATATAAATGACGATCATTATCATGATGATGATGGGTAAAAAACACTTAAAGATTGCAATGACAATTGTGTGTCTTATCAAGCTGATTATTTTAATTACTACACCAGTCGCGACATATGTAGGTACTTTTTTTCTTTTGGTACTGCCCCTCTAAACTGAAGATATTTTAGACAATACGTACCCTCCCTCGTAGACAAACTCAACGTAATCGTTATCAGCTTCAGTTTTGGGCCTGAATCTAAGGCACGTTTTACTACTCCACTCTTTCACTGCGGAGCGGATGAACCCCTTGCTGATTGGACCTACAATGACGTCATACAATGATGTAACATACAGGTAGGTAACCGGAAATTTAAAATTACACAGTGGATCGTGAAGAGGAGTAGCTTGAACTTAATTGCTGTGTCAGTCTCGCCATTATCTAAGGCAATCAACGGAGTATATTAGCACTTTTCCATGCTGTATAGCAACTATATATATGACATTGCAATGTCTAGTAGTTGAAATATTTACAAGTGTGAGCTAGTTATCCGTTTTTAAGTTACACTTTTACCTACTAGCTCCATATTAGCGTTCCTACTTACTCACGAAGTTAAAAACACTTAGGAGCTCTCAAGAAGTCGTTCTAAAGTGTTCGTACATTCCACATCGATGTATAATTTAGAAGCCGTTTGATATTTCGTGGGGTGAGTGGAGAAACAAAGTAGGCTGAAACTGAAAACTTATATCCTCTCTTAAGCTTCCTTAAGGAGTCGTGCGCCTTCATTAGACATGGCGCTAAGTTTTTTTTCTAATTGAATTTGAATGATCAGTTCAGTATAGGGCATACGTTCAGTTCTGCGAAGTTAGCATCATCTGCTTTGTGTTAAGGCACCTGCAACCAGTGTGCATTGCGGTCATGCAGTTCACTGAATAAAGAAATCACCGTGATTTCTGTGTTTGATAATAGGATTGTATCTATGTTTCTTTTAAGAAGCCAAAAGGGTATCACAGCCTGCTATTGCCTTAGGTTGTGAAGATACAATCCGATTGTCAATACAATCGGAACGTTCGTAATTTCTGTATTTGCGGCAAATGATTTCGGTGAAGTGCACGATCGCAATGCACACTGGTTGAAGGTGCCCTTGTAAGAAAACTGTGCCCAACTTGTCGTGCCATGGTGGAAATAATGATCAGCCTTTAATTTTTATAATATTTCATTCCCACTAAGGTTACTTACTTAAGTCTTCAGCTATCACATATGGTACCATTGCAGTACTCCACAATTTTCTTGTGTCCTTTAGAAGGTCTCTTGACTGAAGTTCATTCCTGGATGCTTGTATAAAGTCCATCTGTTGCTGAGTAAGTAAGATGTCTCCTTCGAAATAATCTTTTCCTAGATTTAATTCCCCAAACGTTGCTGGAATATAAAAAATTATTCATCACTTAATAAAACGTAATTGCCTAAATTTGATAGTCTTAACATAAACAGTTTAGCTACTACGTTGGAAATTGATGAATGATAATTTAACCATACAGAGAGTCTGAACAAGATTATCTCACCAGTTTATGCGAAGGACTTCACTTAAGCCCCTTGCAAATGGGCGCAACATTGTTGGATGTTACATGGTACGTCCGTCTGCACATCCTGCGACATGTTGTTACATCAGGTTGTGTTTTTTTGGGAGTTGTTGCTCAAAGTTTAAAACTTTTGAGCCAACAACTTCTCCCAACATTTCTTTTGTTCCGAGATCATGCACGGAAGCGTAGCACAACATGATGGATCCATTTGCACAGCTCGTCAAACATTGTTGAGGCCACGCACGCGTATTATATATATGGTTTCCAAAGTATTATGGGTTGTATCCTTCCCCCAATGGACTTCACAGGCATGTTTGTAGGGAGTTGTTGCATCCTTTTGCACACCACTGCCAACACGGGCGCAATAACTGTCAAGATTGTTGGCCCAACAATGTTGGGAGTTGTTGCCTCCGTTTTCACGTACCTTTAAAGCTACGACAAAAAGGGGAACGGAATCGTGCAACTTGTGCAACGTTGCCCTCTTTTACCACTCACGAATGAAGCCTATGCTTTGCAGCAAAACAGATTAACCGTATAAACATAACAACTTTCTTTAATTTTCCAGACATGTTTCGACGGTACATCCGTCATCTTCAGTGTTACATATTTTGAAATCGCCGTTGAATTTACTGACTCTCTCCCTGTAAAGAAGTAAGCGTCACTCATTTAACTTTGTTTTAGTACGCAATATTGACAACGCAATGTAACGAACTTTGTAAGATCGCGCGCGCTTTAAATTCAACGGCGATTTCAAAATATGTAACACTGAAGATGACGGTTGTACCGTCGAAACATGTCTGGAAAATTAAAGAAAGTTGTTATGTTTATACGACTATCTATATTGTTGCTGCTATCTAGACCTTTTGGATCAAAACAGATTAACTTTTCATCACAGCCGTTCATCAACCTGATAGGGCTTAACTTTATAGGAAGCAACAAGTAGCGTAAAGGTTTTTTGCTCCTTAAGGAACAAGAAGTAACACAAGGAATGATATATTGACAATGCCTGTTTTCAAACAGAGAAGGACTAAGTATGAGCCCGTATATTATGGTATTATCAACAAAAAAATCCTCATAGCCAGAAGCCTTAAGTTAAGTGTTAATGAAGCCAATTTTGAAGAAGATACAGCCTCTTAAAAAAGTGAAATTTACATGGAAATGTTTGGCGTTATCGGCCACGCCTGTCGGGACGACCACAGATGCCTTGTAAATTTGTGAGACTGTTAGTCAGTACTGGCTGTATCTCGTTCATAATTTGCCAGTAAAACACCAAACTTGAGTATTTTTGTACAGTTTGGTATGCTCTGTCTGCATACTTAGGTCTTGTGTTGATAATCCCAAATTATACGGTTTGAAACCAGGTAATAAATTCCTCCAAAGAATACCTTCTCTTTCCTGGTCATAGAGCTTTATGAATGTTGTATCTACAGTCGGCTGGGATAACGAAATGTTTCCTGTGATTGTGCTAGAAACTAATAAGAAGATTAAAGTAAGATCCAAGTAAAAGTGTCGTGATGATAGAAATGAGGCGGTGGATTTTAAAACCTGGGGAATACACGAGAAAGACGTTTTTTTCAGTCAGTGACTCAGGCGGTTAGGGAAAAAAACTCCGAGACAGTACTACTATAACTCCCGATACGAGTTGAACCTAATGGCCTCAGTTCTCAAGGTTACTATTCCAGATGCCCTACCACTAAGCTGCAAGAGACTCGTGGAAGCTAATTAACGAAACTGGGAGCTTAAGCAACAACGACGGCAACGGCGACGGCTTCGAAAACGTCACTTAAAAATTGGAGTCTCGCTGCCTCAAACTTTATCGTGCTTATTCCATCTCGTTCGTTTCGTCAAATGTTGGCAATTTTTTTCTGGAAATGGAATTTTAAAAGACTGTATCGAAGTTCAGGAAAAGAAAAGGAAAGTCGTTGTCTTGTCGGTTCACTTCCTCTGACAAAAGGTGAAATTAGGCACTTTCACGTCGAAGTGGTGCAGTGACGGCAAGGAAATGTGCAAAAAAGCGTGATGCACGTGCAGAGTTGTTTTAAGTTGTTGTTTTTTACCAATTTTAACCTATTGCTTTATTGCCGTTCTCGTTGACCTCGCCGTCATCGTTGCTTAAGCTCCCTAATGACGCACCGTCGGCAGAGGTGAGAGACTTTACCGGAGCTCATTTTAAACCTGGGTTCTAGATAGCTACATGAATGGAACGGTAGGGTCATCTAGAAATTTTAGCCTTCCTCAAGCTATAGAAAATTATATGGAATTATTGCTTCTCAGAACAGATATTTTACAAAAAATAGTCGTTTGAAGCCCTTGTTCAAACGATTGCAACAGACAACGAAATCTATTAACAGGGCCAGATATGTCTCTCGTTGACTTCACTTTGTAGCACATTGCTTAAATATCTTTTGGCAATAATTTATTTGTTTTGTTATAATTTCAGGAGATATAGAGTGTTTTGATAGTTCAACTTTTTCCTTCCTTAGAAAATAGGTCTATAAAAATAGAAAAAATCAATTAAAATACTGTTTCTCCTACCTTTATTTGTCAAAATTTGTAACGTGATTAGAATGAGATGAAAGCTGTAACTTTTCTTCCATCTTGTCATGATCTTCCTGTAAAAACAGCTTCAATTTATCATATACTGCTGTTAGGTTAGGTCCTTCGCTGCCTCGCTGGCTTTCAAGAAAAGTTTACGTTCAAGACTAAGATTGCAAACAGTTTCTGCTGGACTCAGTTTTGCAAATCAGTCCTGCTACCAGCAGAAAAGCGCCTGAGGCCTAATTCTTTTTATTTAGTGAAATTTTCTTTACCATGCATAAAGTAAACACAAAAAGTAAATAATTAAGATGACTTAAATACATAGTCTAGCTGTCATGATACTGAGAACAAGTTTTCCATTTAATCCGTGTGCGCGCTGGCAGGAAATCAAAAGTCTCGAAAATGTCACGGTTTTAAATCGCTCCTTCTTTATGTTGTGATTAAGAAAAAGACATCCTTGGTTCCATGTGGTGTCAAAGTATCCAAATTGAGTCCAACTTCGCAGTGATTCAGACCCAAACGTGCCTTCTAACGGTTGTGTCGCTAGAACAAAACTAGGATGGTTTGTTATGTAGAGGAATTTGAATTTACATCATTATAAACGCGTGAAGATTGCCTTTGAAAAAGTCAAATGCTAGGACTGGTTTCTTGGCACACACTTCATGATTTAATAGAATAATTTAACTGTGCATGGCTGCGCGCAGGCATAATACTGTTAAGGTCAATCGATAGTTGAATCTGTTGGTCAATGCATACATTCACATTCTTATTTTAAAGGTACAGGGTAAACCTAAGGGAAATTAAACTACACCCTTGCTGTTATTGTTTAATTAACTTTAGTTAGTTTTATAAACTTATGATCATATTACCCGATGCCACAAGGAACTCCAGACCAGACAAGCAACTAAGCTGGTACCATACGCTCTCCGAAAGCAAAATCAAGGGATTTTTTAATTCATTTTGGCAGAGATTAAGACGTTGAGTTGTAAACGAGTTTAGCAACCCGAGGGAAGGATTGAAAAGCACAGGCGCTAAGTTACTGCAATGTGGTCATGCCGGCGTTAAGGTCTCTGCCAATAATTTAATGCAACAAGAGGATGGTGAAGTGCAGATGATACTTGAATTATAAGTTAGTTATCGTCTTAAATATTGTAGAACAGTTGAATTTAGGCAACTTCAACAAATACAGTTAAGAGAAGTCTGGAATGAATTGGTCATTCGGGGATGACTGGCAGAGCTAGAACAAACTAAATATATTAATCATATACATTCATCGACGAGAGAGTTTCAACAAGGATAGACGTAAGAGAGCACTTTACCTTTTGAACCGTTGAATTGTGATTTATAATTTGTCTTTTATCTTGCGTCCTTAAAAACTAGGGGAAATAAGTGTCGACGTTTTGGCCAGCGAAACGTTCGTTTTGGTTTGAAGAAGAAGGCAATGAGTCGAGCGGGTCAATGAACTGCTAGCTGATTGGTGGAACGGGAATATTGTTAGACAGGTACTTGACATGCTTCACATCACTCAGCGAAGCGTTGAACGGGGTTTAGATTTCAATCAAATTTCTTTAATTCAGGACAAAATTAGACAGTTTTTTTTTTTTAAGAAACGTCTTTGCCCTCAAACTGTGCGAGCTGAAAGTCCAAAAGTTTTGTTTTGAAAAGAAAGAAAACTACAAAAGTTTCCAGTTGGCAGTTTTTCAACTGAAGTGAAACGCGGCTACTGAACTAATTTTACACCTTATTCTAGTCCACAATACATAACTATGTTAAGTAAACATTGCGGTTACCTGTTGGAGAATAGAACTGCCTTTGCCTAATTGCATCAGCTTACAAACATATCAAACTTCTCATTATTCTGTAACTGATATTAGAAAAAAAAAAGATTTATCGTAATTCTTAGAACTAGTCCATTGTGAATGTGATCCTACTGCTGACTTACTTACTGATTAGAATGGAAGCACTAAAAGAGCAAAGGTGGCCGGGATAAGCATCAAATGCACAAAAATGTTTGCATACAACTCACGCCATTAGTAGCCTTAGCAATGCTACAAATAGTTTAGCACTGATACGGTTACAGTAAGCCAATCTCTTTACTGAATTTCATATTTCCTTATCGTAATCTCAGATAACCCGAACTGGTAATTTAAACGCTCTTAACCTAAACCATTCACAAACAATTCCTTTTTTGTCTTTCTTAAACTTACCTTCTTTTGATCATAGAAATTAAGGTAATTTTAAATTCGGTGACAGTTTAGATGTAAAATATTGTTTTAATTGGTACTGTGCGCACTTAGAAGATGAACTGAACTAAGACTGAAAACTCTCAGTGCCAAACGATAAAAGCACTCACCATGACTAGTACTTAGAAAAAGGAAACAAAGACGAATAACAGGTTTATACGATCCTAGCATTATGTGAAAGATGGACGCTAGGGGGAGATGGGGTCCTGATACTGTATCAAACGAGAAAATTTATGCCTCTGCTTATCAAGTTAAAAAATACCGAGCCACTGTTTACCCAACTTTCTCAAATAATCAGCTATTTTTGAAGCGAACTCGAGCCAAATGTTATGGTAAGATCGCAGGTTTTTGGCGCCTTCTCTGTGTCTTCCTGATCAATTATTAAGTCATTGTGTTCTCTTCATCAATTTCCAACGAGTTTGAAAATGAGTTTTGAAAATGCCATTACCATTTTCCTACTGGAGTGAACGCAAAGTGTGGTGCCGTTAAAATCGAATAAATCTTGAATTGTTATGGGAAATCTTTGATAGGATATCCCGCATTCCTCTCTTACAATATAACTACAGCCACTTCCACAAATGAACACGGCTCTTGCCAAATGCACATTTAATTAAAACAAAATGTACAATTAACTCGAGGTATATGGAAAATGGGAGGCAAAATAACAGCAAGCTCTGATGTCAAGAGATTCAGATTCACACTGCCCTAACTACAGAAAAAAATTCGTCAGCTGATACGTTTCAATGCTTTGACGGTGACTAACTGAGGTGCCGTTTCGTTGCCCCTCCGGGGGGGGGGGCACTCAAGGCAGTTTGGTTGTTCCGCCAAGACCTTCAAACCTTGGTACGTTTCCGCCAAACTGCTCACCTACCCCTCCCCAAAGCAAAGATTAACACTTACTTCTCACTTAGGGCAAAATGTTGGCTTAGGGGAGGGGTAGGTGGGCAGTTTCCCACGAATGTATAATGATCCCAAACCTTTACCCTGCCTGTTTAAGACAAAAATCGGTCATTTCGCTGCCCTTGTTTGAGACAAGAAACCTAATTTAATAACAATGTTTCATTTAGTTTAGCGTACAGAATTAACCTTTTTTTTTTTCACGGAATTAGATTTTTGGAAAAGAAAAATTGGTACGGTACCACAATTGTAAACTGGCTCATCGCCAACCTTCACCCTTATTTAAAGGCTTCTGTTTCGAAAAGACACCCTATTGAAGACGCTGTAGTGAAATTGTACTCCCTGTTTAAGAGTCAAGACCATGAAAACTATACACTGTTGAGCGACATAAACCTGGCCAAAAAGGGAATAACGCCCTTGTTTATTCCTTGCTTTGTTTTGTGTCAAGATACCTTGGACGCATTGTAGTTACACAAGTTAATTCACCTTCATCTCTATTCCCGTTATTCCGTCATATTCGTTTAATTTTCCTTTTTTTTCCTTTTTCTTTTCCAGGCGTTTTTTAACGAAAGCTAAGAGGGACTCAGAGGTACTTTTTTCACGGCCACCATCTTGAAAGCACCAATCTGTCACTCACCCCACTCCCCCAACTCTCTGTCAGTTTCAACGTCCTAGATGGCGGGAGAGCATTGGTATCATCGCTGGTACTGCAAAATGCGCCTCCTTTTTAGAAATATATTTCCTTTTCATTTTCCTGGGGGCTTTCAATAACTAAAGCGCAGTAATGATTTAAAACTGAACTGAACAACAAAATAGTAAAAAAACTGTGGTGTTCAGGAATGTTTACGTTTCTCTCCTTTCGCGTGGACGTTTGTGTGTTTATTTTGTAGATGACTTCTGTTTCCTTTATGGCTGAAATGTTCACTGCTGTAGGGCTTGTGGCTTTGTTTTAGTACTTTGCTTTTCCTAAGAACCTTGATTTCGTGATCGCGGAGAGGTCTATCCCACACTTTCTTGGGAGAAGATCCTTGTCCTGTCTTGTTTTGTGGTTTTACGTCATCGTCATAGTAATCTATTAAATAAAATTTCAGATCACTGAGAGAAGAGTCAGTTGATAGGTGGTTTAGCCACCGTTACACTGACTCTGATCCTCTCTCAATAATTAGTTACAACTATTAGGAAATTCCACACTGCTCAAAGATTTATCGCTCTTTATAATAATTTGATATGTGCGTGATCAGCAATCTGAAAAGCCTTCCCCCCTAGCTTCATATAAACCCACAGCCTCTACAAAGCCCACCTCATTAATATTGTAGGCTTTGACTGTTAGAGGTGCCAAAAATCAAAAAAGCCCTAGCCCCCATAGTGTTCTTCCCTCTTCCCATACTTAATTAAGCCGGAACACGGACAAAAATAAGCTACAAAGTAGACAAATTTGTCCATTTCTCTGGATGCAGCCTCGGAGGCCAGGCGCGCAATCAATCTCGCGCGCAGGTGAGATTAACTAATTCAATCAGGTTTTGGTTTGGTTTTTTTACACCTAGTAAAATAACATGTAAACTCTTTCAGTCTCTAGCCTGCGAGCATGTTCATTTGTGCGAGCTCGTGGAAAATTTTTGGCCATCACACGAGGAAAAGTCGGCTCCACCGCCAAAATATTTTTCCCGAATGGACCTTTTTACCGATACGGCGGTCATATTGAATTAATTCGATTTAAGGAGTATTATAGGATGCCCAGGGGGCATGAGCACATTTCGTTTGTATTTTCGAACGCTTTTCGGGACATTTTTTCTCAAAGTTTTCTTAAAATAAGATTTTAATGGGAAAAAAGATCCTTGTGCCGTG
Source organism: Porites rus (assembly GCA_964035705.1). Lineage (NCBI taxonomy): Eukaryota > Metazoa > Cnidaria > Anthozoa > Scleractinia > Poritidae > Porites > Porites rus. The sequence continues at coordinate 7,041,629 of OZ037996.1, read as the reverse complement.
TTTGGATGTAATAATGATCGCCTTTTTCTAGTTTAGTATTAGAAATATGGTCTCTCACTGTATATTTCTCGGGGAAAAGGCGATCATTATTACATCCAAACACTGCACAAGGATCTGTTTTCCCTTTACAATCTTATTATAAGAAAACTTTGAGAAAAATGTCCCTAAAAGCGATCGAAAATACAAACGAAATGTGCTCATGCCCCCTGGGCATCCTATAATACTCCTTAAAGCCTGCTCGCAGGCTATTCAGTCTCAAAACATACGGAGACAGGGCCTTTTCCGTTGCTGCACCTAAACTCTGGAATGAGCTGCCATTAGATCTTAGAAGTTTAGTTACAATTAATTTATTCAAGAAACACTTAAAGACTGATCTTTTTAAAAAAGCATATAATGTTTAACTTTTTGATAATTTAGAATAGGATTTATTGTGATATTTTTATAAATAAGACTGCTAATAGGTTTTTAATTTATTCATATTTTATTACCAGTGGGATCTTTTTAATTATTTAAATATTATGAATTGTAAAGCGCTTTGGTCAATTAGTGGAGTTAGCGCTATATAAATTATGTTATGTTATGTTATGTTAAGTTCTCACGCCAGAATTAGAAACATTTGTGCAAGCCCAAGACATTCTCTACTCGGGCTCTGAAGAGGGTACAAGCCTTGTTTGCCGGTATGCACGAGTTTTCGGTTAATTCCAAGGACCTTTACCGACTAGTCCATTTGTGCTAGTTACCAGCTCATGGGGGTTTCCAGCAATGCTGGCAGCAATCGACCTTCATGCACTTCCAAGCTTAACGCTCCTGTATAAAAGAACCAGATTCATACAGGAAAGTATTTCCTGGATATTCACGAGAGAGGGCTTTGGCCGGCATCTCTCCAATGTTGTTCCCAGTTACTTTTTGGGGGAAGGGGAGACGGGGGATGGCATCCATACGGTCTGCTTATTCCAATTCCGCCCTCCCATAGACAATGTAACTACGATCCTTCTCCTCTTCGGCTTTGAAGATGCCTTGACCGAACGCGCGTCATCGTTGTAGTACCGCTTTAGACAGTAAAGCACTTGATCGTCTTCTTTGGAAAGGGAGTGGGCATAATAGTGACTGCTACAGGGAGGTTAGCTTGCAGTACTGTCGAAGGGGAGGCGTTTCCACTGAGGAGCGAAATTGCAGCTCGAACATCCAGCTGTAAGAATGCGATGTTCATGCACAGTGCAATTCAGGGGTGCTCTAGGCGTGGCAGTTGGTAACGGTCGTGACTCATTTTGAGTATATGAAGTTCTGGTCGCGTTGAGCGCCGAAGCTGCTATATTCCCCTAGCAAGGTTCATTGTCGCCTTAAAATGTGGGGAAAGAGAGATTGTAGGTCCCCACCCGTGGTTGGATGCAAAGTTCGAATAGCCTTTTTCTTTCGTTGGTGAATGCCAGTCTTGACCAGTACGACCATTAAAATCACCAGGTACGACGGCAACGGAGTGACGTTGTACCTTAGAGAGGCATTCGTGGCGGTCGTTAAAGAGGGCTTCTTTATCACTATAGTAAGGAACATAATTAGATAGGAGCGTAGGGGACGCAAGAGACCAGGAGCAGGTTGCCTTTGATGTAGACTTTCGGATTTTTGTCCGAAAGTTTTAATTGCAGCCCTGTGTGGATGTTCAAGCTTCTTACGGATCACTGGCCCAACTGCACCAATCCCAGATTTGGAGGCAGAAGAGTAGATGGACATGAACTCGCGATCGTCGTTTCAGCATTGTAAAACGTTTCCCTTTGTTGTTTTGGGCCCACGAAACAGCTGAACCAGCCTCCCGGTTTCGTAGAGGGTCCAAATGTTATACGTGGAGAAGTGTGTTCTGCGCCATCGCACCCAGATAGGCTGTGAATTTTTTTTGCGATGAAAAGAACGTTAATTCACGCTATAATAAATAAAGTTGTTGTTGTTGTTTTTGTACGTCCAGCATCAACCGTTTTAGTCGCCTTTTATGGATGCGTTGGTAGTATTCTTGCCCTATCGGGCCGCACGCCACACAGCGCTTTGCTAATACTCCCACAGAAGGTCAAGGATCACGTACCTCAGAAAGAAGATCTCGTTTTTAAGTGGTGTCTGACGGGGCAAAATGAAGCAAAATGTGTGCATAAGCAATACACAACATATTGGGTAGAGTCTAAACACAGCACTGATTCGTCTTCGTGCCGGTGGCCAGGTACTACTGCTCAGGTACCAAGTGTGAACATGCTATTAAAACTTTGGAGTTGGGAATCTAGCTCAATCTCTGGTTTGCAATGCTTAACAATACCTGTGCAGTCGTACAATAGGTTTCCTTGTTCAACGTCCTTCTCGCTAAGGCCAATTCGCTGCCCAATAGATGCACTGGGGTCCAAAGGCTCTAAGGTCCTCAATCCTGGCTCCCTTGTGAAGAAAAATTCCCCATAGTGCATAACAGAATCATAATCGTACCCAACATCGCGAGAGTCTACAGTGTCCAAAGTTTCCTTGTGGAAGTTTTTTTCGTATCCTGAGAGAGAAAGCAAGCATATATAAAAATATATATATCCCTTGAAAGGCGTCCAGGTTCATTTGTCAAAACAAAGTATCGATATTTAAGGATATTTGCTAGAATTCAAGAGTAGAGCAACGTAACTCACTATAGTTATTCGAAGTTGTCAGTCTATTTCAACAAAATTGATAATTTTCTGGAAGGAGTTTACGTTTCAGAATTCGAAGCTGAGCTGAAAGTAAACGTTCACTAAAAGGATAATGCAATTCAAAGGGAAAAAATCCAAAGTAAAGGAAATCGAAACGCCCTTCACTTTTATACGACTATGGAGGTTCAATACCAACCGCTTTCAACATTGTCCCAGTGAACGTTGACATAGTCATCACGGTCGGGTCGGCTGTGTTCATGGAAGAAACCAACGGAATGCGCAATTTCGTGAACTATATTACCGTGTCTACATATAATGCTACCATCTGCGTTTCCTACTGAAATTGTTTGTCTGCCTCCGATACGTCCCACATAGGAAGAACATCTAAAAGAAACCGAAAGCATTACAACAGTAGCTTCATAGTTGGGAAAATTCTGAAAATGAAAAAATTCTGCTATAGACATGACCAAAAACACATCTAATGAGATCAAAAAATGCGTTCCGGCATGGCCAATTTCACGCTTTATTTGATCAAATTCAACCCTAGAAAATTATTCACACAATACGTGGATCAACACATTGTGTCTTGCATAGGAATCGACGGAATACCGAGTATGAAATACAGGTATGGCGAATACGACCAATTTAATTCCGACGCGGAAAAAAATGTGAGCTGATTTCGTTTAAGCGCCGAGCAATGTACGTACCCTACTTCGTAGACAAACTCTATGTAATCTTCGTCGTCATAAGTTTTTTCCCTGAACTGAAGACAAGTTTTTCCACTCCACTCACTTATTGCTGAGTCAATGTAACCACGACTTTCCAAATCTGCAACCGCATGCAAAAGTATAAGGTAATTTGAATTTAGAGTCGAAAGTACGAATTTCGTGATTTCTTTGGTCGCAGTTTGATTGGCTCAAAGTCTTAACTCATGGTAGGCGTTAAGATATGCTTTTGTTTGAGGTAAAACAAAGCAAAAAGGGGGTAGATTTATAAATAGTCTTGTTTAAGAGAGTTAATTATAATTCGTAAACTTAATTTTTTAGACATTTTGATGAATCAGTGTGTGTGTAGTGGTAAGGGAGAGAGCTTAGCATACAAAGGGCCTGGGCACGAATTCTTGCTCGCGGATTTCTTTCCTTTAACAGAGACTCATAGGAAGGAGAAGATTGGGCCGGCTACAGGTGTTTGTTTCAAGCTAATTAGAGTTATTTGATTTTGTAATAATGATTAGGTTTTGGTTTTCAGTAAAACACTAAATTCAAAACCGCTCTATGTCCAGTTTGATTGAAAAAGTCTTAATTTATATGTATTTCACGCACTGCTACAGGTTCTTGCGTCTTTCTAGCCAAATTTAGCGTGCGTAAATTGTTTAACAAACTTACTGAGGTCGTCGGCAAGTAAATAAGGTACGACAGCATCAATCCATAATTTCGAGGTATCTCTTACAAGATCTCTCGCTTGAATGTTACTTGCATTTTTTGACGCGTTGATCAAATCTTTCTGTTGTTGAGTGAGTAAAATATCACCTTCGAAGTAATTCATTCCCAGATTTAATTCACCACAAGTTGCTAAAAAAAAGAAGTGTCATTGTTAAATCTATCCTCAATTGGCAAAATTAAATGTGATTGTTATATGGAATCGAAAACGCAGTGCTTGGCTTATTTACTGAAATGTCAAAACAGTTTTTAACAGTTTTTAGTAGAATTCGAATTACTTTTAAAAAACAGCCAAGGCTGTTTTCCTTACGCTCACTTTGCATTTCAGTTTTAAAGCTACAACCAGTTGCAAAAATGTTGCGACACTGCAACAAACAAACGAGGTTTCTTACTTCAAATCGCTGCTAGTCACAGGTCTGTGAGATGTAATACTGACCTCCCTTCCACTCAAAGTCGTTCCTCCAAGTCTTGTATTACTAGCAACTTTGATAAGGGATGAAGAAGGATCAAAAGCATAAGATCATGGACCAGCCGTTTAAGCCAAAATACGGTACAGTGTCTCAAGTACTTTTGCAACTGGTTGTAGCTTAGATGAAGGCCCCCAATAGGGTTATTCAATGCCGTCATCCCAACTCAATTTTGTGCCACCCTGTAATCCCGATGATCGTTTTTGTCAATCCCGAATCTCGACCCCGTTTTGCTTTAAAATTCCCGGTCCCGGCGTTCAAATAAGGGAAGTCCCGCATCCCGAAAACCCTATTTAAGATCGCTTGCCAATGACAGGAAAATTTATAGATCCCAGTTAATGGGCAGAGTAGTCTGCTAATTGTAATTATAAAAGTCAGCACTTGAGGTGAAATTTCACTTTTTGGTCTTTTTATTTTAGAGTAAAAAGCTTTCTGTCATTACCTTCCACTTCGTCTTCGTACGTTTTCAAGGATGTTGGGTCTATGTTTACATCCAGCCCAGTGAAATTGCTCGTTATGTTAGCACCAGTTGCGACTGATCATAATACGAAGAACAAAAGTAAAATATATCAATGAGTTATAAAGTTTAACAATTCATGTCGTAATACGTGAAAGTCTTGAGCTTTTTGCTTATATCATTTGTAAAGCCACAAATAAACTATTATCAGTGAGATCAGTATTTTAACTCCACGATCGAATGATATAGCTCTTTTATTGAAGCCCCTAAGAATAATAATGTTTATAAGATCAGCGGTCGAGTGATTCAAGGACGTGCGCATAAAGGGAGGACAGAGCAACACACCAGTGATTGTAAGTTGAGCTCCAGCTCCACACAGCCAAAAAACTGAGCTGAGCCACCGCTCCTTGAGCCACTCTTTCTGGGTATTTATACGAATGTCGTCAATGGTATTGATATCGGCAAACATCAACCGGCAAGCTTGGTTACGTGAACCTGGCCGATAAAACCGTCCTCGATCGTCATATTCCTTCATAAGTACTTAGATACTCGGCCACATCCAATAATTTCCATCATCATAAGTTGTACTCAATATCTGTATTCTCATCGACCAAGAGCCTACAATGATTTTTGGAAATCAGCGCAAGCTACAAATTAGTTAGTTATCTGCTGGTTGCGCGCGCAATACATGGTTTCCAAGAGCACTTTGACAAACTGTTTGGACCGTACGACTACGTGTTTGTGCTGTTTGTCGTTATTCTCCTCAAAACAGTGCATATAAAACAATTGTCAGATTCGGTTTTTGTGTTTATCAGGAATGATCAAGGTCTGATAGGTACGTTTATTACTTACCTCAACCTTGATTCATGATTCTGGATATCACAGAAACCTCATCCATAATGCAAATTAGTAATACTTACCGTTACTTAGCAGGAAGAATTGAATAACCAAAATTGCAGACACACCCAAACATTTCATCCTTCCTTCTCTGTGAACTTCTATGTTTCCTGGTTGAGCACAATAAAATGTGTCAGCGAAAGGTTGGCGAAGAAAAGTGACCACAACGTCAAATTTATCTTCTGCATTTCATCTTGTCTGCCTGAAAGTCTACAGAATTCTTATTCAAGTTTGCCTGCCTTGACAATACCATCTTTATTGATTGACCGTGATATCCTAATGCTCAGTACTACTGAGCCATTTCAAGCAACTTAAGCTTTTAGTTTGTGCTTGTCGACGTTTCTTAAGCTCCCCAATTTTCTAAGTGCACTTTATTGGGTATGGTCAATAATTCTAAGTGATAACAAAGCAGTCATAGTATATCGAGTGGCTGTCCTGCCCATGGCTAAGATGTGGTAATGCATTGCTGTCTAAACCTTTCAGATCCAGTATACAGTGGAACCCTAGATATAACGAAGGGCCAAGGGACTGGCAAAATTTGTTCGCTATAACAAGCTTTCGTTAATATATCGAGGTTCTTTTTCATATTTTTCTCTATTACTGGGGTAAAAAAAAACGTTCATTATCATCCGATCGAAGACTCCGCCCTTAATAGAGGTTCGTTATACCGAGGTTCCACTGTACATGATACAAGAAAAAATCTCCACTCATTTTCTCCAAAGAATTCAGTATGAGAGAATTTGATAAAAGATCAAAACGTTTTCCCTTTGTTTATCATTTTATCAGTTCTCACAAATTTCATTCTTTAGATTATGTGGTGATATTTCTAAAAGAAAATTGATGTCGGTCATTCTTCGGACTTCATGTAACTCTTCCGCATATCCCCAATACTAATAGAATGACTACCATAGGCTGCATCGTCAGGGGCCAATTGTTGACAGGGTCGTTCCCGGTGAAATCCACTACAAGTAAATTTACTTCTTATAAGCATTAGTTTTGCCCAACCTTTTGTACCTGCTTCTCCTGGCCTTACGACCTTAAAATTAGCTGAGACCAAATAACCCCGTTCCATTGTGAATTGAAAACAGTCAAAAACAATTGAACTTGCTGCGCCACCAGTAACTGTTTTGGACAGATTTCTAGTAGGGTCAAGGATCGTCAAAGAAAATGACAAGGGAAAAGTTTGATATTAAAGCAATGGTTTACCTACTGGTCCGACAACGAAATTTGTATTAATAACTGCGAATAAGTAATAATACTAATAATAATCTGCAATCGGTTGTTATTAGAATGAACATGCACTCGATTGCGACTGATTGATTGTGATTAAAATAATTTTGAAAGCGCCTAACCCAAACATTTTAATTATATTTGGTCCAGGAGCAGGCTATTACATAAAGCAGAAGGAAGTAATGTAACCTATTTTTAAGAGAAAAAAAAAAGATATTACCACCTGACGGTAATCTGAAGTAATAGCCTTCGTCAAATGTGAAGTTAAAAGAAATGCTTCTTTTAGGATTTTTCCGCCACATACATGATCATCTGAAAAGGCCCTTCTTCACTAGAGCGTGTAGAAACAGGCAAATTCAACGCCCCACAGGCAGGTGCTTGGTAACGGATGAGAACTCTTGACTGCAGGCGGCTGGCCACCGACAGTTTCGCACATGATGTCGTTGCAGAACGTTCATATTTTTGTTTGAAACTTCAGTCTAAGCTGGATCAAATTTTTCTGAACACCGGCTGTACAGAATTTTTTGGGGCGTGCATAGGGGGCTCAAACTTTCTTTCTCTCCCACCAAGGCCCCGCTACTCCCTTCCCCCACCCCTCCCCCAAATGGCTGCAAACAAAATTACCGGGCATAGTTTGGGGCACTGAGTTCAGCTCTGATCTTTAATACCCGTTCTGACACAACGTTGGAATTATAAGAACACTTTAATTTATTCAACAAAATATCCTAACTTTATGTTTTGAAAAGTGTTTACGTTTGATATTCTACACAGTTAAATTCTGTTCCGCATCAGTCAATTCATTGGAGTCGTCTAATGCCATCAATGTGCACTGATAAAGCAACCTTCCTCTCTGCGCATCCAGAGCACTGAGCTTTTCTCTTTGTCCAATTCGTACTCCTTTCATCTTTGCAAGTAACGTTCTCAACCCCCTTTCTTGAGAAAAGAAGAATGATCCATAATGCATCACAGAATTGTAGTCGTACGGCATGTCACGTGAATCAATCGTTGTAAATCCCTCCTTTTGGAAATGGACTTTGCATCCTGGAGACAGATCGAGAAGCAACAATTTTATTTCAGTTCGAATTTATTAACAAGAAAAGAATCTAAGAGTTCTAAGTGACCGTCCTGTCTTTATCGGCAAGCACCCTATTTGTATCAATAATCCAGTAAAGATTGTTGTACAGCCGTTACTGCATCATCGACAAGTGTATTAATAAAAGACGGGGGAAAAGATTTTTTTTTATTTTCAGTTATATTTAACTTGATTTGTTCTTCCCCAGCAGTTCAGGCGGCACTCAGTTGAGTATAGTTTCAAGATGTGACGATAGCCATAGCCCTCCCTGATGCCCTTGAAAGCTAATAATATCACAAGCATTCAAGGTGTATGTATGTCTTACGGTGGAACTCATGAAGTTTGTTTGTACCTCCCGGTATTAAATGTCCTATTATCATAATTATTCTAAACTCTGAGTCGTGAAGGAGGTTATGTTAGACGTGTACCATCTAAGGTAGGTTGTGAATGTTTTATTACCGGGAATTACGTTTTTCCAGACCACCGTCAGATATTCATCACGATCAGGTCGGTTGTGTTCGTGATAGTATCCTAGCGCATGCCCAATTTCGTGTAGGATGTTGCCCTTCGTGCACGTGATTGTCACGTTGCTGCCATACGGCGTAGGAGTCATGCACGACCTGTCTGAAAATTCTGTTCCTATGGAGCCCACGGAAATGACTTGCCGGCCTCCAATTCGGCCTATATTTGACGAACAACTGCAATAAAACACAAAAAACAAAAAGAAAAGAACAAATAATAACAAAAGGTCAGCAAAAAAACTTTCAAACATTGGCTTTGCATTTTAATAAAAGGGGTTATCTCAATAAGAGTCAAGATAGTAAAGGCCTTTGACGACAGTTGAATACTGGGGAAGAGAACCAATAACAAGAGAACCTGGCTGGTAATCAAACAAGGTCAGTGGCATGATTGAATTGATTGATATAGGGGGCTTACGACCGCAGAGAGGCTATTGACAACATATTCACTATCTCCAAGGCTTTTTACAACAGTAGGACACGCGTTTAAAAAACGATGCATGAAAGTTGAAATGTCGTTTTTGTTTAACGAGTTTGCAAAATGTCTCCAAATTAGTCACTCAACGCATTCTTTGGCGATCATAACACTAATATATTAGAATCAAAGCGAGCTGTGTGAATCGAAAATGAGCCTATTATACTATATTATACTTAAGGGTGAGCATAAGACCGTCTGCTCTCTTGGATGACACAATTTGTTTAGGACTAAAGAATCAAGAACTAACGTGGAATGATTGCGCAGTCCTCCTTTTACCGTGAAATCTTTATAAAAGAAAAGAATCATTCACTCTTCAGACCATCGGATAACAGTCAGAGAGCTGTTTCGTCGCTCGGTACCCTTGAAAATAGTTGAATATATAGCGATGGATTTAGCTTGTCTATACATACCCTCCTTCATAGGCGAACTCAATGTAATCTTCTTCTAAGCTTCTTTCTTTGAAAGTGATACAAATACTATTTTGCCACTCCTGCATTGCTGAACGAATGTTTATTAGACTCGCCATCCCTGCAATTACCAAAATGTCTCGCTAGGCTAAGATACTTTTTTTTTCTAAGGTAGGAAACAGTTCCTTTCATTTAGCAGACCTTCCTTCATGTCCAGCTTTTTAGTATAATTTTCGACATTTTTCCTTTGTCCCATGCCAAGTGCAAATTGATATTAATTCAGCAGCAACGCAGGCCAATTTTTTAATTATCTCAGAAGATAGCACAGCATTGTCCATCATTATTGTGCGTTAAGACTGGTTTACACTAGCGAAAAAACGACATTAAGAAGAAGATACTGCTCTGTCATTATGTCAGCATTGTGTGAAGGTGAAGACATAACTTGACAGCTTAACGACACTGAGAAAAAATTATCTCTTCTTTCATGCTGCTGGTGTGCGTAACTTAACTTGAGAAGTCAAGTAACTTCTCAGCATCTCAGCCCATCATCAGTGTACGCAAATCGGTCTCATGAAGCGGTTAATAATCACTTCTTATTGAGTTGTTATAGAGTACTAAAGTGATGACGTCATAAAAATGAAATTTCTGAAATTATGGGATTTGTCAGGATATTCTGAAAGAACAATGTCCAAGAGGCCTACTTGCCAAAAATGAGCATTTGGGGGCAAATTTTCTCTGAGATCGTAGCCCAGTTATACTCAGAAAACTCCATACAAACTCTTCTAATTTTTTTTTGGGTCGACCCAAAAAAAATTTAGAAGGGTTTATATGGCGTTTTGTAAGCATAACTGGGCAACGATTTCAGAGACAATTTGCCCCCAAATGCTCATTTTTGGCAAGTAGGCCTCTTGGACATTGTTCTTTCAGAATATCCTGACAAACCCCATAATTTCAGAAATTTCATTTTTATGACGTCACACTTTAGTACTCTATTTTCTGTCGGTTTAAACTTGTTTAGCGAAGTGCTTTAAGCAGAGTTAGCCTTTCAGTCTCCGTTCTCCTTCGAATTCTTTCTCTGAAAAGTTGGGGCTTACCCAGGAGGAAAGTTTGCCATCAACACTGTTTAGGATCTTTGAAAAAGAAATACTTTAAGTTACTTACGCAACCCTCTTGTCAGAGTATATGGTACCGTATTGTTGAACCAAAGCTTTCGGAAACTTAAACCTCTCGTTGTGTTCTCACTTTGTGTTGGGTAGTCTTTCCAACGTTTCTGGAGAAGGTCACTCTGTTCTTCGGTTAACGTGATATCACCTTCAAAATATTGTTTACTGAGGTTCAACTCCCCAAAGTAGCCTGATGAACCAATTATGAAAAATCAATTTAAAGTGGAGCCAAAGCTACATTTGTAGACCAATTCCACAGGTCATATGGTAAATTAACTCTGGTGAGCACAAGCAAACCCAACTACAACCCACTTAACCAAGCCTCCTCTTACTATACTTTGTTTTCTTTATTACATCGCTTTAAACAGATTTTACCTAAATATTATATAGCTTGTAAAAAAACTCCGCAAACTGATAACGCATAATCACACTACTCATCTGTGATGTCATTCAAATGGCGACTAAGTGGTCGCCTTGTTGGATTTTATCAAAGTTCTGAGCGAAATTATCAAAAATAAGAAATTAATTAAGCTGTAATTTTTTTTACGGAACTAGGCTTGTCAAATAATAAATAATTTAACATTTACCGCTCGTGTTTTGCCCACTTAAGTGCATTTTTTCCAAAAAGTGGCTCGACCGTGCTCATCTCGCCGTAACCCCGGAAACCAACTATCTTCATTTTTAGCCTTAATTTGTGCCAGACTAAACGTCGTTTCATCAGTACTGACCGGGTGGGAGTATCACCCATCCCATGTATTCCCGTGCTCGCGCTGCTGTATGGATGTTTATCAGACGGTGGGGCACTTTGTTAATCAAAATTCCCCAACTGATTACATTATACGACGCAAACTACAATTAACAATATTTGGCAAAACTTTGCTGTGCTAAATCAAAGGTACAATGATAAATGTGTGTATTATAATTATTGGCCTGTGTGTCAATAACCTGAAAGCTCTAAATGCTAATAGAATCCTGGTAAAACATGAAGCGTCACTTACCTCTCATTTCCTCATCGTACATTTCTAATTCCATCGTCGAATCAGAATCACTGCTATTTTCGTCTACGGATCAGTAGACATATATGAGTAGTTTGAAACATAAACAACATAAAAGTTACAGAAACAATAGACCAATTATGTCAATTATCCAAGTACGTCCACCTTGTTGGTTTAACCAATTAAAATGCATTGCCTCTGGGCTAGTGAGAAACAGAATGCTTTGAAGACACTCTCGTTGTTTACAACTCACCAGAAATGACAACATAAGCAAATCCCATAAGGAAACCGAATAAAAGGCCGGTTATATACAGTGTCATGGTAATTGCTTGATTCCTACATATGGGACTTTAACTTTCAGACGAGATTCTTTTTACATATACAAACACAAAAGACGACACATGGTTCCAATTGAAGACATTTCTGGTACCAGACGAGAGCTGTCGTTCTATTACAATGAAGTTAAATTAGTGCCCGATAAATAAAACTCTTGTCATAATACTTGTCTCCTTGTTTACTTGTTTCCTTCCTTATTAAAAAGCAAGGCTTCTGAAATTCTGGAAGGACGCATTCAAATTCGAGCCTTTGGTGTGTGAATTGACAAAGACGAGTAGATTCGAATTATGAGAACAACTGATATATACACTAGACCCGGTGGAAAGGTCTTGAAAAGGAAGGCTGCTGTCTGGGGCCGCTGAGCCATGTGGGTCGGCTGGCGTAGCAGGAGTGAATGAGGTTGCATTTTCAACCCTACTTAACATGGAGTCTCAAACTTCTCATTTTGAAAACGACTTCCCGTAAAAGGGTTTACCGAGGCCCGAAGGGCCGAAAATCTTGGAGACCGCCCTTCCCCCCCCCCCCCCCCCCCCCCTCCCCCTTATCTAAAGGTCTGGATCCGGCACTGACTGAGTATATTCATAATCACAACGCTTAGGATCGATTAACTCTTACAGGAAAGGTGACTGGGATAGGATTATAATTGCCACACAACCTCTGAATGCACACCAAGCAAGTCTCAAAGTCTGTTTATTTCATTCTACAGACGGTTCAAATTTTCAACCCAAACTCTAAATGTTTGTTAAGATAGTGAATGCAGAATGACTAATGACTGCCGAACGGAGCTGGTTTTCTTTTGGCGTTTTCTGAAGGAAAGCTAGGGCTGATGGTTGCTTGGTTATCAGTAGTTATAGAGTACTTGACACTGACTTAATTGACTAGCAGTCTTATTTCAATTGATCACATGATGAGTCAGAAGACAACCCTAGGGACCCATCGACTGTCTCAAACAAGATCTTCAAATTTAAATATACTGCCCTAAGGGTCTCTCCTCTATTCATGAGAAGCAAGCTTATTATCACGGGTAAATGACTCATTTCCACAACATCGCTCCATGCAAGGGAATCCTGATCCCGAAATCCGAAAAATTTTTGCTTGTGGAATCCGGAATCCGGAAATATTTTTTATTGGAATCCGGAATCCTAGTCTTTGGAATCGGGAATACAGCTCAACTAATCCGGATCCCACTAACGGTTGGAAACCGGAATCTAAGTTCCCCTGAAAACGAAAGCATCATACAGCATCTGGAATCTGGAATCCACGGCATGGAATCCAGAATTCAGGACTGTCTTGAATTCCCCTACACGGAGCGAACAACCGCTCAAGCTGTTAAAAATATAAAGAAAAATGCTTCCGTGAGATATTGATTAAAAAAAACCTGACTTTGTTCACTTTCTTTTTTTTACATTAGATTTTAGTTGAAAGAATATACTTCCCAAGGTCACGTAAAGCTGACAAATACAGTGCACAGCGGAATAAAATCACTTTACGTCTGGTAGCTACGTAGTTAATCTTTTCACTTTAATACCTTTATTGCTTATTTTATAAAACGGTATTGTTTTTAAATGAATAACTAAGCAAACACGTTAACAATTCATTATGTAATCACTCAGGAGCCAAAATATCAGGCAAGTCAAAATAAATATTTCCTTAACAACCCGAGGTTCAGAGCCACGCAATATGATGATTTGACTACGCAGTTGATTGGAATTCGTAACTGCCCCTTAAACTTCATTCTTCCCATAACTAGAGTCCAATTCTTTGTGTGACAGTCCTCCTTTGACTAAAATTTTTGTATTGCGTGTCAGTGCGGTTGTCCAAACTCAAAGCGTTTTTAAAGGCATTTGCTCGGCGCAAATACGTAGGTTGATGTTCTTCCGACTGCCTTAACCAATCCCAAATTCTTTTCTTGGTATCTCTGTACGTTGGGTCTTTGTAGTCCTCAGGTAATTTGCACTTTACTTCCATTTGAATGTTTTGTTTCGTGCATGCCACAGGTCCTTTGTTCGTCGAAGCTTTGTTATTTGCTGCTAGTCCATTTACCGCGCCGTCCATTTTTACAGTCTTTAAGTTGCTACTCATAGGTGGTAATTTTGCAAATACCCGGCCATGCGAAATCTGGTTCTCTGTTGTTTTCGCTGACGACCGGTTTCTTGCCGTAAACATCGTGAATTCACAAATCGATGGAAGTGTTGGCAAAGTTGTTATTTCCTTACTGGTGCAGGTGTTTTGAGCCCGCTTAGATTTGTTTTCTGGTAATATTAATTGGACCCTGAATGAATTTTCGTGTTCGGCTCCTTTTTCGTCTTCTACCTCGCACAGATCAACATAACCAGATGACAGAACTTGTTGCTCCCCTTTTGCTTCCTTTGAACGTTTACTCTCTCGCATCGTATACGAATTGGCCTGTTCTTTTCATGAGTTCAACGCTGTCATGATTGAATGTTCAATACTGAAAAACTGACGACTACGTTTTCAGTATTACCTGGTAACAAAGATAGGCTGAAGGCTCGATCAAACAAAAGAGCCGTTTCTAAGAAAAAGGATTAGTTGACCAACCTTTTTGCGAATTGACAATGAGTACAATGCGTGCGTCCCCAGAGGAATAAGCCGTCTTATAGCCGCGAGAACATTGATTTAAAACTGAACCACTCGTTAAGCACGTAGAGACTCGGATAATAAAGATCAGACATAAAATCTAAAAGTGAAGTTAGTATTGTTTGTATTTTCTTTGTTGCGGGTAATCTAGAAGATTAAATGTGAATACAGAATCAACAAAGACGTAAATAGCCGAGGCCATGATCACGACTTTTTTCACTGAGCAAAACATTTTTGTACTATGAAAATCCAAAAAAAACTTCGGAGTACAATAATATCATGAACAACAATTAATTGGTCGTTGCTTTTTACAAGTAATTTCAAAATAGAAACGGAAAAAAGATTGAGATAGTAGGTTTAGAATTGAAGAGCCCTCTAGCAATGGGTCTCTCCGCAAAAAAAAAAAAAAAAAAATGTTGGTCTGTGCTGTGGACATTTTTACCATTGCCTCCCAAACTTTAAAATTCCAGAGGGCTCCAAAAGGCCTCCCGAGGAAGGACACTACCTTTTAGTTACATGACATATGCTACAACACCGCTGACTTTGTAACTGCGGAATCATTCCGTGAGTTCACCCGATTCACTCAAAGGGTACTGGGTATCACCCGTAAAAATGATGCCCAAATTACCGGGTATCACCCGCCATAGTACGTACTATAGTACGACTGAGGAAGTGCTGTACCGGATGGTGCAGGATAATGGATAAAACGTGTTGTAATTGCACGTTTATCGGTCTTATTATAAAATCTGTTGCAGCACGCTGTCACTGAGGTTATATTTTAACGTGCAAAGCAGTATTTAATGGGCCGGTAGGTTGTGAAAGCCTTTATTTTGTTCATTATTTTGCCTTCGTTGTTTACCTATCCTTTCTGGTGTTGTTGACACTTTAACAGACCAGTTCGTTTGGTTGCAGGCGGGCACTGCGGTAAGCAGGAGAAGAACAGCTTAGTGCGAGCATTTCGGATGATGCCGGTGAACAGGATCGCGACGGTTTACGCATGGTTTACGACGTGGACTGATCTTTGGCAGGTATGTTGTGCAGCTTACCATTTCGCATTCGAACCTCGCTTTCAGCGATAATTAAGCCAGAAAACCTCTAGATGTAAACTTAAGCTTAACACTGATCTTCGCTATAAAAAGACTGTCAAGAGTAGACGATGTGTGTGCCAAGTTACGACAACCTGCTCTAACAACAACTTTTCTAAAGAAGGTTCGTTTTCAAAGAAGAACAGGTGTCACCTCTGTGACTCCGAAGCTGGTATTCTTCGTCGTCGCTTGGACTGCAGTGCAACAGCAAAGGTTTGCGAATCTTGTGCAATTTCACGACAAATTAGATATTTTTCATCGCCTGGAAATCCTTAAGGTACTTAAGACTAAGTTGGTCCTTGATCTAGGTACGTACGTTGGTATAAGTTGCAATACTGAGTACGAGTTGATTGAAAATGTAAATTTCTACAGGTTCAACCCGCACTTCAAATCAAACTGTTGTAAATCCAGTCAATCCCCCTTATGCTTTTAAACTTCATGCTAATTATTTTATTTTTGAAATAATGTACGTGGTAGGTACTAAGAGAAAGCATTTGCATTCTCAGCTGCTCTAACTGCATCTCATTGAAATGATTAAACTTGGGTAGAAACTGCTCTCAGATCCCTTTGTCAACTACGTCATTTGTCAGTCATTACAATTATCATTTTGCTTTTTTTTTCAAATTATTATCTTATTAAATTTTATATATAGAAGTTGCAGCAGACAGTCTAACATGATTTTATAAATATATACCTGCCTTAGTATCACGTGCATCCCCAGCTGCCTCTAAAAAAGCCTTGGTTTCTGTATTACTGTAGCTTGTGTGCACCACCGTCACAAAGATTTTCCTTACTTCCTGTTATTCGATGGTTTTACAGATCCCATTTGAAAGCAATGTATGCATTCGAAGCTGCCCCCATTTTTGGTTTGTCATTTTCAGTAGATTTCCTTTCGAAATGAATGAAAAACAAGTTTATTTAAACTAGCTAGTTTGCATGAAATATAGGGCTAAAAAATGCATCTTTGATCCTTGTTTCATGCTTTATGTGCCAGATTTGTTATTGTGAAAAGTGCACTTAGCATGCATTCCAGCTATTTCTACAGGCACTCCACCCAAATCATTATGGAAACAAATTATTCAACAATTAGAACGTAACAGGATTAAAAACCCCAACTGGCACTGGAGGCAACCGTTAAAACTATTAACAATCAAGGCTGCGACTAAGAACAAATCAGGCAAGTGACCACAGCAGGACTCTAACCAAGGACTGCTAGATTGTATCTTCTCTGATGTGCTTCCTTACTCAGCCAGTCACTTCCTCCTGAGTATGGCATTCCATAATTTTTGTTTACGAGGAGGACAATTATATATTCAGTTGGCCACATCTCTCTAACGGCCATTTTTTGGCGGACAGTCCATACATTCACTCTTGTTTTAACCTCTCTACAAGGGCTGCCTCTCTACAATGGCCACTTTCTTCTGTCCCCAAGGTGGCCATTGTAGAGGGTTTCAACTGTAGTACTCTTTCATCTTACCAAGAACCCTGCAAAGTGCTTGACAGACATCAGTGCTCATGTAACATCCTGCTCTCCCTCGCCTCTTTTGTATTTATTGTTATTCCTATGATTTAAAATGTGGTGCTATAAAGCCACTCGTCAATGATTTCTTTAAGTTCAATGTAGTTGATTTACACATCTGCTTATAATGTGCATTAATTACTGTGTTTTATATATTTTTTTACCCTTACAGCACATAACTTAAATATTACTCTGTTGCCTTTTTCAGTTCTGTAGTATTTCAAGTGGTTGTCAATTAACATGTTTGCAGCGGTGAACCCAACTTTTTTAAAATTTACCAAGCTTAATCTTAGGGGTTCCACACCAACCATGCCAGAGTTGGCATTCAAATGTTTTGAGTTATTTTGCAATTGAATAACTATAGCTTTTAATTTTTGATACCAAATCTTTTAGCTGTGTTTATTGTTTCCACCATGGCCCTTGTCCACCGACGAGGCAGTGTTATTGGGAGATATCAGGCTGACTTACTTTTAGATGTCAGAAACATTCACTATAAAATTATTAATCCATACACACAGGGAGTGGTGATATTGAATATGTTTTAAAATTCAAAATAATATCCTTAGCATTTCCAACCTGTGTTATATGCAGATCCCAACAAAGCAGGTATGTAGAGGAGAGAAATGCTCACAATTTACAGGATGAATTTAAGTTCCTGAATTGCAAAGTGAAACTTTGGGGAAGCAAAAACATAATACATGATGGTGTGAAAACAAAGCTGTTAACAAGAAAAATTAAAATGAAGAATTCAATACTACTACATGTGTAACCCAGACAAATGTGCAAGTAATATTCTCTAAAAGCAATGATCAAATAAATCTGTTTTCCCAATTTCATTTTACATGCAGGTGTCTGCTACAAAAGACAAGTGATTAGAGGAAGTGAAAGAATGCACTGTCACAGAGAAGAAACCATTGAAAGAGAAGAAGAGATGTTACTCTCTGGAAGCCAGCTCACAGCTTAAATCCTTAGTGGCGTTTTACTAAACCCAAGTTTTGCAATCAGTTAGCCTTCCACTGACGCAGACTTTCTTGTGGCTCATCACACAATCCTCCTCAAAGAACATGGCCTAGGAATGTCTGCATGGGAGGCTAGCTATCTGTGGGCTGGCTTTAATACATGTAATTTATATGTCTGCTACAGTCACTGTTTATGTGATTGAAATAAGTATGCAAAGAAGCTGCATTTGTGTCACCCTTATCAAAGGCACCCAAAGTTCATAAAACTAGTGCCCAAGTCATATATTGTCAAAAGAATAATATTATATTGCATTATATGGCAAAAAGATGAGTAAATGAGTTTTCAATTAAAATTGTGTCCCTTGCTTCTAGGAGCATTTCTTCTTTCTTTTGAGGATTAGGGGTACACATTTCGTAAGAAGTGTTTCATAAGATTGAAAAGCAAAGCAAAACAAACAAGGGATGCAGACTTTTTAAGGCCTATTTTTTTCTGTGCCCATCCTTTGATGAACTGTATTGAATGCAAGTTTCAGATGTCAACCATCAACTTTGTTTCAAGTTAGTGGTAGAGGACAAGTTAATTATAGTGAGTAAAAATGGTTATTTTCTATATTTTGTAGTTCTGTGTGATTCACCGGTTTATACACAAACTGTTAGATTGATGCCATATTTCAAATTGTAGAAAATGTTGTTGAGTTGTGGGTATAATTTTAAACCAAATATTGTTATGAAAGGCAAATGCATACACTTAACTTGGGGACAAATTATATTCTATTGATGTGTTTTTTACATTGTGTAACATTACACTACAAAAAAGGCTGCCGAAACTGGCAAAGGCGGCACACTTTTGTATTTAATCTTACATTTTAAGTGTGGTATGGCCATTCCCACGTTCCTTTGGGGTTCCATCAAGTGAATTACCCGAAAGCAGATCTTTGGCTGCAAAATGAGTTTGTGGGTTGTAACTTGCCAGTCCCCATAACCGTAAGACGTACAGTGGCGGATCCAGTGAGAGGGTCGGGGCGGGGTCCGGACCCGCCCCCATCAGGCCTGTGGTTGTTTTTTATTACTTGTTTGACCCTGAAAGTTTTGCATCTGTAGGATCGCATATCACGATTCAACTTGTTGATTTTTCATTGAAACGCGCGGTACCCTTTGGCACGATTAAATTTCAGGCATATTTTAAAAATATGTAATTTTGGGAGGGTACTCTCAAATGATCTGTTCGTTTCAGGATTCCGAATCAAAGATTAAACCCTCTAATTAAAAAAAAATTCTGCATTCGCCCCTGACGTAGAGCTATCGATTTGTAATGCATCTACTGCATCGAGCTAAAAAAGACGTAACCTTGCTTCAGAAAATACGAGGAACGTAAAGGCTGGTTTTCACTAGCGACGACGGAGTCGGAGTTGTAATCACAAGCGTAGAGCTTATGATGTAATGAGAACATCGTTCTGATTCCGCTTACGACTCCGTCGCTTACAATCCGCTTATGATCCAGTGCAACACAGATTGTCGGAGTCGGATCCAGAAGCGGAAGAACTAAACCAATCACAAAGCGTGGGAACGTGCATTGTGATCGTTTTAGCCTTCTGCTTTCGCCTCCGACTCCGACAGTCTGGTTTTCACTAAAGGCTGGTTTTCACTAGTGACGCAGTCAGAGTCGGAGTCGTAAGCGGAGTCGTAAGAGCGCTTATGACCTAGTGAAAATCAAAAATCGGAGTCGTAAGCGGAGTCATAAGCGCGACGGAATCGGAGTCAGAAGAATCAGAACGTTTCCATTTTCTTCCGACTCCGCTTACGACTCCGTCGCTTACGTTCCGCTTATGATCTAGTGAAAACCAGATTGTCGGAGTCGGAAGCAGAAGCGGTAGGATAAGCCAATCAGAATGCACATTCCCACGCTTTGTGATTGGTTTGGTTCTTCTGCTTCTGCTTCCGACTCCGACAATCTGGTTTTCACTAGATCATAAGCGGAACGTAAGCGACGGAGTCGTAAGCGGAATCGGAACGCTGTTTTCACTAGATCATAAGCTCTACGCTTCTGATTACGACTCCGACTCAGACTCCGTCGCTAGTGAAAACCAGCCTAGAGGAGAAAGTAAAATATATTTCGGAAAATGAAACTGTTGCCTTTTGAGGGGCAACTTCTAAAGGTCAAACATTTTTGCAATGTCACATTGAAGACATCTCCCTCCCAAACTTTATTTTTTAATGAATGAGTATTCCGTTCAACAACGATAAGGGCGAGGCTAAGGAAATGTCTGACTGCTACTCCCGGAAACAGAGGATAATGCACTGGATAGCGAAACAGAATGTGATTTTGACCATATTGACAGTGCATTTTTCAGGTATTCGGGATGTTATTTCTTGTCCTTAGATCCCATGTCCTAATGCACACTTATGTGTAGAAAGGAACCAGCAAAGGCGTCAATAGAAAATCTGGAAAAATTGCGCCAGAGGGTAAGAGGGTTATTTGAAGAAAATGACGAATAATTCAAAAATGGCGAATGCCAAAGGTTTAATTAGTGAAAATTCTAAAGAGATGGCGGTTTAAAGGGGCCCCTTGAAAAGTGGCGATTTTGACAAAAATGGCGATATGGTTGGCAAAATTTCTATTGAGATGTTAACAGGGCTCTCTTGAAAAGTGTGGATTCGACGAAAATGGCGAATTTGCATACAACAATTCAAAAATGGCAAATGTGACGACAAATCACCTAAGGGTTGGCAAAAATTCAAACTTGACTCAAAAGAGATGTGGATGTTGCGTACATTTCTGGATATCCGATCTCCAAATGGCGGGGGGGGGGGGGGGGAGGTCCAGCCATTCAATACGCAAGTTGCCGTCAGCTAGTGTCCCGGGTGAATATGTAGAATGTTTGGGTTGACGTGAAATTAGTATGCTTCCCCTACTTTTCATGAAATATGGGCCACTACGCATTTCTTGCGAAATAGTTTGGGACTTGGATGATGAGCTGCCGTGAAATCGCTATGTTTCCTCTAGTTTGCAAAAAAATACTTTATGACAATGCATATACTGCATCCCATTTTATACGAAATGCGAAATAGTCCGCAGCGCTGGAATGAACTGCTGTGAAACAAGTATTTTCAGCTAATTCCCATGGATTTTCCCCGTCCTCGCGCGCCCCTCGCGCTCCCGCGCCCGAATGTCCCCTTTCCCATTTAACACCTACCCTCAGGCTTTGTACATAGTCCAGAAACGCACGCATTGGCGAAAATGGCAGAAATGGCGATTAATCGCCAAAATCGCCAAACCGTAAACAACAAAGGGTTTGTAATCGGCTCCTAGTTCAAAAAGGGTTTGAGGGCTAGTTGAAATGACTTGTGGGCTAGTACTTAATTGCTAGCTACAGCTTGCCTGAATGGCAGGCTGTAAAACTGACTTTCTTTGCACCCTAAGAGACGTCTTTAGTTATATAATTTGAAGGGGCCATTTTTGGCATCCAATTTGAATATTTGCCAAATTCTGGATATCACAAGCCCTCTGGCGATTTTCGTCTAAATCGCCAAATTTCGCCAAAATCGCCAGTCCCCAAGGGGCCGCTTTTGGCATCCAACTCAAACCGTCAGAGGCTGGCGATTTTTCGCCATTTTCGCCATTGTATCCATTTCTGGACATGAATGGAGACGTACATGGAATATTTTGACAAATACGCGGTTCTTAGATCCTATTTATGATGCATGGGGGAAACTCCAGCCCTTGAAAATGAGTAGTGTTCCACTGCTTTTCCTGAAACGGATCCGGTTTAATATGCGGAGTTTTGGGGTTGCAGTGAAATTACTGTGTTTTCACTATTGACACTATTCTATCATGAGATATTGGGCCACGACGCATTCTTGTCCCTAGATCCCATTTTCGTCGGATTGGGAAATAGTCCATCACTCAAATGAATTGCTGTGAAATCAGTGTTTTTCTAAAAACATGAAGGAGACATTATATGGAAATTACACATTTCTGGCCTGCAGATCCCATTTTGTGATGCATGGGGAAAACCCCTGCTCTTGAACGGGTTGCGGTGAAATGAGTGTTTCCTACTATTTTTCATTGAACATCCGGGTAAATCTGCGGAATTTTCGTCGGCCTTTAATATGGAGTGTGGGCCACTATCAGGAGCTAATCGGCTCCTGCCACTACGGAGTTTTATAGTCCAGGACTTGAATAAATTGTTTCGGAATAAGTAGTGTATGTCACTCTGATCAATATAGTTTGCAGAAAATATGGTGCCAAAAACGCTTTTTTCATCCTAATTTCTTGGTATTCAATAAATGCGAAATATAGTCCAGCACTTGAATGAATTGTTTTTGCCAGTGTTTGTTGCTGTGAAATTATTGTGTTTTATGTGAGTGAAACATATTTCGTTACTTCGATGAAGTGAGGTGAAATCAGGGCCTTTCCTCTAGTTTCCATGAAATATAGGGCTAAATTTGCATTTTTGGGTCCTTGGATCCCATCTTCTAATAATCGCGAAATAGTTTGGTACTTTGATGAGCTGCTGTGAAATCAGATGTTTCCCCTAGAATTTTTGGAATATTATGGCCAATACGCATTTCAAATTCTGTCCCTGAGAATGGCTGAGATCTTCCAATTTTTTTTTTTAAAAAAGCTATATATTCCGGCGGTTCCATAATAACTCCTCTAGTCTAGTGGGGTTAATTTAACTCCTTACAGTGGAGTTTTTTTTTGGGGGGGAGGGGCCTGTGGGGGGAGTTTTTTTAACTCCAAAAAGGAGTTTAAAGAACTCTTTTTTAGGAGTAAAAATCACCCAGATATTGAGGAGCTGGAATAACCCCCAAAAAGGAGTTATCCTGTACCTAAAATTGTTACTCCACTTGAACAGAGTTAAAGTAGCTCCAATAAGAGTAAAAACAACCCATGTAAGGAGTAAAATAACCCTATTTTCGCAGTTATTTTAACTCCAGACTGGGAGTTAAAACCGGAAATCTTTTTTAGGAGTAAAATTTGGAGTTAAAGTAACCCCATAAAAGGGGTTATCCTGTACCTAACATTTTGACCCTATTGTTTGAGTTATAATAACTCCCTAAAAATTTACTATGTGAATTGCTGTGAAATAAGTGTATTTCCACCAGTTTGCATGAAATATGGGCCAAATAGACGTTTTTGACGCCTAGATCCCATCTCTTTAACGAATGCGACGAACTGCCGTGAAAGCATTGTGTTTCAAAAAGGCAGTTTTGTTCCCTGCTTGGATCCCACTTTCTAATAATTTTGAAATGTTCAGTGGGCACTTCGATGAGTTAATGAATAAATCAGTGTGTGTTTTCACTAAATCCCGCCCGACTATAAAGAACCTGAGTTTTAAGAACCTGTTAGGCTAAAATTTGAAAGAGGTTCTCATTAATTCTCTAAAATCTATAAAAAGACATTCTGTGCTCTTGGGCAAATACTGAAGATAAGTCAACATTGAGGAAATGTTGTGGAGACTTAGGTGCCAAGAGTGCAAAACTGTTAGAAGTGAGTGTAATTGGACAAGTCAGCAATTCAGTTCTTCTTTTTGGTATAAGATAACAACATAACATAACAACTTTATTTGAGTGTCGATGTCTTTAGCTTATAAAAACTAATTGGGGACACTGAAAAAATAGGAAAAAAAATTATAAAATGAGTTTATACATGGTATCATAAGGTGAATTTGTAATTCGCTAAAATCTAAAATTTATAAAAGGTAAAAATTTAAAAGTTAAAAGATTACGGAGTTATCCCCACTAAAATGCTAATCTGGTATGCAGATTTCAAATGAGGAATCTGTAAAGGCTAACTCAGTGAGCAACTACAGAATCTTACTTGTGGGTTTAATTGTATTTGTCGTGGAATATTGGGGCAACTACGCATTGCTGGCCTTTAGAGCCGTTTACTTCGAGGAACAGTCCAGCATTTCGATGCGCTCAGTGAAATCAGTGTATTTTCACTAACTGCCATCAAGTACAGCTGTCAAATAGTGGTGTTTCGTGCACATTATGTAAAGTATTCCATATTTCTCTAGGAGCAGGGATAACAAGCTGAAGGGGATGTCAGAAGTTTCGATTTTTTCACTTGTGTAGGAAAGTTTAATGCTCAATACTCAAGGTCAGTTAACTCATCTCTGCAGTTAATTAATACGCTCCCTGCATTTGCGACAATAAAGTAAAGAGGGCCGAAGGCCCGAAGGTGCGGCTTAACTAAGGGATCAACTCTTAACCGCGGCTACTGCGCCTTCAGAAAAACATATTTTGCTAATAACATTTTTATTTTACGATTCAAATCACATTGATCTTAACATCCTGAAATATACTTCATTTTAGGCAACCAGTAATCAAGTCTCTCTCTTGAATTTGCCCATCCTTAAAATTACCAGTCCATCCCATCATGTATGTCATTGGCCCACATGGTTTGGGATGATTGCGCATTTAGAATTAAGACCAGATTTTCATTTTAAACGTTTCTATTATACGATTCCGATCCTTTTGGTCTTATTAATATTGAAATAAAGTTCCTTTTACCCGCACTGTAATCAAATGTATTTCTCGAATTTCCCCGCCCTAAAAATGACGTGACCCTGGATGAATTCTTGAATTCGCCATTTTCTCATAGACCGTGATGAACCCAAAATTTTGCACAACCATTGTTTCCAGTCTCTCCTGGGTATTACAGTCGTCCCAAGATAAATTTAAGACAATGGTTATGTTAAATTTTTTTTATGGGGTAAACAAGTCGTGCAAGGTCTATGAGAAAATGGCGCATTCAAGAATTCTTCACTTTGCGCCTTCAAAAGATCAGTTTTTTTGTTTAAACGCTCATATGATACGATTCCGAACAGTTTCATATTAATATCATATAAATAGACTTCATTTGGGGGAAACTGTAATAAAATTTCTTTCTCGAATTTGCCCGCCTTAAAAACGCCCGTCAATCGGCATCCTATAGGATGTCACACACGCTGCATTCGCCATTCTAAACTTCTTTACTTTAGGCCCTTGGAAGACCAGATTTTTGCTTAAAAGGTTTCTGTTACACAATTCGGAACAGTTTGATGTGAATATCATAGAAATACACTTCATTTGGGGGAACTGTAATAAAATTTCTTTCTCGAATTTGCCCGCCTTAAAAACGCCCGTGAATCGTCATCCTATAGGACCCTATAGGATGTCAAACACGCTGCACTCGCCCTTCCAAAATTCTTTACTTTACCCTTCGGAAGGCAAGATTTTTGCTTAAAACGTTTCTATTGCACGATTCGGAACAGTTTGATTTGAATATAATCGAAATACACTTCATTTGGGGGGAACTGCAATAAAATTTCTTTCTCGAATTTGCCCGCCTTAAAAACGCCCGTGAATCGGCATCCTATAGGACGTCACACACGCTACACTTGCCATTCCAAAATTCTTTACTTTGGGCTCTTGGAAGAGCAGATTTTTGCTTAAAACGCTTCTATTACACGATTCGGAAAAGTTTGATGTGAATATCATAGAAATACACGTCAACTGGGGGGGGGGGGGGGGAATGTAATAAAATTTCTTTCTCGAATTTGCCCGCCTTAAAAACGCCCGTGAATCGCCATCCTATAGGATGTCACACACGCTACACTTGCCATTCAGAAATTCTTTACTTTGGGCTCTTGGAAGAGCAGATTTTTGCTTAAAACGCTTCTATTACACGATTCGGAGCAGTTTGATCTGAATATCGTAGAACTACACTTCATTTGGGGGGAACTGTAATAAAATTTGTTTCTCGAATTTGCCCGCCTTAAAAACGCCCGTGAATCGCCATCCTATAGGATGTCACACACGCTACACTTGCCATTCAGAAATTCTTTACTTTGGGCTCTTGGAAGAGCAGATTTTTGCTTAAAACGCTTCTATTACACGATTCGGAAAAGTTTGATGTGAATATCATAGAAATACACGTCAACTGGGGGGGAAATGTAATAAAATTTGTTTCTCGAATTTGCCCGCCTTAAAAACGCCCGTGAATCGCCATCCTATAGGATGTCACACACGCTACACTTGCCATTCAGAAATTCTTTACTTTGGGCTCTTGGAAGAGCAGATTTTTGCTTAAAACGCTTCTATTACACGATTCGGAAAAGTTTGATGTGAATATCATAGAAATACACGTCAACTGGGGGGGAAATGTAATAAAATTTGTTTCTCGAATTTGCCCGCCTTAAAAACGCCCGTGAATCGCCATCCTATAGGATATCCTATAGGATGTCACACACGCTACACTTGCCATTCAGAAATTCTTTACTTTGGGCTCTTGGAAGAGCAGATTTTTGCTTAAAACGCTTCTATTACACGATTCGGAAAAGTTTGATGTGAATATCATAGAAATACACGTCAACTGGGGGGGAAATGTAATAAAATTTGTTTCTCGAATTTGCCCGCCTTAAAAACGCCCGTGAATCGCCATCCTATAGGATGTCACACACGCTACACTTGCCATTCAGAAATTCTTTACTTTGGGCTCTTGGAAGAGCAGATTTTTGCTTAAAACGCTTCTATTACACGATTCGGAAAAGTTTGATGTGAATATCATAGAAATACACGTCAACTGGGGGGGAAATGTAATAAAATTTGTTTCTCGAATTTGCCCGCCTTAAAAACGCCCGTGAATCGCCATCCTATAGGATGTCACACACGCTACACTTGCCATTCAGAAATTCTTTACTTTGGGCTCTTGGAAGAGCAGATTTTTGCTTAAAACGCTTCTATTACACGATTCGGAAAAGTTTGATGTGAATATCATAGAAATACACGTCAACTGGGGGGGAAATGTAATAAAATTTGTTTCTCGAATTTGCCCGCCTTAAAAACGCCCGTGAATCGCCATCCTATAGGATGTCACACACGCTACACTTGCCATTCAGAAATTCTTTACTTTGGGCTCTTGGAAGACCAGATTTTTGCTTAAAACGTTTCTATTACACGATTCGGAGCAGTTTGATGTGAATATCATCGAAATACACTTCATTTGGGGGGAACTGTAATAAAATTTCTTTCTCGAATTTGCCCGCCTTAAAAACGCCCGTCAATCGGCATCCTATAGGATCTCACACACGCTACACTTGCTATTCAGAAATTCTTTACTTTGGGCTCTTGGAAGAGCAGATTTTTGCTTAAAACGCTTCTATTACACGATTCGGAGCAGTTTGATATGAATACCGTAGAACTACACTTCATTTGGGGGGAACTGTAATAAAATTTCTTTCTCGAATTTGCCCGCCTTTAAAACGCCCGTGAATCGCCTTTCTATAGGATGTCACACACGCTGCACTCGCCATTCCAAAATTCTTTACTTTGCGCCTTCGGAAGACCAGATTTTTGCTTAAAACGTTTCTATTGCACGATTTGGAACAATTTGATGTGACTATCATAGAAATACACTTCAATTGGGGGGAACTGTAATAAAATTTTTTTCTCGAATTTGCCCCCCTTAAAAACGCCCGTGAATCGCCATCCTATAGGATGTCTGCACGCGCTGCACTCGCCATTCCAAAATTCTTTACTTTGCGCCTTCAGAAGACCAGATTTTTGCTTAAAACGTTTCTATTACACGATCCCGAACAGTTTGATGTGAATATCATCGAAATAAAATTCATTTGGGGGGAACTGTAATAAAATTTCTTTCTCGAATTTGCCCGCCTTAAAAACGCCCGTCAATCGGCATCCTATAGGATCTCACACACGCTACACTTGCTATTCAGAAATTCTTTGCTTTGGGTCCTTGGAAGACCAGATTTTTGCTTAAAACGCTTCTATTACACGATTCGGAACAGTTTGATGTGAATATCATAGAAATACACTTCATTTGGGGGGAACTGTAATAAAACTTCTTTCTCGAATTTGCCCCCCTTAAAAACGCCCGTGAATCGGCATCCTATAGGATGTCACACGCGCTGCACTCGCCATTCCAAAATTCTTTACTTTGCGCCTTCGGAAGACCAGATTTTTGCTTAAAACGTTTCTATTACACGATTCGGAACAGTTTGATGTGAGTATCGTCGAAATACACTTCAATTGGGGGGAACTGTAATAAATTTTTTTTCTTCAAATTTGTGCGCTTTTAAAACGCCCGTGAATCGGCATCCTATAGGATGTCACACACGCTACACTTGCCATTCCAAAATTCTTTACTTTGCGCCTTCAGAAGACCAGATTTTTGCTTAAAACGTTTCTATTACACGATTCGGAACAGTTTGATGTGAATATCGTCGAAATACAGTTCAATTGGGGGGAACTGTAATAAATTTTTTTTCTTCAAATTTGTGCGCTTTTAAAACGCCCGTGAATCGGCATCCTATAGGATGTCACACACGCTACACTTGCCATTCCAAAATTCTTTACTTTGCGCCTTCAGAAGACCAGATTTTTGCTTAAAACGTTTCTATTACACGATTCGGAACAGTTTGATGTGAATATCATAGAAATACACTTCATTTGGGGGGAACTGTAATAAAATTTCTTTCTCGAATTTGCCTGTCTTAAAAACGCCCGTCGTATCAGCATCCTATTAGACGTGAGCCAGACCGCACTCCCGAAACCCAGAATATTTCATTTTCCGTGTTGAGAACTACAATTGTTTACTAAAGACGTTTTATCTCAAATCACGGATGGATTTTAACCCAACACAATGAAGTAAAACTTCACTTTGAGCAATTTAACTTCGCCCTATTCGTTACTCGTCCTCGAGTTATGCGGAATGAGCTGGAATTGTTTGAAAATTTGCGTTTTTTGTATCAAATAGTCGTGAATATTTTAGTCTTTCAATTTCTGCTGTATCAAAGAGGCGGAATTGTATTTATTTTATCTAAAATATAACGGTTACTTGCACAGATAGTTGTGTAGCCTATGGACCGCCATATTGCCCGTACTATAGTACGTAATTCAGCGGGTGATGCCCGCGTAATTTGGTGCATTTTCAGCGGGTATCACCCATAGGGGTTGCGTGAATCGGGTGGTGAGTTTCAAAATGGAGAGTGTCAACTCACCAGTTGCTAGTTTGAGTTTTATACCACCTTTTGGGTCTGCTGTGGAATCGGACGCCGATAAAACCAACTTTGAAACGGCCACATCTTCAGTGAATTGCTTTGCCGAAGTTGTTGTCACTCAGAATTACTCGGACATTTCAAGGTAGTTTGTATAACCTTTGTGTTTTCAGTGTTTTATTTATAGCTGCAAGTTGCATGGTATTTATAACCTTACATATGTATATATAAACTTATGTGGTTCAATTAATTTGGGTGTGTTTTTATGTATGGTAGTGCATGATGAAGAGTTTAAAA
Organism: Porites rus; assembly: GCA_964035705.1. Taxonomy (NCBI): domain Eukaryota; kingdom Metazoa; phylum Cnidaria; class Anthozoa; order Scleractinia; family Poritidae; genus Porites; species Porites rus. Next base: position 7,012,061 of record OZ037996.1, on the reverse strand, counting down.
GAAGGAAAATGACATTTAAACGAAGGATAAAATTGGACCACTACATAAATAATTGTTTATAGATATAGTTATGCTTAAACATGTTTCTCAGCTGATGGCTGACTAATTGCACAAGGTAATTTTCCATTTTTGGTTTGCAATCCCTTGACCAGGTGGACATGTTGGTCGGCAAAACATGACATTTTTTGGTTGATTTTTAATGAAATAATGAGTTTGGTTCCCTGTGGAGATACGCTTTTTTTCTTGTCAACCACCATATATGGCCACCAGGCCTTCAGATGCAAACCAGCTTTTTTACACTGTAGCAAACTTTGCAAGTCTAATGACTGTAATTTTTAATTTGTTAATGAGTCTATGATCTACATCTGATTTCTCACACTTGCTCAAAAATACACACTCCAAAAATTTTTTGGAGCATCTGCTATAGCGTTCATTTCCAAGTTAGATAGCAAACTCAATCAGACTTGATTCAGCAGTTATTTTGCACCTTTGTTCTGTTTCTTTACATTGTACATGGCTGTAGTATTACAATCCAAACTAAGGCACAGTGTAAATATGCAATGATTTGTGTAGGTACATTTATTATATAGTTTTAAAGCATTTTTCTTTTCCTATCAGATTAAGGAAAATAGGGAAATTCTCAAACCTTTTTGAGCAAAATTTGACGCATGTAACTGCTCTTTATGTAACTGTTAGACTATCGTTAATATTGTACCTTTTAGAATCATTATCTGTAAACAATATCGTATCATGATGTAAATAGTTTAAATTCAATTCATTTCTTTTTGTTTGTTTTTAACCTCGACTCATTAGCTATTTAAGCTAGGAGCCTAATAAGCTCCAGACCCTTGAGTATAAATAAAGTTTTCAGTAAAGTTTTTCAGCAGTTAAACGACAGAATACAGCAAGTCTTAAGACTAAAATCTAAGTCCTTAGATTCTGATCTTGTGAAAAATTTCAAGAAATTCTTCATCATTACTTCATTTCTCGCAGGAGTGTTGCATTGCCAGGTAATGGAGTGGCAACATTTGCTGTTAGTTCAAGTGGTACTCTTACCTGTCCAGGTATGTGTGCAGCTGTGTCTAATTTGTGAGTCATTTAAAGTCAGGCAGAAGAGTTTGTCATAAAGGAGAGAAGATTATTTTAAAATTAAAATTAATGGTCACTGTATAGGTAATCTTTGCTGATGTCATACATGTAGTTTACATTTTCTCCTCTTTAGCTTACAATTTAACTCATTGAAGTTGTGGCCATACAGCTGTATATATGAACTAAATTTAAAAGTTGAAAGAGCTGTTGAACTTGAGCAATTTGTGTAATATTCAGCTCTTTGCAAGCAATATTGAAGGAGATACCAGCCATCAAAAACTGCAAAATTGCTGTGTAGCGAGAAAGTTAATGAGCCGTTACACTGTACATTCTTTGTAAAAGTTTGAGTTTTATCATACAATTTCTTCAAAACGATCTGGTATATTGGACTCAAATTTTCAGAGATTTTATTTTATTACCAGTAGCTTTGTCAGATAATGATAAGCATATGTTAATTAGGCAAAAAATGTAATGCTTGTTCATGTATTATACTGTTTTGTTGTTTGTTTGTTTGTTTGTTTGTTGTTCGTTTTATTTTCCTGTTAACAGCAAAATTTAAGCATGAATGCTTTTTAAGAGTTTCTAATGTTTGTTGATATAGCTAGCTTTAGGCCAGTGAATTTTCTGCAAGCCACGTCTTCTACTCAAGTGACAGATAAATAATATTTCTAGAAGTAGTTCATGTTAGTGAATAATAATTTGGGTCTGTCAGAAACATTGGGGGTTCTATAAAATCTTACTGTGCTTTTCATCTTTATTGTCAGTGTTATATTTGAAACTCAGTTTAACCTGATAAAAAAAAACTGATTGCTTATATTTCCAGGTGCGGTGTTGACCAGTCCTGTAGCAGTTGTTTCAGTCCCTGAAAACCAGCTGTTCTCTGTCCAACAGCCGCAACAGGTTGATTCGATTCAGCATGAAGCAGACTTACCCAATGATGAAGAAGTTACAGGAAGCACAGCAAATGTCACTGATGCACATGAGTTGACGATAAATGTTGACATTTCCTCCTCTGCAGCTGGTTTAACAGAGGGTGGAGTACCCTTGGTGACAGAAGGGGCACCAGGTAGTTCTGCCAGTGATCCTAAGGTGAGTAGTACACTGTAGTCCATTTACTAAGCATTATTAAACATTCTATGTACTATCTGTCAAGTATCATTGGCTAAAAGCCTTAATTTTGGAAATCAGTGCAACCTAATGATTAATTAGTTAACTGCTAGAAGATAACTGACTTATTTGTAGGTTGGGTGTGCAATGCATGATTTCCAAGAGCAATGTCAGACTACACTCTGAAAATGTTTCTGTCTTGGTTAGTGTTATCAGCCTCAGCATTGGCTGATAACAATAATAAATTATTACATGTACCTTTACCTTGATTATTATGGATGTCACAAAAACCCCAACTAATAATAACGTTTAATATCTGAAATCATGTAGAAGATAAGTTGTAATAAATTGCCAAATAACCCTTTGACTACCAAGGAAAATATCAAATTGAAATGCTGTACGAAATGATAAAATATAGATTTAATAGTACATGTACTACGATGTATAGAAGAAAACATCTTTTTCATTAATACAGTCAACTCTCTCGTAATCGACCATCCTTGGTGTATGACAAAGTAGTAGCTTACCGGAGGTGGCCGTCTACTGGAAAAATCAAGAAAATAAACACAACTCAACTGATTAACATAATTACACAAACTTATTACCGAATAAGCCAAAACGTAGGCAACCAGAAAACTGGCAATAATGTTTCACATAGAATAATGCCTGAAACTGTTCAAACTTTGTACATTTTTCATCAATATTACAATGCACCTCTTTCTTTTTTGTAAGCAACTGGCATAATCTGCACAGAACGCTTGGTCAGAGCTTTTGAAAACTGAACTGTTGTGACATTCGAGCAGTGGTTTTCTTACAGTCGTAAGTGATCTTGCCGGGTGGTCGCTTATTACGAGAAACAAAAACAAAAGAATATGTCGAATTAAAAAGTGGTTGCAGCCGTTTAAGAAATTCAAATAGTGGTCGCTTACAAGAGAGTTTTTAAAACATTATTTGACTGAGAAACAAAACAGTTATTTTAATTTAAAGTGGTCGGGAGGTCGCTAATTAGAAGTGGTCACTATGAGAGATTGACTGTATTAAAAGTGACGGAAGAAGTTTACAGCTATATATAGAGAAATACAGGTCAATATTTCAGTTTAATTCAAAACCATTTTGTTTTACTCAAATACTGAAGAACGATTACAGGTAGATGTTCTTTGGAGTTGTACACAGATATATATCTATACATGTATTTTCTCCACATATCATCCCAAGTTTGGTTGAAATTGGTTTCATACACTGAATGACTTCAAAGTTATGATAACTGTACTTTTCTAACTACATATGTCTGTTAAAGATTCCTGGGGGTGCAAGGGTGTTAATCATGTTAAGATAGTTGTGTGGTTACATAATTATATGTTTTCCTTCACCTTGCAGCAGAAACGAAAAGGTGGTTGGCCAAAAGGCAAGAAGCGAAAGAAAGAATTTGGAAATCTGAATAAACCAAAAGCTCCAATAACTGGGTTAGTTAGTTTTTTTTTTTTTTAATAATTATCAGTTGCTGCCTGTGTACAGGAACAATTTTACATCCATATTAGAGGCGTTTAGACTCTAAGATTAGGGAGACTTCAAAGAGATGAGACAAAAAGAATTAAACTGACTTTGCTTCTTTAGCTTTCATATCTGAATTCAAATTTTACTGTACCTTAACCCAGCTTTGAACAACCCGGCCCTGAACCTATACTAGCGAGGAGAGATGACTGTTCTCGCAGGCTAGGACTTTACTGTCCAAGTGAAATAAATTTCAGCATGGACATAATATTTATTTCGTTTCAAAACTTCCTTTACGTTGGATTTGTTTATCAATTCAGGTATGTGAGATTCATAAATAGTCGCCGTGCGGAAGTGAAGCAGCAGCATCCACACTTAACTTTTGCAGAAATAACAAAAATTCTTGGATCCGAGTGGAGTAATCTTCTGGCAGAAGAAAAACAGGTGTGAAAAATCTGATTGCTGATTGTACGTATTATACAAAGCTTGCTGCGGCATGTTTTGTTTTGAAATAACATGGCTTAAAATAATCTGCGTAGCAAGCGTTTCCGCCAAACTCCAGCAGAAACGATTACTTTGCAGGCTAGGTTTAAAATACTCATTTGATTGGTATGATATACAGTCAAACCCCTGCCTTGTACCCAGACGTCTCTCTTTAGATGAAAATGTGCGTGCAAAGGAAGGCGGATGGAGACAATGGGCGAGACGTCGCTTCGCCTGCCGTCTGTACCCTTCCCTTGGTCCCTTGTAAAAAGTTCAACTTGTCCCTTGATTTTAAACCCAACATTTATACTTATTCTATTATTTGTTTTTCTTGTGGGGAAATGAAGAAATACTTAGACGAAGCAGAAGAAGATAAGAAGCGATATATTGAGGAGCTGAAGATCTACCAACAGTCCGAGCAATACCAAGCATTTATGAAGCGACAAAGTGCTAAGAAAGTCAAGACCATTGTTGGTAAGATACTGTAGTACTAATAATACCCGTTATACACGACTAAAAGCCTTATAAAAAGAGTATATCCGACCCCGCTGCTATAAGAAACCAAACGTTAAGCAGTTGCACTTTGTTAAAAGGTCCGGAAAAAAATACTACAACATATTACATGGGGTTTACAGAACGATCAGTGACACGGGCAAACTTCGATAATAAGAAATCCGACTTCTTCAAACAGGTGTCTTTTCGTACCCAAGTCGATTCGTATTCACATTTCAGTTCATTCGTACCCAGTATTCCCTTGATTCGTACACACATCACAGAGTGAATATAACTCAATAATGATAAAAACGCTCTTCACAAGTATATAAATCGTTCTTTAAGCCACGAGGCTAGAGCAGACTCGTAAGGATGGAGCAAAGTCTACGCGCACTTATCTCTAAGTACAGAGGCTGTTGACGAAGAAGTACTAAACAATTATTGGATGAGGCTTTTGTGATATCCGGAATAATCAAGGTCGAGGTAAGTGTTATCAGCCACCAAGACCTTGATTACTCAGGGTATCACAAAAACCGAAACTAATAATTGTTTTATTATACATTGCTTTGAAGAAAATAACGACAAACACACCTTCGCAAGGAACCTGAATTGATATTGTAATTGGAACTCATGCATTGCGCGCGCAACCCGCAGATTAGTCAGTTATCTGCTAATCTGTAGATTGTGCTGATTTCCAAAACTAGCTGTAGGCTCTCAGCCAATGAGAAGACAGATAGTGAGTACAATGTATAATAATGCAACTTATTATCATGCATTACCCTATCCAAAAACCATGGAAAATGAAATTTGAACCAAGGATAAAACTGAACTGCAACACCTATACTGATTCACTATAAAATGTGCATATTTTTCTCGCAGGAGTGGAAGGTACAGAGGAAGTGTCTTCTTCGTTACTATTGAATGACCAAGTGGTAGGATATATTGCTTTGTGCCGTATCATTTTGTTGCTGCCTAACCTACGAGGTCAACACTTATTTCCATCCGCCAAACTGATGTTGACAGATTAATTAATGATTCGTACACAAAGTAAGGGTTAGGGTTAGGGTTAGGTTAGGGTAGGAGGGTTAGGGTTGTTACTATATATATTCAAATGAAACCATTCATTGTCAGCAAATCCTCGGTGGTGTAGGGGTTAAGGTGATGGACTGCAGGCAGAGCCGACGCTCTGAGATCGAATCCTACTCGTGCCATCCTAAATTTTTTTTCCCTTAAAAATTGAAGAGACTTAGACTTTTATGAACAGAAATTTCATGTAAGAAAAGTGAAATGTCTTGTGAGAGCCACTGAGAGGAAAATGTCAGTTTGGTGGATGGAAGCAAGTGATGACCAACCTACGAGCAAGCTCTCCATGAATGGGGGAGACACTTGCCATAAATACAGAGCTAGTCCACAGGCCTTGTCACCTGGGCATGAGATCCTCGTTTCTCGTCAAAGATATAAAAAGCCGCTTGCGATGGCGCGCTGTGAGGTCGCACATAGTTTGAGCTCTATATCGCATTATACACTTCGCTAATTAATTTATTTCACCCACTATTTAATGCCAGTTAAGAGTGAATGAGGGGACACATGACCATCCGATAACAGGACCTTTTTCCACCCCTCCCACTTTTTAAGAGAAAGGCCCTGAGAACAAGGTTGTTCTTCTGCCAATCATGAGAAATTTCCCGAGGTGTCAAAGGCCATTTTCTTGCCAGAATGTCGGAATTGGCGGAATTATTGCGTTCCTTGAAACAGTCCAAAAATGCAACCAAAAGGAATTTTGACCCACTTACCGACACTCAACTAAAAATTGAGTAATTTTGTGTTTGAAATATATAGAAAGATGGTAAATTTTAAGCTCGGTGAGCATGGTGTTCCATGATCTTTCTTATCTTTCTTTAGGAGGACGATACAAATGAACTGTATTGCAGAGTCTGTAACCAATTCTTCAGCTCCCTACACAACAAGAAGGAACATCTATTTGGAAAACAACATCTGAGTCAGCTGACCGGAGAATTTGAACGGGAGGCGGAACAAAATGCTAATGACGGCAATGACAAAGTAGTTCATGACGTCACTCCTGCAGTGTCTGTTGCTGACACAGTGCATGTGGGTCATAATTCTGCTCTTATACCAGCAGATACTGAACCAATGCTGTCCATCTCACAGTTCACCGAAAAATTCTTGGAACAGAATTTGAGTAAGTTCTGGTATCATGTAGAAGTCATAGTGCGGTGTCGTAGAGGATCCGCCCTCCCCTTCTTGTTCACTCACTTCATCGTTTTTACCTCTTCTCCACCCTGCAGCAGCCCTCTGACACTTTTTTTATCTTCCTGTCTTCCCTTTTCACTCGTTATTCCAACCTCGTTTCGTCTCTTTCTTACTCCTTGGTTGACTTCCTTTCTCCTCTTTCCATCCTTTTTCTTCGCCTTGGTATTTCCTTTCTCTTCCTCCTTTTTTCTCCTTTCCTCTTTTCCTTCTTCTCTCTCTTATCCCACTCATTTCTCCTTCACTCACTCCCTGCTTCCTTTTCTTACATTCTCCCTCGGCTCCTCCCCCTTTTGCCATCCCCCACCCCCCATCTTGATCCTGTATATTTGCGTACAACAAATCTAGATTCATTTACCCTCAATATTTTGAGAACGTTTAGTTTCTTCCTTGCAGACCGGGAGCTTGAACTGAGGGAACTTAGAAAAGTGGTGATTTCGTCTCAAGAAGAAAGCATGGCACTTAACAAAGAAATGGAAGAACTCAAGGTATTAGTATTGGTACTTATTTTTCTTTTTTAAAGGATTTGGCTTTTCTGGTCGCAGGCATTAAAATGATATCATGCTCAGTCAAAGGCACTGAGCTTTAGACTTATTACGGTAGGAAGTGGCATTCATTTGCTATGAAACTATTACTTGAACCACTCACTTATCAGATCAAGTAAAGGTTAAGCATACTGCCTCTTTGTGAGTCTAAACCGTATAAATATAGTTGCACATCCTAATACCTTAGGCTGACTTGCTTAATACGCGGGACAAAACTGTTCTGGAATGACATTTTGTTTTATCAAAACTGATAAAATAAGTGAATCTTAAAACATAGTTTTACAAGGGGTACTAGTTACTCGATCATAATACGGTCAAACTTCTATGTTTGACCGTCTCTCATAGGCAACCACCCATCCAAAAGATGAAATTGACTTTTTCCGGTCAAAGCACTCTTGCCGGAACCTTGGCATTTTAGGGTGGTTACCGGTACTTAGGACTGATTTTTGCCTTAATATTCTTATTCTATATTTTGTTGGTATATGTATTTTTATTGTGACGTTTCATGCGGTCTTTCAGAGCTTGCTTCAGAAGGTTGAAGATGACTTGGGATCCGTGAAGGCGTACGGGGCGTCACTTACAGCTCAGCTTAATAGCCTGAGAATGGTTCCAACGCTTTTTGGGGTGATAAACTTCTAGGAAGGAGTTTTTCAGTATCCAAACCTCAAATTAATACGCCAAAGACTGATAAATTTTCTAGCTTCCTAAGCTCGTCTTTCTCTTTCCTTTGGATCATCAAAGTCACGAGGCGCTGTGGATTAATTTACTGGCACAAACCGAATGTAGCTTGACAAGTAGCGACCTGGCGTTTACTTTGTGGTTGGTAACAAGTTCAAAGACATGACATCATTTGCACTTTATCTGAGCAGGAGCTCATAACCGTGATCTGAGGGAGTCGTTGTTGCGTTCGAAAATATTTGTCAGTGCGACAGTAAATACGTGTATAGTTAGTTACTCGTCCTAGAATAAATTTCCTTACTGGATGTAAATAAAAGAAGTAAACCACTCCAAAATTGGAAACCTTACAGTCGTCTTTTTGTCTGCGTTATTGAGTTTCGAATAATTTATCGGAGTTTCTTAGATAACCAGACGAACCTTGTACCTCTAGCTGCTAACAACTGCCTCCTTGTCTTCGGGAACTTAATTTCTTACTTGCTTTTTCTATTGTTTTAGCAACCACTTAATGGTTTCTTACGGAATTAAGGGGGACTCAATACAAACAGTCTAGAATGTCAACAGGTAAATTTATTGCCTGCGAACAGGCGCAGTTGTGCGAGTTCGGGAAAAATGCTCGCAGTTAGACTTGCCTACAAGTCGAGCTCTACATTTTTCCCCGAGCGCGAAGCAGGAGCGGCAGATTTTTTATGTTTTCTTTCGGTAATAGCGAGCGATAGAGCGGGAACTCGATTTGTTTCCCCTGCAAAAAATCGCATTTAATGACGTCATTTTGGCGCGAACTATTTGCGTCCCTGTCGCGTGTATCGTCGCGCACACAGCTCAATTTGGATCAAAACAGTTCGAGTCAAGTTTCCTGTAGCCTCCCACGCAGGCGTTTTTAGGGGAGCTCGTGTTTCGTCCCCGACCTCCCCTAAAAAGACCTGCGTGGGAGGCTACTTTTCCTGTGGCGTGATCGCGTTTGATCGACCGCGCATCAGTAAAACCGTTCATGATTGGATAAAACTCACAGGAGGAAAATTCCTCCTGAAAATTTGGCGCGCTGCAAAGGATAAAAGTCCTTCGCCCTGGTAGCCTGCGAAACAGCCGTTTCTCCTCGCTCTTCGCGGCTGGGGACGTTTCGCGAGGAGGAATCGAACGTCTGCGACTCAGCGACAGAAATTCCATACTGATGACGTAAATCCAGTAGTCATAGGGTTCCACATCCAAATTTGTTCAATGTTACGTTTCTCCTGGTCAATTTTACTAAAGTGTTGTGTTCATCTGCGAGCGAGCTCCAGCAAAACTCAAATGCCTCCTCAAGGGAGAATATATTCTTCAAATTTTGACTATTTTGTTAGATATTGTTCGCGTATACATTTGACTCAATATAAACAGTCTAGAATGTCGACAGGTAAATTTATTGCCTGCGAACAGGCGCAGTTGTGCGAGTTCGGGAAAAATGCTCGCAGTTAGACTTGCCTACAAGTCGAGCTCTACATTTTTCCCCGAGCGCGAAGCAGGAGCGGCAGATTTTTTGTTTTCTTCGGAAATTGCGAGCGATAGAGCGGGAACTCGATTTGTTTCCCCTGCAAAAAATCGCATTTAGTGACGTCATTTTGGCGCGAACTATTTGCGTCCCTGTCGCGTGTGTCGTCGCGCACACAGCTCAGTTTGGATCAAAACAGTTCGAGTCAAGTTTCCTGTAGCCTCCCACGCAGGCGTTTTTAGGGGAGCTCGTGTTTCGTCCCCGACCTCCCCTAAAAAGACCTGCGTGGGAGGCTACTTTTCCTGTGGCGTGATCGCGTTTGATCGACCGCGCATCAGTAAAACCGTTCATGATTGGATAAAACTCACAGGAGGAAAATTCCTCCTGTAAATTTGGCGCGCTGCAAAGGATAAAAGTCCTTCGCCTTGGTAGCCTGCGAAACAGCCGTTTCTCCTCGCTCTTCGCGGCTGGGGACGTTTCGCGAGGAGGAATCGAACGTCTGCGACTCAGCGACAGAAATTCCATACTGATGACGTAAATCCGGTAGTCATGGGGTTCCACATCCAAACTTGTTCAATGTTACGTTTCTCCTGGTCAATTTTACTAAAGTGTTGTGTTCATCTGCGAGCGAGCTCCAGCAAAACTCAAATGCCTCCTCAAGGGAGAATATATTCTTCAAATTTTGACTATTTTGTTAGATATTGTTCGCGTATACATTTGACCTTTGTGGCCTTTTGTCTTTTGTCTGTCATTTGTAAACAATAGCTAAAACAATGTAACTACTCCGTCGACCAATCAACGCTTCTGACCGGATTCCGGACAGATTTTACGTCATAAGTATGGAATTTCTGTCGCTGTGTCGCAGACGTTTTTCCTCGCGAAACGTCCTCAGCGGCGAAGAGCGAGGAGAAACGGCTGTTTTCGCAGGCTATCGCGCTGGCGCCAACTACCGGAACCGGAAATGAGAAGCGAAGGACTTTAAGCAAGTCTAGCTCGCAGTGCTCTATTTTTATTAGCGTTGGCGTAACTCACAGTTGGTAAAGGAAGTGTTTTGTTCCGGTTACTTGACTAAAGTGTCTAAATGGGTGAATCAATTAGTTTGTCATTAATTGGTCTTTGTTCAGTTCTACTCCAGAGTCGGCATCATTCCTACAGAATTGGACATTAGCGGCACGATTTGAAGAGGCGTGTCCCTCCATTTACACGCCCCCTCTATTCGTTTCGTGTCTCCCGCAGTAACCAGCTACTTGTCTTCAGAAGTTTTTGTCAAAAATCAGACGAATCAAGTGAGGACCAACCTACCTTGGAAAGTGTCCGCCCTTGCTACTACTGCAAATATCTAACTGCACTGATGTTGCAACCGTTCATCAGTAGGATGCCCGCCTAAATTTCCTCCAATTCCACAACTGGTTTCGGCTCCATTAAATAATATATCAATTGCAGACCATTATATGAGGAGCCAACCATACTGGTGACCACACTTACAAAAAACAACGCCAAATAAATGTATAAATCCGTTACACTGGAAACTAGGCCGAGAACGCTTCCGTCAACCAAAGTACGCGATTCAGTTACTGAGACACACTTCAGTTGTAGTAAATGAAAATTGAATTGACTATATCGCATTGACACTTGTGTAAAAATTTATCGCGCGAGAGTAGGTAAACGAAGTCGAGCTAAGTAACAAGCATTCTTTCGCTGAGGTGTATTACAGCACCATTTGTTAAAAGAACTCCTCTTAATATGACGCATTTCGAACAGTTTGTTTTCTAGAATACTCTAAACTTTAGAAACTTAGGTCTTCGTACTGAACACGTATGTCATAATATGGTCGAAGGACAACCATTCACTACGAAATGCATGGCGATATCAAATCCACCGTCTATCAGTGGGAATGTTATATCCACAGCTAGTTTCAAACAACACACAGTTTTCCTTTTTTATGGTTTGTTAACGAGCAAACGTAAAGACTTGTACAGATGTCCTGCAAGAAAGGGCTTCCGCTAACGGAAATAGAGGGGGAAAGAGAATTAAGTGTGCTATTTGTATGTTCTATCACTTACTCCAGTAACGTTCTAGAATTTTGTAGCAAAGCCTTTACTATCGTACTGACCTACTTTCAGTGCAGTGTACCTGTATCGGTATTTGTGGGTCATTTAATAATTCCGTCAAATTATTAGTGAAATATAACTAATATTCGCCACTTCTACAGTGAAATCACTGTATACGTGGATCTTTTTCGACTTTGCCCTTCATCGCAGATTGAACCCTTGGTTAAAACAAGGAAAAAACTTCTCAAGAACATTCTAGCGGAACCAGAATTATACCGTTTACCCCCAACAACGTCTATCGTGTACGAACCAGAATTTTAACTGACTCATTATAATTATGAGCTGAAGACGTGCAAAAGTGAACACGTCGCGGTTAGGCCTTCTGCGGAATGGGTCAAACTGTCGATTATCGATCAAAGTTTTGCCGTGGCCTTCAAAATTAAAAAGACTTGGTACCTGAGCCGTATTCGCCATAAAGTGTTTAAACTTCACACTGTCTGATTCGAGCTAGGTACGTGAAAAATACTCAGTACTTAACGTGCTGTGTCACCTAATCATTACCGCTGATTTACACGGTATGCAAGGTGACAATACTCCGATAATTAGCTTAAAACCTCTTGAGGGTTTAGTGTGTGTTCTTTAGATATTTCCACACGCGAATACGTGAATAGAATAACTTTATTCACTTTCCATAAATTAAAAAGGTGATGTAGAGACATATCATTCAATGTGGACTTTCCGCAAGTAGCGGAAATTTATTCTGCTCAGCCTAGTGACTTTGACGTTTTACGCTCGGGGCCTGTAAAAACAACTACCAGAGGTTTTATTATATTAATTGTTGACTGTAATCGGCTAAATTATCCAGGTGGCTCTTGAGGTTAGCTGACTATATTGCTTAAGAATTAGGTAGCATAACAAGAGTCGCGACGCTGCAACTTTGGATTTAAGTAACTGTAAAATAATAATCGATCCAACATGGAACTCGCCCACTCAAAAATAGACAGGAAATTAAACTGAATAGAAAACCACGGATCCGGCCTTCAAGCAAGCAGAAAAAGACGTCATCACGGAGAAAGCTATAATACAGTGGATGCAAGAAATTCAAAGGTGAGAATAGCCATTTTGTTTTTTCTTTCTCAATTATACCAGTATGAGCTGAAAAGGACCCAAGATCTATCAAATAGCAAGGGTGTCGATGGTCTGAGAAGTGAATGTCCAAGTTCATGTAAAGGTTCGAAACGCCTAGAAAACCACATAGTCCTATGAAGCAATGTGGAGAATCGAGCTACCGAGTTTCGTAATTATCTGACGTTTCGTTCACATTTCTGAATGTCTTCATGATCGTCTTAAGCGAAAAATTGACAAAATGAAAGTCCTTTGTACTATCACATTTTGACTGAGAATGATTGAGAATTCGTTTGAATTCACCACTGGAGGGTCGAGACGAATGCTTTTATAATATCTTCCCACTGATTTATCAGTGTTTTCATATTGTCTTAATAAGCAACCTCAGCGGGCAAACTGAAATCATTCTGCTTGCTCACTGTCAAGCAAGTTGCCTAATTTTTGTCTAGGATGACTCAGTAAAATGAGTTAAAGTGCTGAACTAAAAACGTTACTTGTACATCAGAACACTGGAGAACTGGGAAGCCAAGGTGAGCTGTTCTTGACTAGAAAGGATTCTAATGATCGGTCATAAAACAAGAAAAGATGAAGTCTACGTATTTCTGTTTGTCCATCCTTTTCAGATAGCGTGAGACTTGACTCATTCACATTGCTGTAAGATAAGTTGTTAACTTTGTATATCTGACCACATGTCAATGAGTAATATTTGCATGAAAATAACTCTTTTTTTTCTTTCTTTCATAAAAAAAACACTATCTTTAAGGAGAATTTGGAGTTAACATATGAGCCGGTTGCTAAATTACTAAAATATCCCTGATCTAATTTTGTTTGTCAGCAAGAGTATTTGATATTGCATTTAAACTAAAATCGAAAGTGTTGATAAGATTTGAATCCCCTCAAGCTTTTGTTATTTTCCTGTTTTAAATAGTCGCCCAGACGTTAAGTGGGTATCGGAATGCGGCGTGGCAGGATACAACTTGAAGGAAATGTTGGAACTGATCCTGAAGGCCAAACGGCAGTTCTCTTGTTTTGATGATCTTGTTAGCCTGTTCTTGTCCCCCATCCACTCTGTCAAACTAAAAGCAATATTAGGCTATTGCCTAAGCATACTGGTATGCTTATAGTGTAGTATCAAAATTTGATTTATTTTCCGCTATCTTGTAAAAATCTATGAAGAATGGGTCGTTGCTAAAAAAGCAAACTGCAAAAAGCATTGTCCAACACATCATGGGACATAAATTTTGCATGATAACTCTCGAGTGAACAACTGAGGCCAACTAAATGCCAGGCTTAGTCTCAGTTGGCTCTTGACTGGCCAACAAGAAAATAAACTAAAAACTGCATATCTTTGTTACCTCACTTGCCTACATTATCATCACGTTATACGAACTACGAATGGCTCCAAAATTTCAAATGGCCCAAACGTTTCTAATAATTCGATTAAATGTTGGGAAACCATTTTGATTGGTCACTGCGTTGTCCAAATTTTGGCCTGACTATTCATTGTTTTGTGATGATGTCTCTGTTGTTTCTGCCCTTTTCATGGGAACATGCATCTAATGATGACCTATCTGTTCTGAGTACCTTCGTGGTAGGTACGATTCATCGGCGAAGCGTAGAAAGAGTAACACGAAAAAATAAATCCGATGATTTACGTTTATTCGAATGAATTATACCAATTATCGGACTGAAAACATCATCAAGACCATCGAGTGCCATGAGGAAATGAGTTCTTTTTCGTCGTCAATCCCTATAAGGAGCCAGCCTGGGAGATACATTAAACAACTGGAACTATGGGTTACAAAAAACGTCTCACAGGAAGTTCAAATGATTGTAATCATTAATTATAGAGCTATATTCAAGGCATAGTCGATTGCCAATACGTGTGAGCAATGCCCTGACGGGTTATCACGAGCAAACACAGTAACTGGCTTTCCAGACTTTACTTTCAAATGTCTCTCACCAAAACTAAAAAGTAACCTGGCACAGCCCTCAATCCTTTGCGTTGCGTTCACGCGTTTATAATCATTATTATATAAATAGCAACAACTCCAAGAGGTTAAAAGTAATTTGTCATGATTAATTACAGTACCATTAAACTCTTTTAAACAAGGACCATCATTTGCCGCAATCAAAACTGTGGCACCAAAGGCGGCCTAAACAGATGTCAAATCATTTTGTGGCATTTACTCACGTGTCATTTCATACGTACTTCCCAAAGGCACACGAGACCGAACTTAAGGTCCTTTCCAGTTCGCTTAGACCCCACTCCCCACGGGACGGCGTTGTTGTCGTCTCTCTTGAACGGCCACGGTCAAGCATCGAACATTACATGTGATGCGCCTAACGCTAGTAAGCAAGCTCTATTGTTCAGGCTCATTAGCATTGGGTTTATCACATGTGAAGACTTGGACATTTGACCTGGGCCTAAGCATCCATAGAAAATTTATTATGAACGACCACTTCAGGTACTTTTTGGCAGGAATATTAGATGGACACACGCAAAGATTAAGCCAGCCACGAGGGTCAGTGATTTATGCCAATTTTAGGGCACTATTATAGATCACTATTTTTAGTGTAGGTATTTAAAGTATAAGGAGTTACAAGGACCATACGAAACCGGACCACCACATTTGACATACTTAAGACTATTCACTAAGAAATGTAACTACATATCTATTTTTAGACCATTTTCAGCACTTTTGAAGCTTATTTGTGATTTTAGTACAACATAAGCTCTCTCTTTCATATATGATAACCGACGTATCCTCTAAAGAAAACAAGACTGTTTTTTTTTTCCAGTATTTGGTTCAGTGAATGTAATTATTACAATAATGTATGCTGTAGAGCGTTAAATTAAATTGCATTTTTTACTATCAGCCAAAGAACAGTTGAAAGTATGTTACGCCCTTCATCGAGCACCCTCCGAACACCTAAACCATGCAAACTAATGTATACCCCTATACTCACCGTAACTTTGGAAATCTTAATGAATTACTATAGAAGCAAACTGCCATTACGGTAACTATGAATTCAGATACGCA
The DNA here is from genome assembly GCA_964035705.1 of Porites rus. Classification (NCBI taxonomy): domain Eukaryota; kingdom Metazoa; phylum Cnidaria; class Anthozoa; order Scleractinia; family Poritidae; genus Porites; species Porites rus. The sequence goes on along the minus strand of OZ037996.1, from coordinate 6,996,223 downwards.
TGAAAAAGAAAGGACAACAAAAAAAACAATACTCGTTGCCCAGGGTTCTCATTAAGTGCAGGCAGCCGGCTAAAAAACCGGCTACTTGGAAGTCTGAGCTTTCTACTTATTGGGGAAAATGGGTAAAGTTTCAAATTGCACTTCAGCCACTCAATTAACTGCCAAGCCGTCTACCTTAACATCCTAGCTGTCTACTTTAAAACCTAATAAGAACCCTGATAATTGCTTTGGATTGAATGAAAGGTTTGTTGTCGGGTATGTAGGTTCAGCTTTCCAGTAACCATCTTTAACTGAGTTGCTAGTTACGGGCGTGAACCAGGAAGGCCCGCGCGTGAAGCTTCGCTTTAATTTTATCTCAGTTACTAAGTGAGCCCTCTCGATGAGGTTTGTTACTCTTAGGACAGACTTCTCCTGCATAATATGTTAAAAAAAGAAATAATTGGAAAGAAGTACTCCGGCCGGGAGTCGGCCCCGCAGCTCATGCGGTCGTGTGCATTGGGTCGATGCCCAGACGAATGTTACTCCCCTTTTGTCCGTATTTTTTTAAATGTTCATGCTATACGAGTTGCCCCGACTTGACTATTTGACTCTAATAATACGAGAACGAGTAGCCTAATTGTCTTAATATAGATGCCAACTGCCATGCTATCTTCGATTCTATACCAAATTTTGATGAAAATATTCACGGAAGCATCGTTTGTTTTCACGAATTAAAACAGCTAATTTTGCACTGTCTTATTATTCATCAGTTAAAATATTCATTCCGTACTTTGTGGCCGCTCTTTTTTTAAAAAGTATATTAATCATTTAATTTATACACGTCTTAATCAGAAGCTTCTCAAAAATCATCTGTTAAAGAAGTTGCGGCTCTGTTTTAATATTTTTGCAAAAATCGGTCACTGCCGTTAATTAGTCACTGGGGAGCTAAGTAACAACGACGGCGACGGCAACGAGATCGGCAAAAAAGCAATAGGTTTAGATTGGCAAAACAACAACTTTGCACGTGCAACAGGCTTTTTTGTACATTTCATTGCCGTTGGAGCACGACTACAACTGACGTGAAAGTGCCTTATTTCACGTTTTGTCGAGGACGTGAACACAGGACAACGTCTTTCTTTTTCTTTTCCTGAACTTTGATACAGTCTCTTAGAATTCAACTCTAGAAAAATGTTGCCACCATTTGACGAATTGAAGAAAATGGAATATGCCCGATAAAGATTGAAGCAGCGCGAATTCACTTTTGAGTGACGTTTTTGTAACTGTCGCCGTCGTTGTTGCTTATTAAGCTGCCTAGATCGACCACGCTATATAGGTGAGTACGGTAGCCAACCTGCAGGAACTCGTGATGCTTATAATGTCAGGTCACTGACCACTGGGTTTATTATATAATTAATGCTTATATTTAGAAGGAAAACTGTATTACGTTCTATGCATGCGATAACAACATTTCACTGCTAACTCTAGAAACAGGCGCATAAAAATAAGATCAAAAACGAAACTTCGGACCTTGTAGCTATATTATTTCAGAGTTTTTCCGCGTTTTATCATTAACGTGCCGTTTAAAAAAAGAAGATTCTATAGGAAAGGAAGAAGAAGATATCTTTAAGATATGATCGCAGAAATGAAATCTTAATATCAGAGGTTTGAGAATCATTGTTTGCCTTATATTTTCTTTGTTTTCTTTTGACACTTGTATATTAAACATCTAGTTTGTTTTGCTCCATCGCGAATAGCGGCGTGAAATGGCCATACACGCATGACGAACAATGGTTAATTTTTGGTCCATTAGTTTTCAATCTCGAGCCACCCCACCACTCTGCATTGTCATATTCGTTATTCCGACAAACAACTTGAGTTTAGTCACAGTTAACACACAAATGCGCCCATATTGTTCCCAAGTTGATCCAGAGCTGGGCTTGTGCAATATATTGATTTGGTTATAGAATTTACGGCCTCCACGTTGCTTTTTAAAGGGTTAGAATCCTTTTATCTGCAAGTTCAAGAAGAGTTAACTTGCATGTAACTAATTTAAATCGGACAAACTTTTGTTCGTGCTCACATAGTGATATTTTTTATGCTCGTTTACGTAAATTGTGGCGACAGCGTGTCCATGTATTGATCGATATTTCATGACAAAATCTCTTTAGATTGAGTGTTTTTCACAACCCTTGCGATTCAGTTGTCACTGTATTGTAAGTAACCACGCGATCATGCAACCATGGTACGTGTTCTTTTTACTCTGTTAGTGTACTTATTGCTCCAGAGAATAGCCTGCAATTGGTGGATGAAACGTAAGATGTCTATTGTTTTGTTAACAGATAATGTCAAAGTTTAATCGTGTGGCAGTAATGTGGCTTCTCGCCCTTATTCTTCAACTGTTGAAGGCGCCAATTGCTTCCTCGTCCAGTTGTCGATATAAAGGACATAAGGAGGTGATCTCAGTTCAAGGTGGCTACAACTGTAAACAGACGAGAGTCAAGCTGGGAATGTGCGTAGGAACTTGTAAGTCATATGCAATCCCTGTTCCCGCCGAAGACGACGGCAATGATCCAAGATTTCAAACAGTATGCGAATGCTGTGCACCCAAAGAAGTCAGGCAAAAACCTGTTCGTTTTGGCGACGGATGCGAGCAGTCGATTGTTGTTTCTCAAATCCGTTCCTGTGAGTGCAAAAACTGCTCCGGCTTGACGTGATCATGTTGATCTTTAAAAACATGCCAGAAGTTTCGTTTATGCATATCTCAAGCTTGAGTGGAGACGATGTGCAAATGTATAATGGGGCGATTCTACCTACAGCACCAATCATTACGCAAGGATTTAGCAATCATAAAATAGAAGCCATGGTTAAACTCTAAGCTTACGACGATAAAAAAAAAACATGAAGGGGGCAGTGTTCAGTTAAAGGAAAATACGGTAGAGATCAGATTGAATTTTAACAAGGATTGTTGAAGGTGGAATAAGACAGAAACGCTAATTAACTTTAGTGTTTAGTGCTATATAATTATATCTATATTTTGCAAAAGCTCAATTGCTTGTAAACCAAAGTCTGCAAAGTGGCTAGAACATTATAACAGGACGTTTAAGCAACCACGAAGACGACAGCAACAGAGAACTTTGGAAACAATTGTTGGTTCTAGGAGCAAAACAACACTGATCTGAGCTTTTCGTGTGGATCAAATTTTTTGTAACATTTCGTTGAAGTCCACTCATCCGCACTACTACGACGAAAAACTTTCCGATACGTGTCTTACTTAGCTGAAAACAAAGAAGTTCATCTCCCTTTTTCAACTGTTATGTTAACTACTGTCCTCAAGCATTATATTTCCTCAAACTTAGAGGCCTTCCATTGACAAATTGATGGAGGCAAATAAATGTCGTAGAATTAAGGAAAAGGAACCCAAAATCATTTTTTAGTAACATTTTCACTGCCGCTGTCGTCGTGATTGCGTATAAAGGTGCTCAGATACAAAACTTAATGCGATTCAATGGGAATAGCCTTCATTAGAGTCTAACGCCTAGGCCAAACGTCGAACTTTTCATGAGACGAGCCAAACTCTAATTTGCGTCGTCTGTTGGGTCAAACGTCGAACTTACGAGGACGCTTCTACCCAATTAACTGAATCAGACAAAAAAGCTATTTTAATACATTTTCTCCCGAACGAAGCTAAATATACATCATCATACAAATTTTGGATCACTCACCGTTTCTGGGAGCGGAGTCATCTTTCTACCGACGCTCAAAAATAAATAAATAGATCCTCGAATTTTCAAGCGGTACTTCAACACTCGACGAGGACGACTCGATTTTCACTCCAAGACTCGACGAGGACTCGATGACTCTGCGAGGATGACTCGGTGAGACACGGTTGACTCGACGAGGACGACTCAACGAGGCGATGACTCGACGAGGATGACTCGGTGAAGTTGACTCGACGAGGACGACTCAACGAGACGATGACTCGACGAGGACGACTCGACCAGGCAAGATGTGTCGACGAAGACTACTCGATTAGTCACGGCAAGGGATACTTGAACCTAGTAGTCAGGGTTGTCGACAATTGAAAGGGACATTTGTTTTGCGATATTTCTTTTTTTCCATTATTTTAAATGTTAAATCTTTATTGAAATTATGGTCATTTATCCCATTTTTATTCGGCTGTTTTATTTCACTCATCAATCCATTGTTCTGAATACTAAAGTTTCATTTCATTTTCATCCCTATAATTATTATAGGAATACACAGTACTAACGGTATTGGCGGTCTCATAAGCGCGTTAACACGTTGGATCAGCCTGTAAACCCAACATTATTTTTTCTCGTTTCTAAGAAATATGTTCTAGTGTTTCCAATGTACATGTTGCAGAGGGTTACCTATTTTCTGGCAGTAGCAGGAATAGTTGTAAGGAGTACAAGATTGGGAAGATTATCATTCAGAAAATACCTGCATGCAAGAATCTAGTGGTTTAAGAACTTTCTGGCAGAAATTTTCTTTCTCCATCTGTTCCTCTACTCCACATGTTATTGCTTTGTTATTTATACCCGCTTTTTCATGTTTTGAGCAGTTTTATGTTTCACTCAATTTGGCTGTAAATTTGGCTATGCCTGCAGTTAGTTGCATTAAACTCGTGATCTTGAAATAAAATGGAGAAAACCATCAACACCATTATCATTCAGGTTACAAAATTGGCAGGCAAGAAGGCTGACAATATAATTATACTAAATGAAATGAAATGAAATGAAATGAAATGAAATGTGTCTATAATAATAAGAACAATGGATTGGCAATAAATGTCATTAACTCTTTCTTGTCACGCACTACATTTTATTGGTCCATATGGACCAATAGGCAGAAAATTTATAAAAAAATTGCGTTACCTCCCATTGACGTCAAACTTGGCACAAAAGAACATTGTAGAATTAGCCAATCACTGGCCGTGTTTTGTGGCAATCGGTTAAATAAATTATTCATACGGAATTTTTATGTGGAGAATCGCAGTGTGAGCGTAATGGCGACCAGTTCAAGCGAGCCCGTGTTGGGGAAACAAGCTCAGAAGGAGCGACACCTCCAGTCTTTGAAGGAGATAGCGACCCAGAAGGCATGTCTAGTAGTGAAGAAAGCGAATTAGATCGCCTTCTTGCCAATGAAAGTGGAAATTCGAGGTAAGCGACAACAAGAGTTTTTCTTACGACGCCACACATGTCACAAGTAACAGAACATATGTTCGTGAATTGCGGGAAAACATGATTGTTATATACCTGTTACACTTGAATTATTGCTTATTTCTTTAAAATACCTTTCTAAGTTCACATTTTGAGGTGAAAAGCTCCGTATTTTTCGTTAGAAATGTCTTTTAGAGGCATCAGGGTAAAAAGATTTGATGCCGTGTATGGCTCTGACGCTGAAGTCTAGAGTTACTTCGAAAGTGCATTCTGTTGCCACGGAAGCATATCAGTGTGCGTGCTTTGAGTTTATGAGTTATAGTCGTTTTTTGTCATTTTCTGTTACGATTTTACTCTGTCTTTATATATTTGATGTTTTAGAAACACTGTAAAAACAATTTGCGAAATTACACAGGTTTTCTATGTTTTTTTTTTTAATTGAACAAGAATTTAGACTGGTTCTTGATGGAAGTGAGAGTGATGAAGGCGATGAAGGAGATGCTGGGGCTTCAGATGATGAAACTGGGGCAACTGGTCCTCCAGGTCAGTTTACTGTTATTATATATTTATGTAAAACCAAGTTTTTGCTGTCTATTACATCATACACTGTCATATTTTAGATTATAATAGTTATATTGTTATTTTTGTTCTGTACAGTCTCCCCAGGGAGGAATGTCAGTGCAAATGGGCTTGGTTATGATGTTGTCATGAAACTAATGAACAAATTTTTGGATCAAGGTTATCATTTGTATGTTGATAACTTTTATACTTCCGTTACCCTTTTCAAAGACTTGTTTGCTCGTGGTGTCGCAGCCACAGGAACTATTATAGAAAGCAGGAGGGATTTTCCGCTAAATCTCAGGAATAGCAAACAATGGGCTAAGGGAAAGGATAGGGGCAGTATGCGATGGGAAAGGGACTCCCCCTGCCTAGCATTACAGTGGGTAGATAATAAGGTAGTTTCAGTACTAACCACTATTGACAATGCGAATGTCAAGAATCGTGTCACCCGGAAAGTAAAGACTGCAGAGGGTGGGTGGACCGCCATTCAGGTTCCACAGCCTGGGGCTATCGGTAACTACAATAAGTTTATGAATGCAGTTGACCGGTCTGACCAGATCTTAGGCACACAGAATGTACTAAGAAAGTGTGTAAGGTGGTGGAAAACTTTATTTTTTCATCTTATTGATATGGCAGTGGTAAATAGTTTTATTTTGTTCAAGGAATACCAGGCAAAATTTTCACATGAGCAGCCGGCTTTAGAGCGTACTGCTGATTACTCTCTCATTAATTATAGGGAGGAAATAGTAAGGCAGCTCTGTGATTTTCCTGAGTTTGACCATCCTCCAGTCCATGCCACCACAAAGCCAGTTCCTCATCCACCTGACCATGGGCGTTTTGTGACAGAACATATTCCCATTGTCGGTGAAGAAAGGAAAATGTGTGTGGTGTGTTTGAAAAGGGAAAAAACAGTTTATAAAGTTAGAACCTATTGCAGTGCCCCACAGTGTAACCACCACATGCACCTAACAAGTGAAAAAAATTGTTTCCAGTTGTTTCATTCTGTGGGTTATGATCATTGACCATTATGTTACAAAAAATTCTAAGAAAAATTTCAACTATTTGCATTTGTTTCTACTGATTTAGTTCATGTTATGGGTGAAAGATGGAACATTGTTATTTTGGCCAAAAATCAATTTTAGAGGCTCAGGAGGGCTTGATTTTCTTTTTACCACCCTCTCCTGTCCACTCCCATGTAGACACACACACCCAAGACAAAAGTAAAAAAAAAAAAAAATTATTGATTTTTATGTGATGAAATGGTTATAAATTAAAATTTGTAATTAATTGTGTTTGTGTTCTTTTTTCACCAGATTTGGAGGATTTGCAGTCAATATACCAAGGAAAATTTTCTTTTTTAACTTTTCTCTATACTCAGAAGTCTGGGTCATATTTTTTGTATTTGGTAAAATTTTTTGGCATAAATTATGCTAATTTATGACAATTGTAATTTTTTTCTGGAATAATGTGAGCTCCCTTGGAGACAAACATTTTTTTTCTGTTAAGCCTCATCAGTGCTGATTACAATGATGTGTAGCTTTCAATTCTCCTGTAAATAGTTTTAGAAATATTCAATAAAAATAAAATGTGCTTAAAATATGCCTATTTTCAAGTGACAAGAATGAGTTAATAATAGACTGAACATTTCAAATGATTGAAAAAAAATAAATAAATAAACTCGTCAACAAAGTTCGCAAAACAAATGTCCCTCACAAACAACCCTGACTACTTCTGGGATTCTGGTTATGACTCAGAGTAGTCTCGTCGAATCATCTTGCCTCGTCGTGTGATCCTCGTTTAGTCGTCCTCTTCGAGTCGTCCCCTCGTCGAGTCATCCTCGTTGAGTCGTCCTCGTCGAGTCAACGTCAAGTAATGGTGCCTCATCGAGTCATCCTCGGCGAGTCATCCTGTGTTATAGAGTAGTCATAAAGTGATATCGAGACGTCCTCGTCGAGTCTTGAGGAGCCTTCGCGTCTATTTATTTATTTTTGAGCGTCGGTAGAAAGATGACTCCGTTCCCAGAAACGGTGAGTGATCCCAAATTTTTAATTCATTAGTTTAGCTCGTCGCATGTGAAGATCGAAGTTTGTCCCGAAGACGATCTTCAGACGTTCCATCCGTCTGTAGAACGTGCTGATCTGGACGATCCAAACTGAGCCAGACGCCGACGTCGAACTTTTCATGAACTTTAAAGTCACTAAGTTTGGTTCGTCTCATGAAAAGTTCGACGTTTGGCGTAGGCCTAAGTAACCTTATAGACAACTTTGATAACTGATGTGCATTTTACAGTTGGATGATTCATGTTCTGCATCCCTTGATCGGCCGCCGACGAGTAATTTCACTGATCCGGTCTCTGGCAACTGGGATTTGAAGAACAGGGTCATATTAGCCCCTTCAATATATATTTTACTTAGTGATCAGTGTCAGAATAACGTCCAGTTTAGTTTATGTAAATCTTTTATTAATCGATTCATTTTCATTCTGACGGCACAGCCATCGAGGTACTGCAACTCCTCGCGTTTTTAAGCCATTCTCTTAATTTTGAAAGCTTTTGAACGTTCATAACAATGAAATAATTACTTCCCCCATTAGTGAGAAATGAATGCACGCCCAAAAAGTACTGTATAGTAATCAGCTACGTAACATAGCTTTTCTCCATCAGTATCTTACCAGATACTTTTTGTCTCATAAAACTGCCTAGACGTCTTGGAAAACTTGCTGATTCAATAAATTCAACATGTTCAGTATACAAAGTACTCTTTGACTCAATTCCTAATTTTTTCCACCGGAATGGTGTACTATAATGCCATAATTTGTTTTGTGCGTATTCGCATAAAATTACAAATTGATCGAAACCGTACTGATTAGCAGGGCCTTATCCTTGAAAAATGTTCTTTTTTTTCTTTCTAAATAAAATTAAGTATTGTTTCTGGCTAAAGACAAATTATGTACTCTTTGGATATTTATATTTATTATTCATTCAAAATATTTCCCCGATTCTGATTGGCTAAAAGCACACGCATAATTAACAATAATGAATGAGGCTGAGTATCTTATGACGGAGATCGAGGAGGCGGATAACACCCTCCGAGATCTTCATAATTCTTCAGATGATACGAAAGTCGAATTCAATAATTGTTTTATTATTCATTCAACATAATTCCTAGTTTAAAAACATAGCTAAAACATGCTTACCTCCATCGATGTTAAGTTCACCTTCGATAGTGCACGTTTAGGGTTGTTCAGCTCCGCAAATATTCTCCAAATAGCAGATGTCGCCATTCAAGTCAGGTCTTCCTGCTGTTCTTGTCATGTTTTTAGCTATTATTTCTCCGTAAGTCCTTACTCTTGAAACGAGTGAAATTTCCGCCATTTTTGTTTACACAACCAAAAGAACTCAACCTCGTCCCCAGGTCTTCTTGGTTAACGGTGCATTAACCTGCAAGGAAGCTGCACTTTTAACGTCATCGGTTCATTAATCGCAAAATTCTTCCTAATTTGGTCATCAGTAGCTGCAAGAGAGAATGATCTAGGTAGCTGGTTATGGTGAACTGTGAGTGTACTTTTAGCAAATCAGAATCGGGGAAATAATTTTAGCGCGTGCGAGATCTCGATTATGTCGTAAATAAACTCACTGCGAGGTGATTAAAATTGAGCGCGGAAGCCAGAGCACTCGTCCCTGATTCTAATATTGTGCTTCTCCATTCGAAAGATGTCAGCTCTTATATTGTCCCCCAAAAGCATATTCAACCAAAATGGCGGGTAAGTAAGTTCAGTTTTTGCAAGGTTTGGTCGGGCGCAGGTGTAATGAACCAGCTGACGCAACGCGATCACTTTAAAAGTTCGCGGCTACCCTGGACCATTTTACAATTGAGTGATTTTCTTGAATGAGCATTGTGTCAGTCTTGACAACCATTGTTATTCAGTCGTGGACTTAAAACAATAGCCCACTCGCCCAAAGTGCACCATTTTCAAACTCAGCAACCACTAGCAGTTTTCAAATCGAAAGAACAGTGGTTCTCGTTTACAAATTTTGAAAATTAAAACGGATTCTGTTCAGAAAGGTCCCATCTTTCTTTTACCGAGCGTGAATGAAAGCTGGTGAAGACTGTTCCGAAAATTTCTGTCAAAAGTGGCGTCCCTACTGAAAACGACCGATTTTTCTGAATTTTCGAGTTTTAAAAAACAGTCTTTATACTTACTTATATTCCTTTGTTTAAGGCTTAAAGTGTTGATACATCATTGCTTTCCGTGAAAGTTAAGATTACAACTCTGAAAAACAGAAAAGCATGTTTTACTTGACCAATTTGGGTCCTTTCTCTTCTAATTCTGGGCTATTCAAAGCGCGCTCGCATTCAAATTGGCCGCCTCGATGACTATGAATAATTAATGATGTTCAGGCATTCTGCGCAATGCGCAATCCGGCTAGCCGATATATAGTAAGGCGGCAAACTCAAGAGCTAGTAATACACACATACATGCATCAATCCACGGCCCGTCCTGTTCCTAACGCATGCACATAGTCACATATCACCCGGGTAGTGGCTCATGGCCGAGGCATGGGATAGCCGTCGGGCCTATGAAAGGACAAAGTCATGTATCATAGATCCCCTATACTGCCTAGGTGGGTACAAAGCACACAACACATGGGAGAGCCGTTAGCTGGGAATCGCTCAGCAGTTCTCCCATGGCATGCGCTGGGAAGGCAAATCAACATTTCTGTCGATCTGTCGATTTTTGTCGATCTGTGGAGTCGCTTGAGGAATTAAGTAATCCATTTTCCCTTGAACTGTGATATACTGATTCATCATGATTTTTACATGAAAACGCCCGCAGGCTACCAGGCTCTATTAAGGTGATAGAAATTGAATTTCCAAGGAGAATTCAGAAATAAGTAGAATTTTAAAAAAATTCTGCTATTTGCAACGCCTTCGAAATTACCGTGAATAAACTTTTACTTGATGTATTTTCTTGCCTACGACGGCAGCGCTACGCCTCTGGGGGAAAGACAAATGGTTTGAAAGCAGGCGCTTCACAATTGTAATTCTGATGAAACCGATGAAACCTGAACTCTAGAAGTATCGAACAGAGAGACAATTTTATCGGCAGATCAGATAATGACAATTTTGGTGAGTAGGGAGACATTTTTGAAAATTATGGAATTTATAGAATGTAAAGAGTGGCCAGCCCTCATTTATTTCACTTTGAAGTGTAAGTAGAAATTTGCTGGCAAATACCACTTCGAAATGGCTCGAAAGCGAACAGGGAGTCAACAGAAAGTAAAAAATACAACACAAATTACAAGGTAAGATGATTCTAACGATCTTAAAGACAGAATTAAGAACATATGTCCTTTCTTACCATACCTACCGTCAGGGGCACCCAACGGCAATTTTCGGGAAAATATCTGTTCGGAAGACGATTTGAGAACTAGAATTTTCGGAACATTTGTTGTAAAATTTCTTGCTTGCCTGCCTCTCCTAGGATTTTCGAACATCTACAAAATGGTATAATTACCCATTTTAAACGGATATTTACCCTAAAAAAGGCCACCTAGAATTTTCGGGAGCCTTTTCCTGGCTGAAATTTTCGAAAAGGTAAGTTTTGATCCCTATAATTTTCGGATCACTAGACTTTCAGCTAGGAAATCCGAACAGATGAAATATTTTTAGGAGATAAAAATATGCCTACATCAACCGTTTGAATACTAAAATACGTTCAACAATGCTATGTTAAGTGGTTTTGAACTATATCCTCGTTGGGTGCCCCTGATACCGTTGCCGTTGTATTCAAATGGCGAGGGCTGCCGTAGAGTCTGGGCCGCCCGCTGCGAAATGACTTTCACTTTTTCCTAATGGGCTCTTTAGCTCGTTCCAGTCTCTCTTTACCTTTTTTCTCCCGTTCGAGAGCGAGCCACCTTTTTAATCCTATTAATGCTAAGTTAATTATTAACAGACAATCCAATTGTTTCAATTAACTATTTTACTTGACCATAAAAAGTGGCATAGCGAACACACGAAAAAACTACTGCATAGCCAGTCTATTCAGATTCCACAAACCGCTGCGAGTTTTTGCGAATGAGTGTTATAGAGCAGTGTTTAGTATCACCTATTCGTTACAGAAGGCTAACTTTTTATAATCTCCTTAAACTGACAGTTCAGAACTAGCAGGCTCTGTACGATTACTCAATGATAATTAGGCAGTTCTAATGTACAATAAGTGCATTTCATATAGGCCAAAGTCAGGTTGCTGATTTGCATGTACGTCCTTCTTAGCGTAGAACAGAAAATGGAAGACTGCCGTACTCCGCTGCTCCTCGTTCTTCTCGTGGTCGTCTCATTTTCTTTCTTTCAGTTGTCGCTAATAAAATGCATTTGACAGTTTTCAAGGAACATATTCATATTTTGTAGCCCGCACTCCTTGTGACTCTGAACAGCGAACAACGTTGACTTTGCTTGTGAGGTACGGAGCAATGTTCATTATATATTGAAAACTAAATTACTGCCACAATACTTCAAAGAAGGCCTAAATTTGATGTCCATCTGAGGAAAAGCTAACTCTTCTTTTCGGCTCCAGAGGATAAGCTTTCTTCAGGGACTGTGATTTGACTACATTTTGTGGCTTCAAAGGCCTAGTCGTAGCGGACGTGTTCAAGTTGGGTTGACTGTGTCTCCTGTTTCTTTCGAGCGAAGTCTTGTCTTGAATCCGTATGATATTGTGATAGATGACCGTGAAAGATCTATGAATTTCCTGCTCATATCTGGAGTTGCTTTTGGTCTTCAAAGTTTCCATTGGCGTCTAGACTGGACGAAAATCAGGATCGCTAGTAAATTATATTTAAGCCACGCTAGTCAGGTCAGAACACCGCAATGTGAAATGTGTTTTAGTATTTTGCTTGGTCACCCATCCAGTAAATACCAGACAAGTATCGACACTTAATTGTCGCATTGTCTTTTTAAAACTGGTGATAAAATCTTCAAGTATGGTAATAACATGGAATATTATTAACTCATTCACTTTCAGGAGTAGCCAAAGTCAAAATATCAGAGAATTCCAACTTTCATTAATTCTTAAAATGCTGAAAAATAAGTAGTACCACTATGTAAAAGTTATCTGTACTGACTAAGGAGGTTTAAATTCATTTGAATGGTCGTTATGGTTGTTAAAACACTCAAAAGTTAGAAATACCGTACTAAACTTCATCATTCATTCTGGAAGTGAATTTGGGTTAAAAATATTTCGAATGCCTCGCATTGACTGTCGATCACATGACTGTTAAAATCAAACAGATCAAAGTATCTCCTGAAAACAGAAGACAGAACGTATGTCAGTAGATAATTCATCAGAATGAGAGGCCTCTGTGTTTTCCACGTGATTTTATTCTAATACGTACCGAATATTTTAACAAAATGGGCTCACAATTCCAAAAACTTCGTGATAGCGGGGGGTGACAGTAAGAGAGATGAGCTTTTAAGGTTTTCAATTTAAACAATCAGAGCAGATTGTTATCAAATTCATGACCTCGATTAATAGATTTGTGAAACAATTAAATGTTCATGTTAAGTAAACACAGAGTTCCAAAGTCAATAAAGGAAAATTCATGAAGTTTATGTATACTTCACGTGCATTTTGTGACAATAAGCGCGTGTGAACATGTGCAGACGCGCGGACACTCATTTCATTACAAGTCCATCAGAATCAACTTAACTTAATATCGAACAATGTTTGTTTTAGCGAGTGTTTTACTCGCCCAACGTAAAGTACAATCGGATTCCGAAAGACGCAGACAATTTTAGCTTGTGGCATCCGGAATCATGGGCTTTGGAGTCAGGAATACAGCTCAAGGAATCCGGAATTTCACTCATGATTGGAATCCAGAAACCAAGTTCCACTGACAAGGAATCCACAGCGTGCATGCCTTGTTTTATTTTACATGAGGCGAGTTTTACTCCGTTTACTAACCAGAGAAATAATAAAACAGCGATTTAAGTAAATAAGCTTTAAAGGCTTGTACAAAATTCCAATTCCACAGGATTTTTTAATACAAGCCCTAGCTGTAATGATAATCATCATCATCATCATCATCATCATCATCATCAGGAGCCCATCACCGCTCCTGTAATAATTTATTGCTTATTAGGCACAAATTAACATACGGCTAAATACGATCAAATGCGCCTTACATTTAAAGCTAACCTATCTGCGAACAAAATATAAAATATACAAGCAAAGTTACATAGCGTAGTCCTGAATTAATTAAAAGCCTAAAAAACTGATAAGAACATATATAAATCACATTTAAAATTTTTTATATAACATCTTTTAAAATTAATTAACAACTAAATCGAACACTAAAATACAAGAGAAATTCTAGGTGCTACAAGCAAATGCTTTCTTGAACAAGTATGTCTTAATTGCTCCCTTTGAAGCCCCATATATGTTGAAGTAATCAGTTTTCTTTAATTCTCGTCGAATGAAGCTGATTAGGTTTTATTGACCACCAAATTAATTATATCTTCCTTACAGATCATTTTATTAGTACCTACTTTAACCCCGTTTGTTGTAAATATTCCCAGGCTCTAAAACAACTTGCATTGTTATCCAATATGGATAATAGTTTCTATAAATAATGCATTATATTCGGCACATGTGAATGCGACATCTGAATCACATGTCGAATTTAAATACAATCTTCGACTGTTTCAGTCGCGGATTTGGCAAAGGTGCATTTAATTTGAAATCGTCGAATTTAAGTGGTTCAGAAGTCGCATCTCACATGCAGTTAATTCTTGACAAATTCGGCACATGTGAAATTCGACGTTTAAACTGTTTGAACTGGGCCTGAAAGAGGGAACTACTCAGCATGTGCGGAATGCATATGCGATGAGAACAACATGGCGATAACGATAAACGATGCTGGAAAAAAATATTTCAGTAATGAAAATGAAGCATGGTCAAATTAACCATTTCATCTGGTGGTCGGCAAAAATGGCGATAAACCCGAAAAAACCCTTCAACCTTAAAAGTATCGAAGAGCATTAAGTAAGTAAGTAAGGAAGGAAGGAAGGAAGGAAAGAAGGAAGGAAGGAAGGAAGGAAGGAAGGAAGGAAGGAGTCGTGGATGAGAGGACAACAGACACGCCCTCTTTACAATATATATTAACATAAGTAGGTTTAGTATGATCGTCCGGGCGAACGTAGTGCTGAATAGGACTGTTGTTGACAGTGACTTTTAACTGATGGATTCAAACCTTCCACAGTTTTATATATTAACATGTTAATAGTAAGTTCGGACGTCAGCATACAAGGGCGCCGCTGGCAGCTGATATCACTCCATTCATGAGTTTGCCGTACCTACCCAACCCATGATGTGAATGATGTGTGAAGGTTGGCCCCACCACCGTGGTCTACGTCCCCTACTCTTTTCCAACGGTGGTGTGGGTTCTTTTACGTCCCACATAAACAAGATCATAATTATCTGAATTGCTGTGAGACGGTACTTAGGTTTTTTGTCTTTATATGAGAAGACTAGAAGGTCTAACCGTTTTCAGATGTCATTAAAAAGGCAACACTCTCTTCTTTCGAACCCGCGACCTCCCGCTCAGCAGACCGGCGTTCTCCCAAAGTACTGAGCTAACCACGCTGCAGTATGGGCTGAGCTAAGAGTTTCCACGTAGTCACTGCAGACTCAAGATGATCACTTCTATTTAAAAAAAAACTTCTCTACTAGAGGTTTAGCGATAAGAGTTCTCACGATTTTTAGTCGCTCCGAGAGACAGTTAGGCAGAAGGAAAGAAAAATTATCGGTACATCACATGTGATTTGTATACATCCTTATTTCAAGAATGGCTATCAATAATAGGTGATGTTTCCTAGATCTGTTCCTGTAGAAAATTATGAGATAATTGAGACACCGTCACTTTCTAGTCGTGGCTACTTACAAGCCCTTACTATGAGATATACGTGAATTGCTGAGCCAATCACTGCATGCGTTAAGGAGGCTTCGGTAGGGACTTCACGATTCGACGACGTGATGGCAACAAGAAAAAAAAAGGTCTAGAAGACAAAACAATAACTTTGCACGTGCATCACACTTTTTTGTACATTTCTTTGCCGTTTTTGCATGACTAAGGGCCTGTTTACATGGAGTGGGGGACCCCGGTCTAGTGGGGTAAGTTTCTTTTGTTTTCACGCTCTGGGGGACACAAAACAAGAGAAACTTACCCCACTAGACCGGGGTCCCCCACTCCATGTAAACAGGGTCTAAGACGTGAAATTTCCGAATTTTACATTTTATGGAGGACATAAACGTCTACGTCTACTTTTCAGTTATTAACTGATAAAGCAGCATTCTGCATAGCATCCGTTTAACAAAAATAATTGTAACATTGTCGGATAAAAAATTTCATAAATAACATCATCAATTAAAAATTGTCATGAAACGAAAAAAAAACTTTAGTAAAATAAAATTTTAAAATTAAAAATTGAAACCACTCTCCTTGCTTCATAAGATGGTTACGGATTGCGGACTTACAAGTGTCATTGCCATTAATGTTTACTGTATAAAAATGTCACCGCGTAACTTGTTCCAGTGTTAAACAGTCCATGGGACGAAGTTATTTGCATGCTGATGAGGTCTCAGAGATAACATAGAATTACCATCTCTTGAGGTATGGGAAAAAGGAGTTAGATACAAATCTTTCTCAATGTCAACATTTCTGTTGACAACACGCTGGAACATAGTCAATCGAGAGAGCTTCCATCTACCCTCAAGAGAGGGTCATTCTAGTTTCTCCAGCATTTTGGTTACAATACCTGGCTGTCTTGAGCCATAAAACAGCATCTAAGCAGCAGAACGTTGGACCATGTCTGGCTGGTACTTATCTTTCTGAAGATAGGGATACCATGCGGAACCAGCATACTCTAGTTTAGGTCTTACTAGGCTACAGTAAAGTTTAGATTTACTTTGTATGGAGGTGTGTCTAACATTCCTCCTAATAACGCCAAGAGTCTGCTTACAACTTGAGGAAATTTGCGCAACATGATTTGCCCGTTTCAAGTCCTGTGAGAGCATAATGCCTAGATATGAATGGTAGTGGCCCCTACACCGTAATTTTTAGGGAGTTATTACAACTCCAAAAATGGAGTAAAAATTTTAGGTACAGGATAACCCCCTTTTGGGGGTTATTTTAACTCCTAATTTAACTCCGAATTTGGGGTCATTTTTACTCCTGAAAAAGAGTTCTTTTTACTCCCACTCTGGAGTTAAAATTACTCCAATTATTATTCCAGTTATTTGTACTCCTTACATGGGTTGTTTTTACTCTTTTTGGAGTTAATTTAACTCTGAAAGTGGAGTAAAAATTTTAGGTACAGGATAACTCCGTTTTTGGGGTTATTTTAACTCCTCAATACCTGGGGTCACTTTTACTCCTGAAAAAGAGTTCTTTAAACTCCTTTTTGGAGTTAAAGTAACTCCACGAAAAATAACTCCACTGTAAGGAGTTAAATTAGCCCCACTAGAGGAGTTATTATAACTCCCTGAAAATTACAGTGTATCCAATGTATGACAATTAAGATGATATATGGTGTAACAATATTCATTTTTGTAGGGAAGGAGATCGTATGGCATTTTTCTGTGTTAAATGACATTTGCCAGTCCTTTTCCCACTTGGATAGAGCATTTAAGTAATCATCCAAAGGACCAGTTATAGTACGATAAGGGGAACAATCATTAGCAAATAACCTTATTGTAGAGGAAATACCTAATGGCAAGTCATTAATCTATAATAGGAAAAGCAGCGGTCCCAGCACAGTACCTCGAGGAGACACTGGAGATTACATCACATCGATTAGATGCAATTCCATCCAAGGTTACTTTCTGTGTTCTCTGGGTCGGAAACAACCCAATCCGCAGGACAGCATGTTACCATTTCTGCCATAATGGCTTAGCGTATAGAGTAGTCTTTGGTGTGGTACTCGATCAAATGCCTCAGAGAAATCTAATACAAGGGCATCGATTACCATTATTTACCGCATCCACTTAATCCTGTAATGTGATATAACTTGGGTTTCACAATTTCTTCGTTTACGGAAACCATGCTGGAAGTCTGTGAGTATATCATGATTCTCTAAGTGTTCCCAAATATGGTGGCAAATGACACGCTCTAAGACTTTGCAAGTAATTGTTGTTAGTGATATTGGTCTGTAATTACCCGCAGCGACCTTTTGCCCTTTTTAAAGACTGGAGCAACATTTGCGGTTCTCCAGTCACCAGGTAGTATACCCTGATCTAGAGATTGTTGGAAAAGCTGCGCCAGCACTGGAATGAGCTAATCCAAAGGAGAGTTCCTACAAAATACGTGAAGGCACCTTGTCAGGACCACCTGCTTTATTTACATTTAGAGAATCTTAATTGTTTCTGAATGCCTGTAGATGTAATCACTATCTGGTCCATATTTGGGTAGGATGAATTAGGATCTAAACTTGACATATAACTTTTATTCTCCTCAGTGAATACAGAATAAAAATAATTATTCAGTGTGTTGGCTTTGCCTAAACTGTCATAAACAGTTGTAAGATCTTGCTGTAATAGGTAATCACCAACGTTATATTGTCTTCTAGATTTGACAAAGCTCCAAAAATTTATCGGGCTATTCAAGTATGGAGGCATCGAGTAAACCATAGTCCCGATAGGACTTATTGAGACTCTTCTTTTATATCTTCCTAGCATCTCTATACTTAGCTCTATCATGATCTGATTCGTTTCTGTACATTGTATAACAGTTGAACTCTCCCGTTTAATTTTCTTAAGGTCTGATTAAACCAAGGAGGGTTATACCTGGTTGATGTATACTTAACAGGAATGTAATTCTCCACAAGGGAGAATAATTTTTGCTTTAGCATAATCCATTTTTCCTGTATACTGTTCCTGCTCGCAGATTATCCAAGAAACAGGCTTAAGTCCAATAATTCAGATTTGATATCAGCAAAATGTCCCTTGGAGTACATCAAATATTTTCCTCTTGACTGGACGGGGTGTCTAGGGTGTGACTGATACCTCCACTTGTACTATGTCGTGATCACCAAGACCAGAAATCACTTCCACAGAGTCTATGTGGGGCGGATTTGAAGTGAAGAAAAGTTCCAGGATCCTACCACCACGAGTGGGGGCAGTCATAACTTTCTCCAAGTTGAAGGTAACAAGCGACAACGAAACTCTATTTCTCCAGTCTTTCTGAACTTGGATAGGGATCCTAGGAATTCAACTCCATGTGGTTCGCCTACTTTTGATAAAGTACATGGGCACGAATAATCGCGATAAAGACTGGAAGAACGTAAATTTTCCTTTTAAGCGACTAGTCCCTAGTTGATCGTTTAAAACGGCGTCCACAGCAAGCCTCTTACTCACAACATTGAGATAAACAGCAGGATCGAAAGTAAGCTAACTCAGGTTTTAGCAAAGCTAAATTTCAGTGAGTGGAATAATATCATTTATTATATAGATAAGAGTGTTTTAGTGGATAATAAACCACTCGTAAAGTTCATACGAAACTACATCCGGAACTTGACTGAGTAGCGTATTTTTCATATCCTCACTAGTAAAGATATCTATAACTTCATTTTCTATTCAGACTGTTGTTTGTGCACAGTTTGCCAAATGATAACAGAAGAATGGCGAGCGATAGATTCGTAAAGTTATCTGAAGCTGACATAAAATCTCTCTCTGAAGAGCAGGAGAATGTTAAAACGAAGAAGAGAACTTTGTATGACTTAAAATTATTCAAGGAGTTCCTTACTAGTGAATAGTAAATTCCTGCCGCCAAACTACAACAGTTCCCGAAAACATTTCTGCTGGGAGTGAGAAATTAAAAAGACAAATTGTAAACACTCTTGTGTATATAATAAAAAGAAAATTACACGGTAGCTTGAAGATATGAAATTTATTTTCTCGTGGAGAAAAACAATATTGTTTTCACCACTCGAAAAACAAAATTCATATCTTTGCGCCGCCGTGTAATATCCTCTATAGAAGTAAAGTGTGAGACTTAAAATTATAATTTTCAGAGGTAGTAGTAATCTGATTATTTTTTGTAGAATTGAAGATATTAAAGAAATATTATCATTCAGATCAATCCTGTAGAAAATTATGAGCCAAAAGTCAGGGGCACCCAACGAGAATATAGTTCAAAACCACTTAAACATAGCATTGTTAAAAGTATTTTAGTATTTAAACGGTGGATATGGGCATATTTTTATCCCCTATAAATTTTTCATCTGTTCGGATTTCCTAGCTGAAAGTCTAGTGATCCGAAAATTATAGAGATCAAAACTTACCAGTTCGAAAATTTCAGCCAGAAAAAAGGCTTCGGAAAATTCTAGGTGACCTTTTTAGGGTAAAAATCCGTTGAAAATGGGCAATTTACCATTTTTAGATGTTCGAAAATCCTAGGAGAGGCAGGCAAGCAAGAAATTTTAAAACAAATGTTCCGAAAATTCTAGATCTCAAATCGTCTTCCGAACAGATATTTTTCTGAAAATCGTCGTTGGGTGCCCCTGAAAAGTGAAACAGCAGAACTTTCTAACACACTCTAGTAAAGCAGTGCTCTCTCACCAGGCAACTATTAAGCTCAGCTAAGCTATTAACTCCGTTTAACGAGCCACCCAAACGTCAAAGCCGTGTCAATCTACAATGTTGGTCCTCACCGTGCAACACTCCACTCGGCCAGCATCATGCATGCTGCTTGTCATGTAGATGGCTAGGTTCACACAGCTCAAGCATTTCACACTAGGTTCACACATTTAACTGCCGAGTGACAAAGGCGAGGGAATTGTTTTTCGCATTTTACGGTGACTCTAGACATATTGTCTGGAAGTGACGCTGGACTCATTTCAAGCTATCACAAAAGCTCACTCTTCTCTTGTAATCTGTTGTACCAGCAGACCTGGTTGCAATTGAATCTGATCGTCGTCTATTCCCGATTGGCTGGTGTTCGGTTTGCGTTAATGCAGGAATTTGTGGCTCACTGAGGCTTCTTCTCACCCTTTTATGCTCATTTTGTTTGTCTTCTTGCAGGCGTTTCAGATTGTGATAAATGACGGCAAAGGACTTTGCCATGTCTCTCTCGTACCTCATTTTGCCAGTGTTCACCTGCTGTTGCTGCTTGCTCTTTGCTGACTTTTCCATTTGTTTTTATGTCTTCCCCAGAGCTGGTACTATGATAATGCTAGCTTTCAAGAGATGTCTTTTTATCTTTTCGGCGAATGTGCTAAATTACAATTCCTTAAGTTTGGAATGGAGGAATGCTCTTAAGATGTTAATATAGCTCTTTTATTTGTAAGTGTTGGTGGCACTATCAAGCGCGTGGTCATGTTTAGCTACGGTCTACGCCATCGTGATTAATGGCCACTTAACACAAAAATTAATTTTCCTACCTTGGGTCTTAATATTTACGTAGCTTATGCTAATATTTCTCGGGCAACTAGTGTTGGGAAGCTTTTGTGACCCTTGCTTGAAGCACAATCGGAACGGTTATTGAATCCAACGCTAGAACATTCAAAAAAGGAAACCAATAGCGCTCGGAATCAAAAAAAGAATGGGAACCCCGTAGGTTAGTGCATATTTTGATAGTTTCTTATGATGTTAACAGTGCTACCCTTGGATCACATGGGAACTTTTCATGAGCAGGTTATAATTAATTAATGGTCGAAATATGGTTCAACCCCATCATCTTCTCAGGCGATTATCGAGCTTCGGTAATCTTCGGATTCGATAGCGCATTCATTGGCTTGCCTATCATCTTAATGGCTTTTTGGATCCCAATTTTCACTTTTTCTAATACCAAACGCGTATTGCCAGCGATTTGAGAATTGTAGTAAAGGCCAACTACGTTCTTCTTCTTTTTTATTTTTCTTATTCAAAGAATGGAACGATTCCTCTTAAAGTCAGAAACAGTGAAAATGTTCGCAGGTTTAGAAAAGCTCAGAACACTGTTTTACAATTTTTAGTACAATTTTAGCCGTGCATAAACAAAGCTTTTTAAATCTCCTTAGACAAATGGCCGCCGCGTGACAAAGGTCTGTTGTCTTAATTTAGTGACGCGTCTCGTATGAAAACCACCCGTGGGTGACGGCGACATTTGATTATTATTCAGTGTTACTTGCACTCTTTCGGACTCGTGAAGGAGTTCACGGTTTTCAAGCTACTCAACTGACTCAAACGATAGTTTGTCGTAGTTTGTGGACGCCTGGTCCTGTTTTCAGAGAGGCACAAACCAAACCTTACAATGGTCTACTGAGGGTTATTTACCTTTTAAAATACTCCATGGTCACAATAAAACATTAACGAAACCTATTAAACAGTGGACACTTCAAGTGAACAATTCAGGGCCCCCTATTGTTCTTCTCAAGGGTTGTTAGCGATCAACGGAGCGTCTGCTTGCCCAGCTGTGACCGTTTCGTATTCCTCGCCTCCTTCATTTTGAGGAGCCCTAGTAGGAGTTTGTTGAACGTGGGCCCTTCCAAGTAGAAGAATGATGGAAATAACTAGGCCACATATCACAACTAAATTAAGCACAACAAGCATCCACACAATAGGCTCGGAAGATTCCTGGTTCAAGGCTGCATATCTGATGTTCATGAAAGAGAAATGAAGGCTTAAAAGAACCACTGTTTCAGCTGAGTTTTCCAACGACAAGTTTTGGTACGAGTCACTGAAGGGCTTAAAGAGAAGCTGAAAGCACAAGGACGCTAACAACACCACACAAATTGCGATTGTCTGAAATGGTGAAGTCCGCGGAATGAAGGAGAGTGAGAATGCAATCAGCATTCGCCGCATAAGAAATAATACCTCGAAATAAGAGCGAAATTTTTTCTTGTATGGAAGGTAGATGGATCCTAGCCAACTGTCCAAGGTTTCTTGGTCTTCTCCCGCAAGATTTTCTCTGTTGCTGGCCTTGCGCAACAGAAGCGGTAAGAATACTCCAAAAGGCACTCCGATCACATACAGTACCAAAGCAAGCCAACCAAACACTTGTAACATGGTGTAAACTCCACCCTCGCATTCTAGCCATGGTGCTTCAAGGAGGAAATGGTGGTTGTTGTCTTCTCCACATGGAGCCAGGACAGAAGCCGTTTTCTTGACAACTGGGAAGTAAGTAAGGTTAAGGGACACGATGGAAAGCTGTAAACAGCTATTTCGTAAACTAAATCGCCTGTCAAGGGAATTTCGAAACCAAAGTACAGCGTAACTGAGACAATAATAGAGCCAGATAACCAAGATACAGACCACTGGTAGGAGAATAAGGAACAGAAGCTCGCCCAGTGGCGTAAACAATGATGGAATCTCACAAGCCAGACCAGAGAAACGGAGGTTAAACACATTGCCGATATATCGTTGAGCTGCAAGAACATAGAACGGCCAAACATCGGTGTTGGAAATCAAGGCGTCTAAGGTCTGGAAATAAAAGACGCTTATCTTTAATATTCCACGTGCCGTTTTTCCTCTTCCAGCCAACCCAACAAAAAGGGCGATTACATTTAGTTCAAGAAGCCAACCGGGAATGATACGAAGAATGGCTAAAACCGCAAAGAGAATTATCTGAGAGAAGACAAACACAATAGACAGAAAGCGTTTCTTCTCATAAAAAACTACAAAAGCAAGCGTTAGTAGCACCATGGTTAAGACAACAAGAGCAACCAAGATGTACACACTAGTCCTCGCTTTTGGGCAGGCATAGCAAAGGATTCCCTGTTTGTAATATCCATCTTCACAGAGCGAGCAGAATCTGTCTTTGCTTCCTTTAATACAGAGGCATTTTTTGGTGCAGACGGTGGATGGTGCGATACTAGACTTGTTTCCCTGTTTCAGCCATTGAACTCTACATTTGCACATTCCCGTTGGGTTGCACGATGTGTTTGCTCGAGAACTTGCCCCTAATGCTTGTGAGCACTGCACTAGATGAGTCACGTTCTGGTCACGAGAAGATGGCCAATATCCCACCTTCATGACCATGTACTGTGCAGGCAGCATCTCATCCTTACATACCCCGTTCTCCATACAAGGTAAACATGTTTTACCTGAACCATAATATCCAACATCGCAAATGCATAGACGATAGAGATAGTAGTTGGGATCCAAGATCACTAATCCATTATTGTATCTAAGACGCGCATTGGGGCATTTGAAATTGTCGCATAGCTTTTGCTGCGCTAACGTTTTCAGATCAACCTTCATGTAGTTTGGCAGGATTCCACTTTCGTCTGCCTTCCGCATGTGAGGATTATTTGAAACATCAAGAACTTCAAGAGCCAGCAACATCGCAAATTGTTCTGGAATCTGGCCTGAAATGTTGTTTCCAGAAACATCTAGATAAAGAAGAGACATAGTCACTGTATTGTTGGGAGGTGGTGGAAGCTTTCCAGATAATTTATTGTTACTTAAATCTACAGAGATTAAGCTTTGAAAATTCCACAGCTTGTCCGTGATCACGCCATGAATGTGACACTCGCTTACGTTGAGAATAAGCAACGTCTGATAAACAGGTTCTACAGCTTCTATTAGGGTGCCAAAACTCACGTTGAGCTTTTTATTGCGGGACAGAATTAACACCTTCAGCAACTGGGACTTAAACTGAGTTCCTTCCTCAAGTGATGTTAATTTATTTTCTCTAAAGTCTGCGATTTTAAGCTTCGGGATGGTACCAATACTTTTTGGAATTTTTCCAGAGAAGTCGTTATAGGCCAAGTTTAGAAGCAATAGGTTTTTCATTTTGCCAAAAGATGGAGGAATGTTGCCAGAAAAATCGTTTCCCGGTAAAAGACACTCGATCATGGCAGGAAAATATGACCCAAATTCTTTAGGTAGCGTTCCGTTCAGTCCAGAAAGTGAAAGATGCATGTATTGCAAGGACGACAGGTTCATTAAGTTTTCAAAGCCACCCTGTAAGTATCTTGCAGTATCTAAATCCAAAAACCAGAGTTTCTTCAATTTTGCAATGCTTTTAGGTATTACGCCGTGCAATTTGTTCCCCCCAAGACTAAGAACTTGCAACTCCGTCAAGTTTCCAATGTCGCGTGGAATTTTCCCGTAAAGTCCTTTGCCCATTTGACAGCAAAGTTGGATTTTTGCTAGAGACCTTAACTGTACTAACAATTCACCAGGAATCTGACCAGAAAAGTTGTTAAAAGAAAAGTGAATTCGTAGTAAAGTAGACATATTTGGAGAGAGAATATCGCCGACACTACCTTGCAAATTATTGTTATAAGCAATGCACAATGCCTGTAAATTACGTAACTTCCAAAGGTCATTTGGAAAAATTCCAGCTAGATTGTTACTTTCCAAGAAGATGCTGATAACGTAGCGACTTGTATGTTCACACGTAATTCCATACCAAAGGCAGTGAGACACCGAGCTATTTCCCCAATGAATATTATTTTTCCAGTTACCACCATCTGTTTTATTGAAAATTTCCATAAGAACTTTTCGTTCTTCCTCTGGAGTGAATGTTGTATCAAGTCTGCTTGGGAATGGGATGGGTATGTCATGCAGGCATCCGTAGGCAAACGTATCGTCGTAGTTTAACGGTGTAAACTTGTTGTCCACAGCTAAAACGCAAGCAAAAACAGTGTCTTCAGTTAAGCCGTAAGGCCTTGTTCGATCATGCGAGCTACCTGGTTTTGTGTTCACATGAGAAAGTCAGCTCTGTCAACTGGAGTGAAGTTTTTGTAATGGCGGTTCAAGGACTAGGGTTTATCCTTGGTTTAAACTTTATTTGAAGTTCGATTCAAATTACTATACCACACAACAACAAAATACTAAATTAAATCCAAGAATAAGTTCTGTTGCTGAATTGGTTTTGAATTTTTTTCCGGCGGGTTAACGGCAAACGGCTACTTCCTGTTCAGTAAAAGATGGCCCACATCGCCACTATCGGGGTGTACATCCCTACACTCTTTGAACAACAGTTTGGGTTCTTCTACGTGGCTTGTACTAAAACATGGAACGCCGGAATGTCGAAATGCCGGAACGCCGGAATACTAAAACCCGGAACACAAAATTACTAAAACCCGGAACGCATTTTAGCTAAAAATAAATAAAAAATAGATAAATTAATTAATTAAACCTGTATTTCTAAAACCCATAACATACTTCAATTCAAACAGGAAAAATTCTCCCAGTATCCCCACCCACCCAGAACCCCGCCTGCAAAAAAAAAACTTGATTATCTTTAATTGGTAAGAACGTTTTGCAGTGATATTTATCTTAAACTGTACCCTGGGTACCAGAGGTTTTTTCTCGCGTGCGACGGGGAGCTTCGTTTCGTCGGCCGCATGATTATAATGTGTTTTAAGAAACCATGTAATATTTTGTGTCCATCCTTTATTTCCGGGTGGCAAAGATTTTGGTGATGTTTCCCGCCAAAATGTAATCATGATAATGTAAGGAACATGTAGTGAGGGTCTCAATGGGGTTAACCGATAGGCATAAAATGGCAAAAATTTCAGTCGATAGCCGTAAAAATTGAAAAATTTTAACCGTTAGCCGTAAATAAAGTAAAAAAAGAGTTAACCGTAAAAGAAATTGTTCCCTTGATTTGCTACTTTTAACAAAGGTACCAGACTCACTTATAGTTGCGTTTTTTATTTCCCGGCTAGTGTGTCTCCGTACGCACGTTAGGTACTGCCTTTTAGGTGTTGACCAAGACCCATTTCAGGCGGATTGTTCAATCAAAATTAAAACTATTCCATTTTCAAATTAAGACGTATTTATAGCTAGCTATCTGACGCGAATCATCAAACGGATAACCCGTCTCACACGAATAATCCGTCTCTAGTGTGAAAACGGCCATTTCTGTTGTAATGAATGTCGCGCCCCGGCCTTGCGTTGGACGTTCGCGTGTGTGCTTTGCTTTTTCACAAAGATTATTTTTAAATTGACTATTGACATTTCTATGTCTAAAATAATATTAGAAGTGGAATACATTATATAAGGTACGATCTATCAAATGTTAAAATTTTTCAAAAGAATAGCTTGTTTCACATCCCGAGATGATCTTAAGACCTTTATTTTGCTGTAAAAATACAAAAAATACAGGTTAATTAATATTTAACTTTTTGAAACAAAAGAAGTTAATTTTTAACCGTAAGTAAAAAAAAATTAGCCGATAGCCATAAAAGAGCCAACATTTTAGCCGATAACCGTAAATGCCACTACCCTATTGGGACCCTCTGTAGTGGTACAGTGTTGGGAAAATGGACGCTTCTGCGAGTTAAGTAGGATCAATTTAATGTCGTGCCCTATCTAATAAAACGGGTACGGTTATAAGAAACGGGGCTCGGTTGTACAGAAACATAAATTGATCCGGTAAGTGTTGTTACCTTCTTTATTTAAGACTCGTTTCTTTTCGTTTATTACGTTTAAGATATACAAGGTATTAAATATCAGCTAAGTAATCATTGTTATGTGTTTAGCAGCAGTCCTGAAAGCCAGAAAAAAAAAGAGGTAAGCACTTGAGTTTTGAAATGTTTCGATTCAGTGTCTCATCGATTCTTCGAATACTACTATATTAGAGTTTTATCCTTTTCACCACTACTAATACTGTATGTTTTATTTGATGATATCAGTGAATGTTGGTCAGTCCGACCGCAAAGTTAAGTACTCTCTGGTACTGTACGTGGATAATATTCGGCGAATACACTACTTGTCATTAGGTCATGTTTAGGAGGCGTTCTGTTGATCTTTGACCATATTTTAATTTTAGCGACCGTATCGCGTATTGTATAATAAATGCATCGAAAATTCTCCAATTTCAGGTCTTAGGATGTGGCGTAGGATTTCTAAGCTCGATTGTAAAATAAGCCGGCGAGCACAGTCAGCTGTCAAACGCAAAAACCCAACGATTAGTGTTGGTAATCGAGTAGAACATTTTTTTGGGATCCTAACATTCGAGGTTCGAGTTTTTTATTTATATTTATTATATTTTAATTTATTTATTTTTCATGCGTTCCGGGTTTTAGTAATTTTGTGTTTAGTATTCCGGTGTTCCGGCGTTCCTGCATTTCGGCGTTCCATGTTTTAGTACAAGCCCTTCTACGTCTCCTTCGAATCAGTTTAAATTGCCTATGCAAATTTATTAGAACAAAAGAAAGCGTTTGCATAAGAAAAGAGGACCTGTTTGGCACACCAACATGGCCGCCGTTTTATTGTTTTGGAACACCAATATGGCCGCCGTGACGTCATGTGAAAACGCTCTATTGGAATCCAAGACAGTCCTGGACTCTGGACCCCGGATTCTTTGTCAGTGGAACTTGGATTCCAGTCGAGAAAGGGTTCCGGATTTCAGGCTTCAGGTACATGAATTTGTAGGGTTTTCACTAGTTGAAGAAAATGAAAGGGTGGGGAATCTGTCATTACGGTCTGTAAAAGGGCCCAAAAGGGTAAACGGACGCACTTTATCAGAGTGTAAAAAAGTTGAATGTTCTGGTTTTGTGATTTATTCATTATTTAAAACAGATGAAAAGTTCTAAACAGAATGTGCCGGGAGCTCTATTTGGAAAAGACCCCTAGCAAGCAAAGAAAATCAGTATCTACAGTTACGCCTTAAGGCCCTGTTGTTCAAACTCATTATAACTATACATTTGCCAGTCCCCCCCAAAAAAACTAAAATCTAAACCAAGAATAGTTTAAAAAAGTTACGGTTATGTTGCTGAGTTCGTTTTCATTATTATTAAAATTATTATTATTATTATTATTATTATTATTATTATTATTGATTATTATTATTATCATTTTCAACGGCTACCTGGTGTTTAGTCAACACCAGGGCTGTACATCCCCACACTCTTCGGATAACAGTTTGAGTTCTTTTACGTCCTCAGGAACAATGAGGAAGGATGAAGGGCGGACAAGGCCAACAGATTTACGTTGCCGCCCATGGTCAACGACACGATTATCTGAACTGCTGATGTTTAGTCTTACATCACAGCCAGCATGATCAGACACGGGTTGGTAACCTGCGAGTAAGCTCTCCTAGGGTTCCCGGGGGTACGGGCCGGAGGGAAGAGGGGAAGGAGAGCTTGCACTTGCGTCTCATAAATTTGAATATCTGCGTGCGAAATTCTGATTGGCTGATTTTTAATCAGGCGATGACGTTATGTTCCCCCCGGAGAGCTTGCTTGTGGGTTAACAGGCTAGACACCTTCACTGGCGTGAAACCTTTGAAAACCTTTTACATATTGATCATATTGCTGTAACGAGAAGATCTCTTTCAGAGATTTAACGCATTTAAAATTTTTAATACACTATGGGTGGGTTATTTGCTAGTTGCTTTAGCTCGTTTGCAGTGGACAGAAAAAGGCTCGCGGTAGAGTTTATATTGTAGAGGAGGGAAAATATGATTGTATAATTTTGATAGCAGGAGAGAGACGCAAGTTGTTCTGGGCATCTACGTTTCAAAACACTTTCGGAGGAACAATACTCTGAGTTCAATGTACGCCACACAGCTTACAAAATATCTTGTTGTCTCAATGCCGAGGTCTGAAGCAGGTGTTAGCGGTGGTTTGCCACATTGAACGTTCTTTGTATGATCTGACACCCTCAACGACCTGCCCATGAAAACGAGAACTAAACAAGTTTACTTTCGGGGCTTTGCTCGCTCTTGGGAAGGTTTTATCTTTCACGCGCTGTTTCTACGTTTGTTCACATTCGACGCTCATTTCCGCCCGGCGGGATTGGCCAAAACTTACAGTTCTGTCGACGGGGAGCCACAGGGGGCAATGGAGGAGGAACTCAAATTCCTGAGACGTGACTGCAAGCTCTCCATCCTTTCTTGTAGTCTGAAACGTCACACGTCTCCACCCCCTAACCCGCAGGGGGGGGGGGGCGGGGGAGAGAGACGTCTGAATTCCGAGCGTTATAATGCCGTCCGGGAGCGTGAGCTACTTTTGCGAATATGGGTATTTTTTGATTGGCTATTACCTTTCCGAAATAGAAAACCTTTCATTATTCCCAAGGCAGTAGAGTTGAATAGGATAACCAAGCACAACAAGTGTAAATGCGAAGAATTTTTCTTTTTGACGAGGCGTGGCAGTGGAATTTGCTCGTACGACGTAATCATGCATGAGCCATTCAGACGTCTCTCTCCTCCACGCGCCCCATTGGTTAGGGGGTGGAGACGTATGACATTCCAGACTACCTTTCTTGCCCCGCCACCAGACCGAGCGCCCCGGGAGATCCCTAATCTATCCGATCCGACAAGGAAAAAATTGCGTTTTTTTTTTCTAACCAATCTCGTCACGATGAAAACACCAAACGACGAGCGGCAAACGTGAAAAATGGCGGGAACATCGATGGTGGTTGCGCCTATTCTTTAGCCGTTTGCCTTAAACGTGATGCTCACTTGCAGAGAAGCACGCGTAGTTGGAAAGGTTTTCGCCTCGGTTAACCGACCTGATATAGTCATTTGGCATGGGAGGGTTCCTTGACAGAGATCTCGGTCGCCGCAAAAGTTAGATCTCGGTAAATTATCGATCTTTCCCGATCTCCCGATGAACAAATGATGTTTTCACAGAAAAAAAAAATTGCTGAGAAGAGATCTCGGTCAACTGGGCACATAAGAAAAGGCTCTTGGGCATCCTTATTTTCAAACCTTTCCGCAATGCACAAAGTATCACAAAGAACCCAAAATTTGGCAAAACTCCAAATTTCATTTTGTTGAGTGCTGAGAAACAGGTAGTACCACGTAAAAGTACTGCTGAAGCGGTTCATTTGAATTGTCACGCCAAAGAATTCCGCTCACAAAATTTAGAACCATCTCACGGGACTTCGTCATTCTCTCTAAGCAGGTGAGGGTTGAAAAGCAAGCTGTGATTGATATTGACAATCACGCTCGGAAACAGTTTGAAATTGAAACTAATATCAGGCTCGAAAATGAAATTCTTCACCGTTAATAGAAGAAACTTTAAAATCTTCTTAAACAATAAATTTCCAGACAATTGCGATCGTTAAAAAACGAATCTCTATTCGGCCGGAATACTGCGAGGGTGTGAAGTGAACTTAATTATAAAAAACAATAGAAGCAAAAGCAAGTGGAAGGACAACCTCGTTCCCAGGATTCTGTCCTACCCGTCCCGAAGTCTAGTTTTTAGAAACACCCGTGTCGTCCCGTCTCGACGGGTAGGAGAGAAAACCTGAGAACGAGGTTGGTGGAAGGCTGAACAAAAATCAAGGCCTGAATTGCTTTAAAACGTCAGTGGCTTGAGCTAAGAGCAGCACCTAGCGCTCCTCCAAATACGGCCTTTTTCTCAGAAGCGGGGTGCCTTACTTTGCAATTTGTATACAGCTATTTCGAGGAAGGTTGTCCGAAAACTGTGCACGCGACAATCCCGAAAGGTAAAATGGGATATGATCAATACACTGTTCCTGACACTTTAGCTGTCGAACCCCCTTTTGTTGCTTTCCTTTAAGCACTTGCAAACATACGTCCATGGCCTCTCGTGCCATTTTTTCAAATTTCTTTGAAGAACAGTGAACTTCAAAACCACCCTCAAAACTTTTCTGGATTGTCGCGTGCACTTTTTTCCGACAACCTTTTTCGAAATAGCTGTATTTCTGAAATTGGGTGATTCGACATATATTAGTCATATGACGTTCCACATGATTATGCCATTCCTGAAAGTTATGCCACGAATTCATTCCCTCTTTCCCCCCCCCCCCCCCCCCCCACCTCATGATTGCAGTTGGTTTACGTTTCTTGATCTTAATATGCTTTCTGAATGATTAAGTAACAAAATAAAGCTATTCAATAACTTTGCAAACCGTCTCTAGCTTACAATCGAAACAGCACAAAGGCGAATGCTTCGGGAAGTCCTTTCAGTTTTCAGCGACACTGAGCAACTCTTCGCTGCGATCCACAAAACACTCGAGCTTTAGAACCTAGTCCCAAACTCTTTTCGTTTGACTTCGTCTTAGTAAAACATATTTGCCTACCTCGAGTAGCTAACTCGCTGAATGTTCCAGTTTGGGGGATAAACTTTGATCCATACTTTGAATAAC
The DNA here is from genome assembly GCA_964035705.1 of Porites rus. Lineage (NCBI taxonomy): Eukaryota > Metazoa > Cnidaria > Anthozoa > Scleractinia > Poritidae > Porites > Porites rus. Next base: position 6,964,451 of record OZ037996.1, on the reverse strand, counting down.
TTCTTCTTTGAAATTTATAACCATGGCACCTTTTGCTATGGAAATAAACAACCGAAACAGTAGACACCAAAATTAACAGAAGGGCAGATCCTGGAGAAAACCTACCCATCGCAGGCCGATCGGTTCGTACTCTTAAGTGTAAGCCGTCTATCAAAGCGATGATCAATGGGCCGCAACGACTTCCGCAACTGCTTCGAGAAATCGATCGTCCAGCGGTTATCTTACAAAGCGAAACCAAAATGGCGGAAGGGCCGCGCGTTCCAAAACAAAGTGAAAGAACGGAGGAAATTTCACAGCAAACTTATGATCACCCAATTTTTAGAGAAATTTCATTTACGAATGGACAAATTAACAAGATGAAGAAAGAGGAAGTCAAACGTTGCCTTGTTGAAAGGGGTTTGGACTCACGGTGAGTTTTGTGTAATTTTTGGCGCTTCAATTTGCATTGACATACATGGATTTTTACCACAATAATTGCGATTATTTTATGTTAAGGTTTTCTTGTAACTGACGAGGAAAAGCTATCGTTAAGCAATCTATCTTGTATGTGGTAATTCAAATTTCTACCTTAGGAATAAAAAGGACATTAGGATTTTTTTCTTTGCTGGAACTTTAGTCTTCTTTCAGTACAAATTTTGCGTAAGATTACGTGCACTTGTTGTTAACGATCACTTCAGAGTCAAAGATCGAATGAGAACAAGTCAGTTCTATCCTGAAGGTTTTTCGGTCGACAAACACAATCATTCATCAGTATACAATGAATGGAACTCCCTTGGACTCTATATCTCATCATCCTTGCTTGGGAGTCGAGCTGTCATCCAATGAATTTGAATTGAAGCTTTCATGTAGAAAACGTTATAGGGAAGGCTAACCGGTCCCTTGGTTTCATAAGACGTAATCTTTATTCCTGTCCTGAGAATGTTAAAAGTCAGGCCCACTCACCCTTGTTCGTCCTTGTCTGGAATACACCTGTAGGGTGTGGGACCAACATACTTAAAAGCGTTGTTACAATATTGAAAGAGTACAGCGGCAAGCTGCCAGATTTGAAAAAAACTGCTACAAGCGGGAACCCGGAACAGTCACTAATCTCCTTAATGATTTGAACTGGCACTCATTAGATCGGAGGTCTATGCAAAATTGCACGACTTACCATCATGTACAAAATAGTGAACAATAAAATCAGGGTCAATATTCCAGAGTACATTGTACGCCCAACCCGTGTTACACACTCCTACCATAGCAGCAAGTTTATAAGCATTGCTAGTAACAGCATTACCTATAAGTACAATTTTTTTATTAGAGCTCTAAAAGGATGGAACACTGTACCTTCCTTTTTTATTCGATCAGCCTTCCGTGGACAATTTAAATCTGCTGTTACTAGTACATGTATCATTATTTTATTCTCCCTCATTGATTTTTATACATCATTTTATTATATTATTTATTATTAATTATTATAATTTTTTTGCACATTCACGGTGATGGGAAACCTTTGTGAATAACATATAAATAAATAAATAATCAGGCTGGTTCTGCAAGCGGGCAAGATGAGACTACCTTGCTCGCTCTGGATTTTCAAGGAAGGCAAGATCAAGATGGCTGGATATTGGTCTCAGTACTTGTTTGCATTATTATTGACCACAACTTTGTGTCAGGCCATAAAAATGTGAGAAAAAGAACTTAGCCAGTATCCAGCCATCTTGACCTCACACTGAGTCAATAAGGCATTATGTGTGCTAGTGGAGGCATGTTAGTGGCTGGCAAGACCGATTAAAGACTGGCAGGTCCTACTCCAGCAGCTGTCAAAGTGAAATGTCTAATCAGGGGTGGGTACAGCTTAAACAAGGTTTTCCCCCCTTAGATGCATTCCCTCCAGAGTAGCAGGGCAGGTAGTTTCAAGGGAGCTGGTGTCTTAGTGGATAGTAAGATGCCAAGTATTGGAGTGCTAAGGCTACCAACAGAAATGCTTTGTGCCTTTCCATCCAAGCTGCCATTGCTAGGTTGATTCTAGGCAGGGGCCATCTCTTTAAAGCCATGAATCTGGAGGACTTCCCATCAGATTTTAAATATTTAGTCCTCAATCTGATGTTTCCTGTTGTAACAATGCTGTTTCATTTGTGTGTAATCCATTTTTTGCTCTGTATTAACAAATAGGGGAGTGAAGGAAGTTCTGCAGAAACGACTAAAAAACCACATCAAGAAAGAGAAACTGGTACAGGCTAAACTAGCACAGGAAAAGAGAATGAATGAAGTTCACTTTTACTGTGTTATTGACTTTGAAGGAACATGTGAGGAAGAAAATCCCAAAGACTACATTCATGAGATTATTGAGTTTCCTGCTGTCCTTGTGGATGCAACTACACTTGAAGTGGTAAGTGAAATTAGTAGGGGCACCGAACAACTCTCTCCTATAAAACATCCAACTGGAGAAGCAAATATCTCCTATAATTTTCTATAGCTTGAGAGTGGCTAAAAATATTCCATTCATGTACTATTTTGGAAGCTTATCTTATATATTCCATACAGTTCTCTGAAGTTTAATTTTTCATATTTCCCTCCCCAGGTTAAGCTATATTTTGTACAAAAAAGAAACATAAAATTTTCTCACCTTAGAAAAGTATTTTAAGTTTCATCTAAAATTTTTGGGAAAATAATACTAAAAGCCCAAAGTTGTACTTTTGAAAAGACTTAAGTTACCCTAGGATGACTGAAAAGATACAAATTTTTTATAAAATAACTAAGATAGTATGCGCACTCTGATTGGCGGAGAGGAGTGTTTGCATGAGAGTATGTAAACATGGTTGTGGCGTCAAGTTGTTTGGTTTTTCGCGCGCTAATCACACAAGCACAAATTTGAAAAAGTTTTCGAGTTCGAAACTCAAAAAGTTTACTTTATTTACCCATTCCTTCATCGGCTGAAACTTGGAAAATCGTTACAAAGAAGGTGTGTACATTTTTCTTCGCTTAAGCTGACCGTTTTAAGCGAGAAAAATCCGTATTTTGCAAGGCATCTTTTTGCAAAACAAGAACTGATTACGCGTGCAAGACTTCGTGGACAGGATTTTGCAACTGGTAAGAATTTCTCTTTTAATCAGTGCCATACAAAGAGTTTTGCATTTTTTTCACGGGAAATTTATTTGATAAAAGCAATAGAAAACTTTTTTCCTGTGTTTGCATAGCCTGATATAAACACTCGAGGCGTTGGGAGAATTCTCGACAGTTATGCAAACCCTCGACTTCGTCTCGGGTTTGCATAACTGTCTTGAATTCTCCCAACCCCTCTTGTGTTTATATCAGGCTATGCAAACACGGAAAACGTTTTCTATTGCTTAAATAGTACCATTTACTAGAATGCATTTGTAGAGTTTTTTAAATACTGTGGATAGCCTAAAAGTGTTTTCAATGAATTTGAAAGAAAACTATCGCTAGGTGCCCTTAAGCAGTGTTCTCCCTAAATTTTAGCTCAGCTGGCCAAAGGGACCATTCATGGCTAGTAAGGCAAAATATATGCCCCAGAGATACACTTTCCTGGGGGGGGGGGGGGGAGGGGGTAGTGAAGTGATGGTCCCACCCTAGGAGAAGCTAAGTTCTTTGAAACATCATTCCCTCATTTTAAGACCTATTTTACCCAAATCGACCATTGTTATCTTTAGACAACAATGAATTTAAAATGTTTGATCCTAATAATTTAATTTTGTCTTCAATGTTCTCTTAAGTTTACATAATGCGTGGCCCATAAAAAGAAAAACTGTTACTTTAGTACTTTTCCATATCTTCATTCATATTTACTTCCTTGATCAGATTGGATCACAACTTGCATATTTTTTAAAACTACTTAATATTTAATTTTAGTAAACCTTCAAGCAGTTGCAGGCGTTAAGAATTAAGGGTTGCTTCAGTCAGTAAATTTTACTGGTTACTCGGCTGATAAGAAGAACACTGCTTAAGTGGTTTGGCTCCCTCCTTTGAATATTGAAACACAAGTTAAACTGGGCACCTATTAAAATATTGAAATACAATCATGATACTAACAAGAGTTTTAGCAACCTGAACCAATCAAGTTTATTCACAAAAAAGGGTTGACATTTGTAGAAGTTTTTGCAGGGCTGATATCATGCGATGGTGTGATTTTTCATAATACTGGCCTCAAATCAGATCCAATCACACAATTTAAGGAAAATTGCATAATTCTTAAAAATTGTTTAATTCAAAAGTAAACAATGATTTTTTTCTTTTAATTAAAAACTTTTCAGAAGGTCAATGCTGTTTTAGCATGATTTATCACTAAACAACTAAGCCTTACAAGACATCCAAAACCTTCAATTGTGGTTGGTTGTGATCATTGGGCAGCCTTTTGAGTATTTCAAAGACAAGCGGTGTTGTCAACGTGCTTATAGTTTGGGTGTTAATACATGCATGTTGTTGTTGTTGTTGTTGTTGCTAGGTATCTGAATTTCATGAATACTGCAAACCACAGTTCAAGTCACAATTGTCGCAGTTTTGCCAGGAACTCACAGGAATTTCACAGGTGGGTGTGGTGTCATTATCATCCATGGTACAGGGGAAGCTCTCTCATAAATGGACACCCTCAGGATATGAAAAAGGTGTTGGTAACTGGAGCTGGCTGCTTACAAGAATAGTTCTCATACATGGCTACTAGGGGTGTAAGGGTTAGATGGCAGCTTACGGGAGTATGCCAAGCTACAAATAAACTTTGCAAATGCAAAAAAACTGTTTGTTAGTTTTTGGCTATACTGTTGTTCTGGCGATGTTATAATTCAGTCACAAGCCTAAAATTCAAGGGGTGTCTTGAGGTGTTACCCGTATTGTATGTGACAAAAAAAAAAGTGCTGAAAACTGGCATCAATTCATTTTGATGAACAGCGATTTGGAGTCAAGATTCAGATTAAAATACAAGATTCAAAGGTGAATGAGATTTCATTTTGGTTGTCTGCCTTCTGAAAGTGTCCTTGGCTGCTTATGGGTATGTCCTCTCAGTACATGAATGTAAAAGTACAGAGTTTGTATGGAAGTTAAAACGGGATTTAGTGAAGGCCGCCAGTTTGTAGAGCTGTCCACTCACTAGAGCTTCCACAGACTGTAGTTGCTAGTTCAAGTTTCAGCAGTTGGCCTCATTCTTAAGTTGTGGCTTACCCTGGGTAGCAGGGTTTTTTTCTATGTGTGCAACACTCACTACTCCTCTCAACAACTTTTAAAAGCCATAGTTTGATAGGATTAAAACCCCATTTAAGCCCTAAATCACAACCGTATGCTTCTGATGATAATATAACTGAACGGTCCTTCTTTTAATTTGATACATTGCTGTTACTTATAATCCTACTACTTTTTTACCAATCACGTTTTGTTAACTTTTTTTGAAAAGTCTTGTGACTCCCGGATAAGTGATGATGTCAGTGTCATCAATCAAATCTGATCACATGCCAAGCAAAACATCTCACTTTATTTCTGTTCTTGTTGAATCTGTTTGTTTATTTATTTGTCATTTCTAAGGAATTAGTGGACAATGCAGACTCCTTCCCAGATGTCCTCTCCAGATTTGAGCAGTGGCTTAGAAGGCAAGAACTTGGAACAAAATATAAATTTGGTATAGTTACAGATGGGTAAGTAAATCTTCTCAGTTTTGTTTTTAGTTGTTTTTTGGCGTGCAACGTTTCTGGAAATTGTTAATTCTAGAGAGATACTTAATTCTCCTTCCTTTGAATTTTTTAGTCCTTGGGACATGGGTCGTTTCTTCTCAACGCAGTGCAGACTTTGTTCGATACCTGTACCCAAGTTTGCGAGAAAGTGGATTAATCTGAGAAAATTGTACAGGAATTTCTACAAAGTTGCAAAAGGCTCGCTTCAAAACATGGTAACCAATCTTGGAATGGAATTCGAAGGGCGCGCTCATAGCGGAATGGACGATGCTCGTAACATAGCGAGGATTTTACAAAAAATGATTGAAGATGGCTGTGAAATAAAGTTTAACGACTACCTTTCCGACCATCCGCAACTGGATACGCGTGGACTGGACGAATGAAAAAATGTGTAAATATGATTTGGCCGGACCTGTGCAATCGATATAATCGTCAATCGAGAACTTTCGAGTACGCTCTTAGAGCTCTTAGAGTACATATTCTTAAAGTATGTAGAATGAACGGCTTCATTTGTAATTTATGGCTACTTGCGGCCCTGCCCATCGCAAGCAGAGAAGACTTAAACCACCAAAATATACAGTCCTTAACTAACCTGTTTCTCCTTGAGCTGCGGTAAAACGGGCAACAATAACGTGCAACTTGTTTCGAATCGTTGCTGCAAAAAGTGATGTTGCGCGTTTTACCAGCCCCGTTCAAACCTGTCTTACAACAAATTAGGTTCCCGGCTGCAGGTCGCGTGAATGCGGACTTCTGATTGGATAAAATAACGCGGGAATCACGCCATACATGGGGATTACGTAACTATGCTGCAAAACAAGTTTGCCTTGGGCCGGTAAAACGAGCAACATGTACAGATTTTGTTGCGTAAAAGTAGAACTGTTCTCTACTTGTTGCAAAAACGTTTCCCAGCAACCTCAAATGTTGAAAGACATGTTTAAACGTGGCTGGTAAAACGAGCGTCACTGCTTCTCAACTCGTTTTGCAGCAGGGTTGCAAAACAGTTTGCATGTTTTTATTGCCCGTATTACCGTAGCTTTAGAGTAGCGCTCTTTAATCAAACATTAAGATTGTGGGAATAAAGGATATGATCAACAAGATGAAAAAGCTCTTGATTGTTGAACAAATTCTCTTAATTATTACCACAGGAAAAGTTTGTAGAACGGTTTGGAGAATATGCAAGTTAAAGGGTTAAACATGTAAACTGACAGTTTCATCTGATCTTCAGCTTAAAAAGTAGGGATCGCTTGCCGGCCCGTAACCCCTTGCCGCTCGCGCTAAGTCAGAAGACCTAGGAACTCTAAAGGCCGATTTGGACGGTACGATTTTTGCTTACGACTATCGTGCGCGACAAGCATAGGTTATGACTTTTGACCATCCACACGCGCACAATTTTCACTTACGACATCCATGCACAATGCGTCCTACGAATGTCGAGGGTCTAAGTTACACGACAAGAGTGCAGGGATGCTCGAGTGAACAGTTTGGTTGAGAAGTAAGGTCCGAGACGTAAAATTGGACAGCAACAGTCAAAGACCTCCAAAACTAGTGGCTTCAAGGCAGACCGAGTACACCCTTTTCTGCATTTTTAGTGCTTACACGCTCACCCCGTCTGAGAACACGACGGATCTAAGAGAAAAGGCAGACTGTTAACAGTCTATGCCAATTGTACTAGATTACAAAGGCTAGCCAGTAGCAAGCGTTTCCGTGTGAGTTCGTCACTCTAACTTTCGTGCAATAAACACTCGCTTCGAGCGTATGCCACGAGAGACAAAATAGGGTAGTAACTGTCAGTTAAAACCGTTTTTAGCCGTTGAGTGTGAACGCATGGATGGCCAATCTTTGGAAAACATAAATGAAAACGGATGCTTGTGAGCAGGGCCTTGTTTAGGAGCCCACTAGAAGATGGTATTGACTCGCTTGAAAGCACATCATAACTTGCAGAACTATCTTCCGATGACTCCGATAATTCCCCCACCCTTTTCGCCATTGCTGTCAAAGATTTCTTCAGAACGCGAAAAAGCAAAGGTAAATGAGCATGACCGTAGCTGCGCTCTAATTTAAGGTGTGACAAATTTTCCGCGAAAACTATTTCTATAAATAACTTTCCATGGTAAAGGGTTGACTCCAAGGGCTAGTATGGGAGATGGAGGCTCCTACTAATCGGCTGCTACTTCTTCAGAGCCAATCAACGTATTTTAAGACCACGTGACCAAAAGAAATGACGGGCTCTGGCGCGACGAAGAATGGGCCTCACTAATGACACTTGACAGGACCTGACAGATCCTGAATTAGACACCATTTAGTGTATATATATACGTCAAGAGTGAATGACCTTTCTTCTCAAAATAGTTTCACTTTCAGTCTCGATCCATTTCCGAGTCTTGATGTGTAGTCATGATGGAAATCTCAGGGCTTCTGTTTACCGTCACTTGTACTGCTTCAGTTTTTTATCTTTGCTGCACACGATGCCAGTGTTATTCACAGGGTTTTCTCAAAGTCGGATCAGACTTACATCCTAGCCGAGAACTGAGCGAGCGAATACCGAAACAAGGAAACTCAAACGGTAGCGGTAAGCTTTAAAATACTATTCACGGAGACTAAACAAATGAATGAGAAGACCACCCTACCTCAACAAGAGTGCTTTTCAGTGGTCTACTCGCGCGTGCAGTAGGTGTATTTAACTTATTGTCATCGCCGTTTAAAAAAACCTTATTAACCGCAAAACAGCAGCCAGGCCTTGCAACATTGACGAGAGGATGTTCAGCAAAATGCAGTTCTTGAAATGGTCTGTATACTCACCTGTGCTGTTCGTGGCCCTTCTCTTACGTACTTAACAACACAGCATCCTTGTCAATCGGAATAAATTTTTTGAACAATATTATGGGAGAATACCTATGCAGTCAAACGTCCCATAAGCGACCACACAAAATGCGAAGATTCAGTTGTCGCTTGCAAGAATCCGAACTACAAGGGGTCTTTTCCGACTAGAGCTCACGACACATACTTTTTGAAGCTAGTGTATTTATTGTATGCATGCAATTTCTAAGTAACGACGTGTCAAGCTACGTGTTGGCACTAAAAGGTCTTCGTAAATACAGCGAACATGAACAAAAAATGGCCATTTTAATGCTATGCCAGAAAAATTAATGTCAACAAATATTGATAAATTATGGTTACTGAGCTCGCTGATGAAAATTGTTTGATATCATCTTGAGAACTCTACCAGTCTACAGGAAGAAATGTTCAGAAAATGCCTTTATCACATATTAATTGACTTCAAAATAGTAATATCCTCGTGCCCATAGCCCGTGTAATAATCGTAAAGGGTGTTGTAAAGTGCCGAATCTAGTACCGTGCCAAGAAGAGTACAACGCGTAAATTATGACAAATTATTAAATTCCTGAGTCGACGCGATGACAACTCAGGACATGATGAGGACAGAAACCACTCAAATGAGTAAGAAAACTTAGGGCCGAATCGCACTAGAGCCAGACATTTCGAATGTCCCGGGGCAAACTCCACAGGGTTTGGCTTTAAGTTTGTCCGCTGACAATTTGTCTGTTGTCCACGCTCCATCGCACTAACGTTTTGTTTACGTTGGACAAATCCGAAATGTTTACATTTCGTCACACTTGTGACCTTTCCATTATCCAATACTTGGCGGGAAATCATATTTCATAACAACATGATCCCAAGACGTTTTCTGCTTTTTGTAGCTGCAGCATTTGTCCTACAATTTCAGATGTACGCTCAGCTGAGGATGATGCTGATAATTTTGTCTCTTGCTCAATTTCAACTAGAGGGGAGAGCTTTTCTGAGATTGTTCGAGATTCGAAGGCGAAGACGAAATCGGCGTGGACATCCGTACTTTTGGGTTCTCCCTCGACCCGCCGATTCATGGTTTGATATTCATTATAATGACCCAAGAATCCCAGACGAATATTTCAGGAAACAGCTTCGAATGAGAAGAGCTACTTTTCGTTTGCTTTTGGATGTCCTTCGCCCATACATCACAAGACAAAACACTCGTTTTAGAAGGTGTATTGAGCCAGAAAAGGTATTGGCAATTGGGCTCACGCGCTTAGCTCATGGAGGAACATACGTTTCGATTGGGCCTGGTTTTAACGTTGGGACAACGACAGTAATCGACGCCGTCGAAGACGTCGTTACAGGACTGGTTTCTATAAAACATGATTATATCAAATTCCCTGAAACTGAAGCTCAAGTTGTTGAAACGAGGGAAACTTTCGAAGAGCTTTCTGATCTTCCAAATGTGGCTGGTGCAATTGATTGCACACATGTCACGATCAAAGCCCCTACTGACAGCAGAGTCGACTACTTCAGTCGATTCCAGCGCTACGATATAATCGTCCAAGCCGTGGCTGATGGCAAGAAAAGATTCCTAGATGTAGCAGCTGGCTTTCCAGGATCCCTGCACGATGCACGCGTGTTACGGAACAGTCGCCTTTACAGACGATGCGAGAACCAAGAATTATTGACTGGTCCTACTATGAATGTTCTCGGCCGAGAGATTGGTCCATATTTGGTGGCCGATAGCGCTTATTTTTTGGCTCCCTGGTTACAAAAAGTTTACCCTGAAGGAACGCAAGATCCCGACGAAATTGCATTTAATGAGGAACTTTCCTCGGCCAGAGTTTCCGTGGAGTGCGCCTTTGGAATTCTGAAAAGTCGTTGGCGTATTTTGACAAAGCAAATCGAAAGCGGGGTTAGTTCTGTGAGTGATACAGTTGTAGCATGTGCTGTTTTACACAATTTCTGCATTAATGCCGGCGATGAATGGGAATGGGATGATGGCGACGACGACGGAGGAAATGATAATGATGTAAATGTTTTGAGGGATGGCGACGATATCAGAGAACTACTAAAAGAGTACATTGCAATGTGATTTTATTTATCATTGATCTCTTAACAATAACATATTGTTTTGAGCTATTTTCGTTCTGTTCGTGTTTTCTTGATCATATAGACTTTGTAAAAAAACTGGAACGAAAACTTATAAACGCTAGAATATAGCATTGCTTTGAACTACTGTCTCTTTGCAGTTTCAGAGTAATTGTTTACAAAGCAGGATAAGTGAATAAGGATAAACGAAAACTGTTGCCTTTAATTTTTTTCTATAGCCTTGGTCAGAGCAGCGAGGAAACCAGTCATGGCCTGAGTTTGCTCTCGTTGCATTTCTTGCATTTGCTCTACAGCATTTGCCAATCTATCACCCTGGCGCTCCACTCTCTCGGTAAATCTAGCAAAATCCTCAGAATCGTCGTTCTCCAGGCTTCTCTTGCGCCCTTTTCCCTTTCCTTTTCCCTTCTTCCTCTCGCTCCTGCTTTTGACTTTGATTCCCATTGCTTGAAGGGCTTCCTCTGCCTGATCCGAGGTATATCCCTCCTCCTCGTCACCAGCAGGCGAGTCAGGCAATTTCTCCTTATTTTTCGCTGCTGCATTTGCAGTTTCCCGCACGTGCTTCAGAGTAACAACATCCCTGCCTCCGAGCACGCGGTCAAAGACATCAAAATGTTCGCAGGTTTCATTATTTCCTCCCGTCTGCGATCGATTCCAGTCCTTGGCCTCTTTGTACTTCTTTTTTAAGTGCTTAATTTTTCTCTCGCACTGACTTGGAAGGCGCGCTAGGTCGAATTGCTCGTTTATTTTAGTGGCGATTTCACCCCACACTTTCCTCGACTGTTGGCTCTCCAGCCTTGATATATTCGCCTCCCACAGATCCACAAGGTATTTCACCTGGTTCTCTGTCCATCGGTCTTGCGTTGTCTTGCCCTGTCTCTTGTCCTGCTTCGTGTTTCCTTCAGTGGAAGTGCTGGCAATCTCGCATGTCGGAGTGCTAGTTCCACTAGCACTACTTCCCGACTGAGGACTGCTACTCCTCTGTCCTGGCGGAGAACTACTGGTAGTAGCATGGGGCATCGAGGTCGTGGAATTCCGATATGGATACGAATCATAAAAGTTTTGGAAGAAATAACCCGGAGGATAGCAAAATGGAAAGCTGTTTGGCGGGCTGTTTTGGTCCGACATCTTGCAAAGTGAAGAACGCGCGAAAACCAAAGATCACGTTGTACTCATCATTTTTGACGTCTTAATTAAAAAACAAACACCAGCTATTGTATTCTCGGTTGTTTGATCCATTTGTCCTGCCTCGGAGCAGGACATCGCAGCCTTTGAAGTTTGGCTGTCCTTCGGAATATTTGGCTAACTCGAAAATACGCGATCGCATTAGGACAAGTCAAGCGTTGACAGATTTTTGACATAAAATAAACAATTTTTGATTTGTCTGGCTCTAGTGCGATTCGGCCCTTAGACGACCCTAGATAATTGCAATAATTAAACGACTGAGCTCTTTAAAGTAAGATGTTTTGTTTGTTCATTCACTTGTTTCAGTAAAATACATTTCATGACTGGTTTCAACGAACATCCAGAAATACGCTGAAATCCTATTCCCCTGATTAAAGCACAACAATGACATTTGATAACATGTTCACCAGCGGTGTGCGTAGGATGAAATTTAACACGGAATCCAACAAGGCCAAATTTTAACGTCTGTCACACATTCTCTGTTACGCCGCCGTGCTTTATCCCAAACAAAATGAAGGCTATCTCAGAATGCGTAAAATTTTAATAGAAATTAATTTCTACTTCCTTATAAAGATATGCCAAATGCGAAATGTAAGTACACAAAAAATTAAACAAGGAAAACTAATTTTTTCTTTTTCTTTTTCAATTTCAGTCAAACAATCACGCAATCTTTTATAACGCGATTTGCATGCATTCCAAATGTGGTACAAGATGGATAATGTGTCAACCCAGTTAAACCGATAAAAAGAAAAATACGCGTTCTAATGAAACTTTTCTGCTACGTGCCGAATAGCGCGTTGCGAGATGTAAAAATGCTATAACTTAACTTTCCTACCCTGATGTAAGGAAAACTGTACGCTCTCTACCCTTAACATACTGCTTTCCGAATAGAGTACCAGATGGAAAATGCTGTAACCTAACTATTCCTAACCTGATGTAAGAAAAACTGTACGGTCTTTACCCCTAACATGATTCGTGCCGGATAAAGTATGAGAGAGAAAATGCTGTAACTTAACTTTTCCTACCCCGATGTAAGGAAAACTGTGCGCTGTTTACCCCTAACATGATGCGCGCCGAATAGAGTACGAGAGAGAAAATACTGTGACTTAACTTCTCCTATCCTGATGTGAAGAAAACTGTATGCTGTTTACCCCTCACATGATGCGCGCCGAATAGGGTAGGAGAGGGACATTGGCCTCTGTTGTTGGTCATAAACAGTGACCACTTACAGTGGCCGCTGTTTGGCCATGACCGCTTTTAGAAGATCTTTCTCTAACTGCTTGATGCCATTGCAATGGAAACGAAGACCAAACTGCCTTACTAAGATATTCAAGCCAACCACCTTACAGACTCCAGATGGAGAGGAATGAATCTCACGTAGTCATTCAATAGCTTTTTCTTTTGAGATAAAACGCAATGTCACGTTGTCTCCCAGACCACTATCCCCAGAGTACTGTACCCATAAAATGCTTTGCTCTTGGTCGGGTTCATTTGAGGGCCTGCACCTAAGCTTCATTATTTTTCCCTTCCAAAACAACCTGTTTCGCTTTTTGGTAAAAAATACGCGCAACACTTGCCACTCATTCGGGTATCGCCGCATTTTGATCTCTCAAGATAGACAGATATTTAATTACTTTGGAAAGAGTTGACCAGCAAACTTAACAAATAAGTTTTAAGAAAGTACCCTACTCGTTGCAATCCCTTATCAAAAACAAAACCTGTTCTCAGAGGAGAAATATACAGAGATTTCAAGGAATTAAAGAAGTAACGCTTGCATAAAAAGTTGTTTGAAGTAAAATTCGGATAAATTCGCCTACGAAACGACCTACACTGCAAAACGGAAGGTAGCTCGTTGTTAATCTCATACCGGACTATTCGGTACGCACAGGAGAAAAACATGCATAGACTGAGGAGGAGAGTCCCGTGAACTGGTTCTCGACAAAGTTTTACTCGGGAAGCTCAACTTAGAGCAGGTCGTAGAAATGTGATATATATCGTACATTTTTTACGTTTACAGCGTGAAAAAAGGTAACTTTAAGTATTCTTTATCTCGTACTCTATTCTGCACGCATTTAAATGTGACAAATATCGTTCATTTTTCAGGTTTTAAAAGTGAAAATAGTCAAGTGTGATCATCACTTTAGCTCCCTATCTCGTACACTATTCAGCACGCAGCAGAGCAACATCCTACAGATTTTTAGTTTAAAGAGTGAAAAAAGTCAACTGTGATCATTCTCTATCTCGTACTCTTTTCGGCACGCAACAGAAATGTGACAAACATCGTACATTTTTCAGATTTTAAAAGTGAAAATAGTCAAGTGTGATCATTTTTTATCTTATACTCTATTTGGCACGCAGCAGAACTTATGACATACATTGCCGCACACTTTTTAGGGTTGCAGAGTTAAATAGTTAACTTTGGTTATTCTCTGTCTGGTACTCTATTCGGCACGCAGCCTAAATTTGACATACATCGTATACCTTCTTTTCTTTGGTTTACAGAGTAAAAAAAGTCAAGTTTGATTATTCTCTATCTCATACTCATTCGGCACGCAGCAGAAATGTGACATACATCGTACATTTTTTGGTTTGCAGAGTGAAATAGTTAACTTTGGTTAGTCTCTATCTCGTACTCTATTCGGCAAGCAGCAGAACTAGAAATGTGACAAACATGAAACATTTTTCAGGTTTTAAAAGTGAAAATAGTCAAGTGTGATCATTCTTTAATTATCTCGTAGTCTATTCGGCACGCGACCAAAATGTGTCATACATCGTAGATTTTTCAGGTTTTAAGAGTGAAATTAGTCAACTTTGATCATTCTTTATCTCGTACTCTATTCGGCACGCAGCAGAAATGTGACTTATTGTGCATTTTTTAGGTTTTGAGATTGAAAATCGTTAAGTTTGATCAATCTCTATCTTGTATTTTATTCAGCACGCACACGAATTGCGACAAATATTTTATCATAGTTAGGCTTTTCAAAAATAAGTAGGCCCGTTATGTATATTATTTCCGTATTAAATAGCAACCTGTTTTGTAAAAGGCCCATTCTCATTAATAGAAATTAAATTTCAGAAATTGCTGTTTTCTATAAAAAATGTAGCAAAAGTTGTAACTTTTTTACCTGTTGTCTTAGGCTGTTCCATACTCATTCTTCAGAAGTCCATTTACGTTCTCAAGTCTTAAATTTTCTGGTTTGATACGTGCAGTTTTGGATTCCCCTTTTTTAGCTTTGAGTTTTTTTATTATTTACCTTCAGAACACATAGAAGAAAACTTCATTTATTTAGCTAAAAAGTACTGAGGTCAGGTGCAGAATTTTGTACCCGATCATTTAACAGGCGGGTCATTAATTGAGGGTTGAATGATTGCGTGATTGGCCTTATAAACGAGTCATTTTCCCCTTTCAACAACAACAACAACATTTATTGGCATTTCCATGAGTAGATGGCATTACCGATTACAATATTGATTATGTCAAGATAAAGGAAAACTGTGTGTACCGACACTTCGCTTTTTTTAAGTCATATGAAGTTCCAATAATTAACTAATTTAATTGGATTCCGAGGTCAGAGCTTTGCCATTATATATGTTGTCATCGCGTCGATTCAGGTATTTCATAATTACCGGGGCCTAGCCGAAGGCTGGCTCCGGTCATAAAATGCAACGCGTTTCTGTGTTTTCAAAGTTACATTGTTAGGGATATATCGCTGACTGAGATATATCGCTGGCTCGTTACTTTTGGGAGTGTTCGCTGAGATATATCGCTGGTTCAGAAATTTGAAGTAGGGAGCAACAACTGTAACCATGTAAATATCAATTTGATTAGTTTGCACACGGAATGGTTTAATGCGACTATATTTACCACTTATCAATAAATGAGATCCCTGTCTATTGCAAAATATTGTTACAGTATTCATCCTAGCGATGACAAAGCTTGGTGGACGTAGAACTGTGTACACTACGACAAAGCAAAAATCTTAACTTATTAAACTTCCATGCGCCAAGCTTTGTTTATGCGTTTCAATACCTTACAATTCGCACTCCCTACAGGAAACTTCGTCAAATATTTTTCGACAAACAATTAAAACACATTAGGAGGAAGTCTATCACTGCTTTGACTTATGAAGCAACAAAACAAAATATTTTCAAATAACCTTTGTCACGCAATATTTATGTTAGCGAGATGCGCAAATTCTCAACTGTTCAAAATGCGGGATTCCCTAACATTTTGTCTTTTCACATTATTCATTAGACGTTGATGTACAATTTGTATGTTTTTCTCCTTGGTATTCTTAGCTACTTTGGATTCTTGTTGCTAAGAAATATCTTATTATTATGTAATCGATCTGAACACGTGAGAAAGACTGCGTAACTTGACAGCCTAGGATTGGGAGTTGACATTATTCATTACACCTTGTTTTCATCTCTAAAGAATATTTGCAATAAAAAAGATTTTCATGTCGCCCTACAAACTTGTTGATGAAAACGACCCCTCCACGTGGGTTGCCAAGACAAAAGTGGCCCCGGTAAAATTCACGAAGTGATTCTTGTTTGTCATAATTTATGCGTTGTACTCTTCTTGGCACGGTACTCTATTCGGCACTTTACTGTCATATGCAAGGATGCCTTGTCGGTAACTTCATTTTTAGAACTGATTCGTACTTCTTTGCCTCGTTTATCACTTTTTTCTGTACAAATACTCGTATCAGGCATCATATTTCTGACCCAAATTGGGAATCATTTTGTATTTTATTTGTTTCTTTTCAGATTGGCAAAATTTGGCATCTTTAAACTACGACAAACTTTTTGCCTATGGCTGCTTAAACAAAATTCCATTTCGAGAAATCACTCTTAACACTACATTTATCGAGCAAGAAAAAACTGTTCTCATGGAAATATTCAACGAAACAAATGGTCATAACTGGAGAAACAATAAACACTGGGGAAATTACTCGGTGTCTCACTGTTTGTGGTATGGAATTACTTGTGATCCGCGGACCAATCGCTCCGTTATCAGTATCTTCTTAGAAAGAAACAATTTGGTCGGGACTCTTCCACGAAGCCTTTGGAGGTTACGTAATTTACAGGGTTTGTGTCTCGGTCGAAACGGTGAGTTACAAGGTGAAATAAGTGAAATTCTCTCTGAGAATATGACCAATTTGCTTCGACTTGGACTTGCCTATAACAAATTTTCCGGTCGTATTCCTGGTGAAGCATTAGTAAGGATGAAGTCTTTAGTAGTAATCCAACTTAGTTCTCAAATAGGGGAAGGACTCACAGGAGAAATTCCACAGGACATTGGAAATTTGACGGACTTGCAAATTCTCTCTCTTGAGGGAAACAGATTGAATGGTTCGATACCGAAAAGTATTGTAAAATTGAAGAAACTCTGGTTTCTGGATTTGAAACTTACACAGTATCTAAAAGGAGGCTTTCAAAACTTATTCAACTTGTCATCCTTACGTTTCATGCAACTTTCATATTCTGGATTGAACGGAACTCTACCTGAGAAATTTGGGACATATTTTCCTGGATTGATCGAGTGTCGATTAGTAGGAAACCATTTTTCTGGAAAAATCCCTTCATCTATTGGAGAAATGAAAAACCTATCTCATCTACACTTGGCCAATAACAACTTTTCAGGACCAATTCCGAAACAGGTTGGTGAGATTGCCGGGCTTCAAACTGCTCACTTTGAAGGAAATAACTTCGCATCATTTCAATCAGGTTTTCAATTTACGTCCAAGTCGTTAGAGGATCTGAGTCTTGCGAACAATAAGCATTTCAATATGAGTGTCTCTGACTTGTTGAAAGTTCTGGAACCAGCGAAAATGTCGCTACGTTTTCTTAACATAAGTGGGTGCAATTTTGATGGCCTTATCCCAGCAGAGTTGTGGGAGTTTTTAAAGTTATTCAGTGTCGATTTTAGCAACAACAGATTATCTGGAGAGATTCCATCCCACTCTGTAGAAATGATTTCACTTCGTACCTTTGATGTTTCGAAAAACAACCTTTCAGGAGAAATCCCTCGACACGTCACAATGATATTTAATCTGATAATTCTGGACGTTTCAAACAATTCTCTTATGCGAGAAATTAAAAAGCAGGACTTTATGGAACCTGACTTTACAACTTTGACGCGCAGAAATAGTTCAGATCATTTCACGTGCCCTAACCTACGCATCAGCTACAGCAATGGATTGGTGGTCTTGGATCCTAGCTATTACAACTATAGCCTATGCGTTTGCGACAACACATTTTATGGATCAGGGAAAAACTGTTTATCTTGCATGGAAGGTGGGCACTGTAGTGCCCAGAGGCCTCCTCTGAAAAGCCCTAGGCAGCATATCATGGTGTCGCACATGGTAATGGATGCAGGATACTGGCCTTCGCCTTCGCCTTCGCCGGGACATAACAATGTGACCCATTTGGTAAGTTGTTCAGAAAAACTTGGTGCAAGTCGCTACGTAGATACATCATGCAATACAAAAGGCACTTGCAAATGTGAGTGGAAAGAAGAAATCAAATCCACCATTTGTAATATGTCATGCCTGTGTTCAGAAGGAAGCAAGGGGCGATTTTGCTCGCTTTGTGAGGAAAGTTATTACAAAAAGGGAATTCGTTGCTACCCTTGTGCCGATAGTGGGAATATCAGTGTCTACATCTTAGCTGCCCTCGCTGTGTTAACCATGGTGTTGCTTACCCTCTGCTTTACGTCTTTTTACCAAAAGAATCGTCCTCTTGCTGTTATGTTAGCCTTTGCACAGATCATCCTCTTAGCAGTATTAGCTAAGCTTCATCCCCATATTATCCCAAGCTGGATGCTTTATCTCGATGTAATAGTTCTCATTGTTGGTTTGGCTGGAAGAGGCAAAGCTGCGCGTGGAATTATAAAGATAACCGTCTTTTACCTCCAGACCCTAGATGCTTTGATTTCCAATACAGACGTCTGGCCTATTGAGATAATTCAAACTAAGAACTATATCGTTGGTGTTTTTAACCTTCGTTTTACTAACCTGGCGTGTGAGATTCCCTCTTTCTTCACACCACTGGGGGAGCTTCTGTTCCTTATGTTATTACCGGTTATTTTTATCGTTGCTATTTGGTTGTGCTATGGTCTCGGGTATGCTGTTCTTAGATTTCGTCATTCACTTGAAAAAAGATTTAAACTGAGAAATAACTGTTTACAGTTCTCCATCATGTTCCTGAACCTCTGTTACTTTCCCATCGTCGAGAAAACAGCTTCTGTATTGGCTCCTTGTGGGAAGGACGAAAATTACCATTACCTCATGGAGGCACCATGGATGGAGTGCAGAGGCTCTGAATACAACCTATTAAAAGGGTTCGGTTGGTCTTCCTTGGCAATATTCGTTCTAGGGGTACCTTTTGTAGTGTTCTTACCGCTTCTGGTATACAAGGCTGCCAAGAGAAACCAGCTCTCTCCACAGGATCAAGAAACGTTAGACAGTTGGCTGGGCTCAATTTACCTGCCTTACAAGAACGAATTTCGCTCTTATGTTGAGATACTATTTATTCTTCGCAGCATGCTGATTGGTTTCTCGGTCTCATTCATCTCGCCGTCTTCATCATTTCAGACGATCGCAGTTTCCTTCATTCTGTTGGTCTCCTTGTGCTTCCAGCTTCTTTTCAAGCCATTCAAGGACTCCTGCCAGACAATAGCATTAGAAAACTCCGCCGAGACCCTGGTTCTTTTAACTCTTCATGTTTCTTTCGTGTACATCAGATATGTAGTTCTCAGCCAGGCCACGTCTGCAGGTATTGTGTGGCTGCTTGTGGCTGTCAATGCAATTGTCTTCTGCGGCCTGATCATATCCATCATAACTCTGCTTCTTAGAAGGGCAAATGAGGTATATATCCACCCAAAGGAGCCACAAAGTCAACAGAAAGTCGAGGAAGATGATGAATGGGCCCCGGAACAGCAAACAGAGGACTCCAAGACCACGTCACCGTTAATTGGCAATAAACCGGTGGAACTATACGGAACTTTGGAGAACTTGCAGAACACAGAATCGTCAGAACTATGGGAGTCAAATTCTAAATGAAAATACAAGCAACTGATTGTAGTCAGGTAGTAAAGGACCGTTTCTTTTTATCAGTTTAATCCGCCTGAAAACTGCGAACATAATCGAAAACGAAATAGAGAGCGAGGGAAAACTGAAGCAGAAGAAAGGGAGAGGCATGAATACCTCAACTCCTTGATACATGAAAGACGTTTCCTTCTTGCTCTGAAACAGGATCATCCGTCTCTTCGGATCTCTTCACCCCAGCCCCCAACGCGCGGCAAGTCTCTCTCACCTTGCCGCCCTTTGAGGGTTCTCCACTTATGTCCAGAAATGCACGCAATGGCGAATCTGGCAAAAAATCGCCAAAGGGCTGGCGAAAATTTAAATGAGATTAAAAGAGGCACTCCTTGTAAAGAAGAGAAGTTGACGAAAATGGCGAATCTGGCAAAAATTCTCCATGGGTTTGGACAATATTCATTTTGGACGCCAAAAGTGCATGGCTCCTTGGACATTGGCGATTATAAAGAATATAGTGAGAACCAGCGAATACCCGCCAAAGTCTTAACAAAATTTCAAATGACATTGCAAAAGGCGCGACCTTTGAAAATGGCAATTTCGACGAAAATGGCGAATGTGGGAAAAATTTGTCAAGGCCTTGACTACATGTCAAATAAGAAGGCAAAGGGGCTTCCTGACGAGTAGCGATTTTGACGAAAATGCGAACGAAAATTCACCAAACTTTTGGCAAAACTTCTAATGAGATGTTGAAAGGGGTCCCTTCAAAAGTAGCGATTTTGAAAAAAATGGAGAATATCGCAAAATTTCGCCAAAGTTGTGGCGAAACGTCTTATGAGATGTTGAAAGAGGCCCCTTCAATATAGGCGATTTTGACAAAAATGGCAAATACGGCAATGTAACAAAAATGTCGAATCCGGCACAAAAAACAGTTGGCATAGGTTTAGTGAATATTCTCCCTTGAAGAGTGTCAATTTTGACGGAAATGGCAAATCTGGCAAAAAATACCAAAAATGTAAAAATTAGCCAGGGTTTTGTAAAACATTCAAATGACATTGGCTTTGCTCCGCGCTTAACTTGTGAGGCAGCATTTTATCAAATATAACTGAATCAAATATATCAGAAAACTGTACAATCAATGGAAGTAGTGCCAATTATGTAGTTCTGCCATGAATTTCACATTTTCTTATTATTACTAACTTTCAAAGTCGCTTGACTTACCAAAAGTAATATGATGCGGTGAAATATCACACTACCATCATTTGGTTTTGTAATGTAGAAGTTTTTTTCTTTCGAAGTCATACAACAATGAGTTATTTAATAGGACAGATTTTTCGTTGAATCCAACCAAAGCAATTTCATGCCGCTCAGCTGGTCACATTAATAACTTCAAGAAGACAACCTCCAACTCCTTGAAATGATAAGAATTCCAACATGTATTTTACCAATCACTCTCGAACTTTAAAGGTTACACGTAGACGTTAACAATCCCCATTGCTGACACTTCTCTACACAGTGTTTCATTAAATTGTGAGGCAAAGATGTCCATCAAATGCACTTTAAAGACTTGGTACCTGTGAAATGACACTAAGCACCTGCAAAGATTGTCCGCATAAGGGTGAATTGGCGCCAGATTCACCATTTTCGGCTTATTCGCCGATCGTCACTTTTCAAGGACCCCTTTTGAACATCTCAGAATTTTCGCTTAACCTTTGACGAATTTTTGCCATTTTCGTCAAAATTGCCACTTTTCAAGGGGCTCCTTTAGACATCTTTATTAGAATTTCTCGAATTTGCCATTTTCGTTGATACGTGCATTTCTGGGCATATCTCGTTCGGCGTGGAGTGAAGAGACGGATGATGTTTCAGCCTATTTCTTTTTTAGTTCCCTATGGGCATGTGACGTTTTGCTGCTGGATCATTATTTGCATAATTTTAAAAGCAGTCTTGGTCGACTTTCACTGAGTAGGGTTACGCATCCATTTTACCGACGAGGGTTAAGCACTTATTTTACGGATGAGGGTTACGCGCTGTTTAGGGTTAAACATGCACTCATTTACAACTTTTAGCTTCCAGTTTCTATTTTTTTCGTATTACTGCTTTCTTGATTTTTTTTTTGTAGCTTTTTCGCATGGCTCACACTGTGTCCTAACTCACGCCTGGAACAGGCTAATGCGTTCAGCGCAAGTAAATTGGCAGTATCAGTAGCAACGACGACGACGTAACAAGACTGGATGGGGGGGAAGTCAACAAAGAAAACAAATAAAACAATTATTCGTTTTCATTTCGTAGTCGTCCACTGCATTTCTACGAAGCAAGACTTCGTACTGTGACGGTTTAAAGAGGATGTGAACGAATTCTCCTTTCAATTTTGGAACTTGGATACAATCCTTGAGAATTCACTAGCAGGAAGGTTCGCCTACATTTGACAAATTGAGCGAAGCTAAATAAATGTGATTAGGTTCGAAAAACGCCCATTCATTTGTTAGTGTGGTTTTGACTGCTGTCGTCATTACGGTTGTTTTAGTTCCCTTATGACTTTATCTGAAATTTTTCGTTCCGTTGTAATAAAAGAAGGGGATCAAGACATTAGCTGAAGAAATAAATTAACGTTGTAATAAACAGTGACACGGTAAAAATTTTGTTTTTCGATAAACCGAAGGGATTTCCCAATTACTTTGGCCAGAAAGTTTAGTTTGTAACTTGAATTAGATGGAAGCTCATTTCCTTTCCAATGAGGCCAGTCTGTAGTTCACTTAAGATATTTTTGTAATGAGTTTTAATTGGACCAAAATTACTCGATTATTTACAGTATGTATAAGTATTCCGTACTCTACAATGACTATTATGTCTTTTATTCTATATATTATAAGTCAGTGGTTCTGTGAATAAATATAAATATAACATACACCTTACGTTCCTAACCAAATATAATTTAAGAGTCTGTACGCTGTGACGAAACAGAGCTATTTTCAAGGTTGCCGGCGGCGATTACGTCAGACTGATCGTGGACAGAAAGGCTCGGGGAAGAAATGTTTCGTTCGCTGATTTCGTCCGCGAGTTTTAAAAGTTCAGGATCATCTTTATTTGACTCAAGTTCCAGCAGAGCATCTGAATCTTGGTCGCCATCTTCTTCGGCCTGGTCACTGAAAGAGGATTTAATAAGCGCTCCTTGATCTTCAGAAAATTCCACTTTTGAAGGAGACGTCGATGGCGGCCACGAAGCCGATTTGCTCTCCTGCTTTTCCTGTAAATTACCTTCCTCTTTCTCCAGCTCATCACCAGACCCCGCATCACTTTCAGAATGCTCGGATAGGTCGTCCCATGTGTCTAGGTTTGCAGCGTCACTGTTCTCAGACGAAGTGCTATTTAAATCCAGAGGAAGATAAGATCGCCTCATTATAAGATCTCCAGGCGTTGGAGCCCTAGACATCCTTTCTCGCGCATGATAGCCCGCGAGAATTGGGTCCCATCCCCGCGAGGATTCACTCGTGGCGCGTGAAACCGTGCGCGAGCCAACTTTCGTTGCTCGTGACGCGACACGCACGGGCAGGCCTTGTTCAGCTTCGGTGGTGAAAAGGCGCTTATAATCGCTCGCGTACTCGGCTGTTTGGTCTTCTTGCAGAATATGCGCCACAATAGCATCTCTCTTGCACAATCGTCTAACTTCTTGCCTGATGGCTTCAACCATCTCCAAATCTCCCGTCGGCTGTACACCCAGCGACTCCAACGTCATGATCGCTTCTCTATGAAAAGGTAGAAAGAAAAGTCTTGCTAACACAACATGATTTGGCATGTACTCTTTATACACTAATCATAACTATAACAAAATTCTCAAATCTGATTGGCCATCAACTGCCCTTATTTCAGCCTTAATAGGACAGTACGCGCCATCATAGTGAAAAAAAATGGGATTTTTTCCGTTTTGACTTAAAAAAGAGCCTTATATATCACGAATTTTGTTAAAGTTATGATTAATTGGTAACAGAATTTCGTGTTGTCCAATTCAGTCTCTAATCATACTCGTGATTAAACAAATCATAGTAAAAAAAATTGGATTTTTCCGTTTTGATTTAAAAAAGAACCTTATATATCATAAATTTTGTTCAAGTTATGATTAATTGGTAACAGAATTTCGTGTCGTCCAATTCAGTCTCTAATCATACTCGTGATTAAACAAATCGGGCTCCCGCTACGCGGTCGTCCGATTTTGTTAATCACTCGTATGATTACTGACCAAATTGGACCCCACTCAGTCCTGTTACCATTACCAGGTAATAGGCTCCTGCCATTACTCATTACAATCAGGAGCTCAAGACTCGGGGTCCGGCTATACTCTCTTCTCCGCAGAAGCTCCCGCTGGGAACCCGCTGGGTGCTTCATATGTGACACGCCCTGCCTCGTACCCAGACGTCTCTCTCTCGATGAAAATGTGCCCGCAAAGGAA
>OZ037996.1:6820200-6935200 GCA_964035705.1 Porites rus | reverse complement strand
AGAAAACACAGGTTTTCTTGAACGTGTTGAAAAGTTCATGTTTGTACGATGAAATAATTACAACGTACAGACATGATTTCTATTTCAATCCATTTTTTTAGTTTCGTTTTGTAATTATAACTGACTGAAGTGCACAAATTGACCATTGGTTAAATCTGGTCTACTTTTAATAGATGTCGCATGTTAATAATTTATTACAATTGTAGTGAATGGGTTAAAAAGATTGACAAAAACATAATGAACACGTCTTGTTTAACTTGCATTTACCAAGCTCAAATAGTTAACATAAAGTTGCACTGACATGTAATCGTTCTGTTCATCCCGATAAGGGCACCTCTCTACAATAGGGACTCCACGCGTTATTGTCAAGCAAACTTATAAGCATATAAAACACAGGTACATGTAATTAGAGGACAAAGTAGGATCTTCAGTTAGTTAAGACTGGGCCATAAGCAGTTTGAAATAAAATTTCATACATGTACAGACAATCCTATTTCAAACAGCATAGAAAGTGCATAGCACACTGGTCATCACAGCAAAAAACATCCAAACAATGTATGAAACAGCTTAAAACAGACTAACTCAGCTTCTTTTGCGTTTGCACCACAGACATTTAACACAGTGACTAACCGACTTTTGGCTGAGCTGTGCTAATAGAGTTCCTGCCTTCTCAGTCCTTACAGCATTATCAGCATGTAGATGATTGACAAGTTCCACGATGATCTTGTCTGTGATGACACCACTCATTGCCAAGCACTGGGTTGCTGCCCACTTTTCAGGGGGACCGCCTTGCTCCATTGCCCACAAAAGAATTGATTTAGCCTAGAGCAGATAAAAACTGTATCACAATTTGCGAGCAAAGTATTTCATCCTGACACATATACTGACTTAAAAACAGAGCTTTAGCCACACCCCACCTCATTAAAATTATATACTTAAAATACTTAAACACCAATTACTGACATTCTGCATAGTACATGGTGCTAAAGGCATCTTTTTTGTGATATTTCTGTATTTAGAATTTAACATAATTTTATAATGAACTTTATATCACTCTCAAGACCAGGAGTTGTCCTATCCCAGCCCCCTCCTTGAGCAACAAGGTATTGTTTGACCTATTGTGGGCGTGGATGTTAACCAGCACAGTTATCGGGATTGTTAGACTGAAGACAGGTACACTCACTGAGAATTTCACAACCACAGAGGTACACGTACAGCCCAGAGTACAGTAAACTATAACTAATATTCATCAGGTACCTTGTCACTAGGTTTATTCAACGAATACATTGTGATAGCGGCAGCAACTCTGACTTGCGAATTCCTGTCATCCAACAGCTTTGCAATAGCTTCTATTAACTCAGGTTCAAGTACAGCTTCCAGGGGAGGTGTAGGTGCCTTGGATTTGTCTAACATGATTCCTATGTACAGTGTTGAGTCAAAAAATGAAAGGAAGAGAATTAAATAATGATTAATATTTTTTATTATATGAACACTAATGAAATACCAGGTGAGCTTTAGGCAAGGAAACATGATATCTTCACAACTGAAAATAACACGTTTTATTTTTCACATGGGAAAAGATCACTGTTGCTATGGCTACATAATAAAGCACACTTTTCAGAGCAAAAAGTAGTTTGGCAGATGTATTTCCAGTCCTCGCTTCTCTCCCTCTGCGAGCAGAAATAAGTCTGCTGTTCACAGGCTAGCATTTCATTGGTGTGTAATAAAAATAAAACAGAACATGGCTACTTCGAGAAACCAAATTTCTCTTCTTGTGTTGAAAATATTTCACTCAATATCATTTAAATAGCAAATTGACAATGACAATTTTCTATTGTCCACACTCTTGTACAAGAATATATGGAACAATTTGACATCATTTTCACGATCTAATGGAGACTATACACAATGAAAAATTATTTTTGAGTTTTTAAACATCATTTTCTGACATTTTACTTTTTGTTAAAAAAAAAACAACTACAAATTATAAAAATAATGCATTGAAAGATTACCTAGATGATTTTGTTGTTTGTCTATCTGCCGCAGCTCAGCAGCCTTGCTACATGCTGACACAGCAGCGAGTCTCACGTGATCATTAATATCACTCATGGCTTTTATCAGCTCATCACTTCCACATTTTTGCCAGCGACGTTCAAGAAACCACTTGGATCTCCATTCTTCCACTAAGAAAATACAAGCACAAGAAGATTTAATAAGTATACATAACAAACTGTTGATATACATATAATTCAACGACATTGATGGATTTTAAAGGAACCCACAATCCCATTTAAACTTTGATTTTCTGACAGGGTGTCGCAAAATCAAATTAAGATGTGAAGGGTGTTACAGAACCTTCAAAACTCCATTATTTTGAAGCAAGCTCTGACATTCGTGAAGGGAAATAAACAGAAATGGAACAGCAGCATAAACGACCATAATAATGTCTGTTATGCTGCTGTTCCATTTCTGCTTATATTTATATTATTATTATTAATTATAAAAATTATAAAGAAATTCATTAGATATGGATGTGACTAAATTCAAGAGATCTTGTGGATTTGATGAAGCAGATGGTTTGCAACAAGGTGTTAGCAAAGTAATATCATCACGGGTGACAAATAACTCCTTAATTTTGGGACAAAATTCCTCACAATGTGAGGTTACAAAGTTGCTATGGTAACAACCTGTACATTTATGTCTCTGTGTCAACATGGAGTAAAAGTTTTAAAATTTTATGAATAAAGATGTCAGGGCATTAAAATATGATTTTTTAAACTTAGCCGGCAGAATGTAAGCAAAGATTACTGCACTTGCCACAAAATGACTTCTGACACAAGTTTCACAACAGTGCATTAATATAATTATGTATATACAGTTCTATATCTTGGTATATACTATTAACATAATTTTTAAGATTTATTACAATGTTAGTACTGTATGTAATTAGTATATGACTGTGTTATTTTAATTGCAGTGTTTTGCATGGACTCGGGTTGTCACTCTTTGTTCTTTGAGTTTACACAGATCATTGTAATTTTCTACTGTTGTAATTTTAAATTTCCGAAATGTAGTACTGTTGTAGTTCTTTTTTAAACTTACGGCTTACTGGATGACCACTACACAATTTGTGAATGTGATACCATGGCCACTCGCAAGGCAATTATTAAATCTGATGAAAGAATTTTTCAAGTCTAAAAACTCTAAAATATAACTTGAGAATGTAAACAACGGATCTTTGACAGGGTGCAGTCTGCAAAGAAATCTTGTTGTGTCAATGCGACAGTTCTGTTATCTTTCCAAGAAAAAACAGATTATTGACATTTGAGCATGTGCATAATTCAGACAGTGTCCCTTTAAATAATTTAGTTCTAAAGCGTTAAAAACTTCCATTTCTTGATTTGTGACTTACCAATAAGAAAAATATTTTTCTACAGATGGGATTAATCTATAAATAAGTTAAAATAATAAGTTATTTTCCAAAAGAGCATGAAAGGAAACAATCAGTCTGCCTCACCAATTTTCACTACATTTGAGTCATCCCGTATCTTCTTCTTTTCCTTGTAAGCATTGCTCAAGGCCTTAACATCAATGTTAGATTCTTTCATTACAGGAACATAATCATCATCCTTAAGAAAATTTGGGGAAAGAAAGACAAGTCTTGACTTAGTTATAAAACATAAAACCATCCAGCCAGTTAACAGTAGGTATAGACAAAATAAAATTGTTGCGTGACATAAATTTTGAAGTTGAACATTTTTAAGTTCACTGGAAAATCTTGAGAATGGGGAAATGTATTAAAGTTGTACATGTGTAACACAAAATTGTCATGTAAATATTTTTGAGAATGATCTCAAGAATAAAGAAATGTGTTGTAATCCAGAAAATATCCATACTACACCCCTCTGAAAATTCCAGTTTCACCCCAGTCACTTCCTACCTTTGCCCTTTCATACCCCACTCCCCCTTTAAAATTCCCAATGACCCACCACAGGGTGGGCATGGATATTTTTGTGGGAACCACACAATCCAAGACTTACAATATTCCAAAGTTGTAACAAAGTTCTTGAAAACAAGATATAGATTAAGCCAGGCCTAAAAAGGGAATTTCCAGTTCATAAATTTATAAACAACAAACCTAGGAACAATTGTAAAGAAAACCATAAATCATTTTATATGCCCTAGTATTAAGTGAAAACCATATAAGATTAACTTGCGGCAGGTTCCCACACACATTAGCTAGAAAGTGTGACAGTTTTTCGCTGGTTTCCCTGTGGTGCGGATGGACAGACAAGCAGTCGACCTATGGCCAACTGGCTACCAAAATTTCTCTGATGGATAGATAACCATATTGTATCTTACATATGGGGGTACCCCTCTCACCACCTGAACATGGAGCTCTGCTAAAAATTATTACAGAGGATGCTCTTGCAAGCAGACACCCTTGGGATACGAAAAAGGTGTCTGTTACTGCAGCTTCATGGCCGCCTACAAGAATGGTTCTCAAAACTGGCCACTAGAGATGCAAGGGTTATGTCTGTTTATAGGAGCTTACCCAACTACAAATAAACATTGAAAATGCAAAACCTGTTAAAGTGTCTGGCTATACTGTTGTTCTGACAACAACAGCATTCAGTCACAAGCATAAACGTTTTAAGCGGCATTTTGCAGTGTAAGCAGGCATGTATGTGAAAAAGGAACAAACGCTGAAACTGTTAATTGTGACAAACAGCCATTAAAAAATTGATAATTAAGACACATTAAGATTCGGGGGCGAATTTCATTTCGGGTGTCCGCTTAGCTGGGAGCTTAAAAACAAAGCTAAAATCTAACTTGCAAACCCTGAAAGTGTCCACGGGACACAGGAATTGTCCATGCTCATAAGAATGAAAAAAAAAAAAGAGTTTGAATGTGAGTTAAAACAGGTTTTGTGAAGGCCACTGTAAGTAGAGCTACATGTATTAGCAGAGTGTCCGTTAAGAGAGCTTCCACAGTGACTGTAGCATAACAGTTTTTGTAATTTCCTACCTGCACTACAACTGGCAGCTCTTTCCACCGTTGTAATCCTTTCACTACCTTTTTTGGCTTTTTTGGTGACTGCTTTGCCTTTACTTTACCAGATGGTCCTTTACTAGTATACCAAACACCAGAGCCTTGAGGAAAATTTTGCTGTAACTGTTTCTGAAACTTAAGCTTGTCAGTAGTGTCAAGAACAATAAAACTTGATTCTGAAGCCTTTTTAGAAGGTAATGGCTGTGCACCACCCAGGAGTTCCTGTTGAAAAATGTTATCTGTTTCAAGTTTCTTGCTTCCAACTTTAGGGGATAGAGTGAAAGAGGGTGTGTAATGAATTTCTAAGGCTTGCTGTGACTTTTTGTCTGTGATATCTTTTACTTTCTTCTTTGCTGAAGTTTGCTTCTTCCCTTCTTTTGTGGTCCCCGCAGGTTCCACGGAGTTTGTTTTTTCTTCTGTTTCTTGATTTCTTTTTTCAAAAAAACTTTTAAGTCTTTCCTTGTCACTTCCATGTGACTGTTCATTAATAATCCAGTTAGCTGTGGATTGACTGAGGCACGCAAGTACAAATTCATCCCACTCATGCCTTACAGGGTCTTTAGACAGAGGAACATCAGTAGATGATGGTTTTAACTTAATTTTTGGAATAGGTATATGCTTTTCCGAGTCAATTGCAGCTGGTGTAGTCTTTGACCTTTTCAGTGGTTTGAGTTTTCTAGGTCCTTTTAAATGACAAAGAGCGTGTCTTTTTACCACTCCACGAGTATCATGCCTACCCACAAGACCAACAGTGGCAGCCTTGGAATGGAATAAACCTCCACTCTTAAAGACTCCTTGTAGATCACCATCATTATACGGCAGTGTGTGAGGGGCACGGTCTTGTAGTACATCTTCAGTGAAGAACAGTCCATTGCTAATTTTTTTCAAGTATGATCGACTGATATCTTTGCTGCTCTTATCAGCAACAGAATGATACTGAGAAAACACATCTGCAAGTCTTGCCAATGGTTCATCCTTTGGTAACTGTTTGTGCTGTATTGGGGGCACCAATGGAGCTATAGAGCTATGTGCTAACCTAGAAGGATATTCATCAGGAAACGGTGGTGTACTGACTCTGCTGGTATTAAGACCAGTTTCATCTCTACCAACATAGGGGATCTGAACTCCTGATGCAACAGCAAAGAATTCTGAGCCATGGACTTTTGTTGGTGATACACTGCCAGCAACTGTAGAAAAAAAAATTAATGGTATTATTTGTACTTTAGCAACAGGCAGTTAATGACACAAGAACAAATTAATCAGTGTTACCTCTAAATTGTACCTCTGCTTAAAAAATTGGGACAATGGAATTCACTGGTACATTAGTATCGTATAAGTTGTGCCAGTGCGCACCCCTTAACCAACCATTAGCCTGTTGCGAGTCC
The DNA here is from genome assembly GCA_964035705.1 of Porites rus. Classification (NCBI taxonomy): domain Eukaryota; kingdom Metazoa; phylum Cnidaria; class Anthozoa; order Scleractinia; family Poritidae; genus Porites; species Porites rus. Next base: position 6,928,763 of record OZ037996.1, on the reverse strand, counting down.
TAGATCGCACTAATCTTCTCACCCAAAACACATGCATAGATCGAGTTATAGTTATAAACGTAGCAATCGGAATCGTACAGTCTTGATCAACATACCATCAGATTCTTTAAGCCAGGTTTAAGGGTGTTATTTCTGTATTTTTGTTTTTATGATACCTCGAATAAAGTATGTATGCATGTAAGCTTATGTTTGTATGTATGTATGTTACATGTGTCCAAACAATGAGGACGGACAACAGAAAACACCTGATGATTGACCACAAGTTGGCCAGGGCAACAAGATGGCTATGAAGCCATCAACGCAGAGAACTGAGAGGCGAAACTTCTATCTAACAATAGAACCAAGTGTTTAAGTGTCCAATTTTACACTCTATAGCTGGTCCAGACACCATACCTGTATTGTAAGGAGTCGAAAAGCCACAAGGAGTAGAAACATTCGCCATTTTGTCTTTTCTCTGCCATTCCTTTGTTGCCAGGCAACACGGCGGCTGCAAAGTCGTTCCCAGGTCCCGCCTCATGAAGGTCTCAAAGGGGGGGCGCTAAAATCTGGCTTTGCAAGTGATGGCGTAACATGATAGGCGGAAAACTGAATACTTCAAGGCCCTCACTAAAAATGACCACTCGTCAGCTATTGCTAACCATGTCAAAGCCATCAGACAACATCAAGTGGGATCATTTTGAAATTTTAGCGTCTGGCAAATCAAATTATTAATGCTGTAGCCTGCGAACGGCAGACGTTTCTTCTCGCTCATCGCCGAGAGCGAAGAGAAACGTCTGCCGTTCGCAGGCTATATTAATGCAAGATAATGAAGAAACATTGTTTATACAAATCTAGCCGAATTTTTGAAAACATGCTCAAAACGGGCCAGAACATTCGCACAGGAACCTGGCGATACACTGCGGTGAGAAAAAACATAGGGGGCTTGCTGTCCTGGTTGGTCTCAATGTCAAGCTCAGTCCCTGAGCTAACTAGCCATGGGTGGGGAAGGGGCCTCCATGTCAATCCCTAGTGGGGAAGGGTGCTGCAAAAGCGTGGTACCTTCCGTTTGTCTTGCTCTGGGAGAGTCAGTGCACTGGTCATGTCTGCCTTTAGTTCAGTCAAATTCTTGTAATGTTTGAGGCCCATTGGCCAACGAAAGCATTCCCCTCAAGCACGTGCTAGGCTGGGGGGTGAAGGAAGTCGGGGGGGGTGATTTAACCTTGAATTCTCTGCTTAAAACTTGGTTAAGTCTCAAGCATCCTCCGTCATTTAGGACCTTCAAGCAGTTAGAGTGTATGGCCAAGTCCAAAGTGTCTTTTTGATGGACTTGAATGTTTCTTTTGCTAATCAGGAACCAAGAAGAGTCACCTGAAGAGAACCATTGGTAAGAGCTGAGTTTCTTGGCGATATTTACTTCAGTTGAGACAGCCGGAGTTAAGGTGTGTGGGCTCCAGGAGTCCGATGGTACGGTTTTCATAAATCCGGCTAGAAATAGTCACGTCATAACCTGTGACGGTCACTTTAATAAGATCACGTTTGAAACTGTGTGTTGACTAGCATACGAAATGTCAAGTTTATATTAAAAAAAATACGAAAGTTTATGACCGCTGTCTGTGTTTTTGTTTGTATTTTTCAGTTCGTAAGCCAGGAAGTCAGCTTTATTATTCTTTACATCTATTTAAAATAAAGCGGAGATCGTCTAAAAGCTCCACAGAGTTTGCTTGATCTCCTGCCTTGTTAGATTGAGCATGTGAATGTATGGAAAATAAAGGCACCTTTTCTTCTTTTATTTTTGGTGAAGCTGCAGTTTGTAATATGTAGTTGCGCACACTCGTAATGCCGGGCGGAGCCGGCTCCTCAGCATCAAAAACAACTGAAACAAGCTAGTATCCCATCACTTATCATAAATTAGCCTGCGTGGCAGGCGTTCAAAAGGGAAGGGGAAGGGAATTAGAGCGCGAGACCCTCCCTCCCTCCTTCCTCGCGCGCCCCTCGCGTTCCTCTCGCGCCTAAAACTCCCTTTCCCCAAAGCTGCCTTTCCCTTCCCTTTCAAACGCCTGCCATGCAGGCTAATCATAAATAGATCTAAATATTTTCAAAGCGACAACAAGATCAGGTTCTATTTTCAAGAGTGAAAAGTAAATCATCAAGCCCAGTATCATGCTTTGTATAAAACTTTAATTATTTACAACAACGTCATAAATATAAAAGTCCAAGAAATCCTAAATACTCTAAATAATTACACCTGCTTTACAAGAAAACCGTGAAAGAAGATGAATCGAAACTTATGAAGAGACCGCTGTTAATATTGTATGCTTTTAACTTTTTTCCAGAGCCAAAAGAAAGAGCAGAGTCCTCACCATGTTTTGGGTTTTGCTTTTTTGTTTGTTTTTTTATTTCTATTTTCGTGCTCGCTTTCCCGGTTTTCTTTTCGCTCGTGTCAACTTACCAATTGAGTCAAAGGTTTGGAGCAGAGTAGCAAGGACAAACTACATGCGGACGACGCAGGGTTATTACATCAGGGGCACCCAACAGCAATTTTCGGGAAAACATCTGTTCGGAAGACGATTTGAGATCTAGAATTTTCGGAACATTTGTTGTAAAATTTCTTGCTCGCCTGCCTGTCCTAGGATTTTCGAACACCTACAAAATGGTATGATTACCCATTTTTAACGGATTTTGACCCTAAAAAAGGCCACCTAGAATTTTCGGGAGCCTATTTTCTGGCTAAAATTTTCGAAAAGGTAAGCTTTGATCCCTATAATTTTCGGATCACTAGACTTTCAGCTAGGAAATCCGAACAGATAAAAAGTTTTTAGGGGATAAAAATATGCCTATATCTACCGTTTGAATACTAAAATACGTTTAACAATGCTATGTTAAGTGGTTTTGAACTATATCCTCGTTGGGTGCCCCTGTTACATGAGTTCCTGGACCATTCCAGTGCTGGATCCAGGGGAAGGGCCCCGGCCCCCCCCCCCCGCATTATTTTTGACCAAACTAAGGCCCGAAGGGCCGAAAAATGTTTTGGGGCCAGCCCCCACCCCCACCCCCCCCCCCCCCCTTATCTGAAGGTCTGGATTCGCCATTGCATTCAGTCACTTTAACTAAATGGATAAGCTATTCTTATATTTAAAAGTTTCATCAACGAAAACTTTTTCATACTATTACAGTCTTACACTAGGCGAGGTTGACAAAAATAGTTAAAGCCTGAAGTCGACTGTTCCCTTTTAGCAGAGTCTCCTTTCCGTTATTGGTCTCCATCGCCGATAATTGACTATAAGAAGGAAAGTACATTCTTCTAGCAGGGAAAATAAGCAGTGGAATTATTACAAAAATCATTGAACTTTGCAAAAAATAGAAATCATGTAAAATGAATTAGAAATAGCTTCATACACGGTCAAAAACTGCACTTCATTAAATAAATAAATAAATAAATAAATAAAAAAGGTTTCCTACGTTTGTGCGTTCTGGTTGTTTACATATGTTTTACTCTTCGATCTTCGATATTATCGTCAGGGGCACCCAACGACAATTTTCGGAAGAATATCTGTTCGGAAGACGATTTGAGATCTAGAATTTTCGAAACATTTGTTGTAAAATTTCTTGCTTGCCTGCCTCTCCTAGGATTTTCGAACATCCAAAAAATGGTATATTTGCTTATTTTAAACGGATTTTTACCCTAAAAAGGTCACTAGAATTTTCGGAAGCCTTTTTTCTGGCTGAAATTTTCGAAAAGGTAAGTTTTGATCCCTATAATTTTCGGATCACTAGACTTTCAGCTAGGAAATCCGAACAGATGAAAAATTTTTAGGGGATAAAAATATGCCTAAATCTACCGTTTAAATACTAAAATACGCTTAACAATGCTATGTTTACGTGGTTTTGAACTATATTCTCGTTGGGTGCCCCTGTATCGTGCGCACATCACACAAAATATAATACTGATTTGTATAACAGTTTCACTTTAAAGAACGCAAACGAATGATAAATACGATATAGCTAAAATGACAGATATTTTTTAGTTAATATCAGGATTAATATATTAATATATGGTTAATATAGTTACAATTACCCTTCGCGTGATTTTTTCCTCAATACTGCAGCAGTATCCCTAGTGCTGACCCCAGCGTTTATTCAAACTTACTCTGGGTGCATGGACCAGGCGTTTATGCTGGGGAATTGCAGTGTTTTCAAGCCCGTGATTTTTTTTTTAACAACAAATCTGGTTCTCTTTTTTTTCTTGAGAGCTGTGTATTCCTTATTTGTATATACCCCTACTTTCTTGCGCAAACAAAACAGGACATCCCGGGAGGGCAAGATAGGTCACCTTAGCTTGCACGCTTGCCGAGCCAACCATTTAATAACCGCGGGGTTTTGTGATATGCTATGCATAAATAAAAGAATGTTTTTTGTTTAGTGTTTCCTCAGTCTTTCTTCTTCCCTTCAGTCCTATGCTCCGCTCATTCAGTTAACCTGTATTGATTCGCCCCATTCAGATTTCGGAATCCGCGAAATTTTTGCTTGTTTAATCCGGAATCCGGGAAAATATTGCTTGCAGAATCCGGAATGCAGCTTAAGGAATCTGTAATCCCACTAACGATTGGAATCCACAATCCAAGTTCCAGTGACAAAAACTGAATTCTAGTACTTGGAATCCGGAATCCAAGGCTTGAAATCCAGAATCCAAGATTGTCTTAGACTCCCTTACAAAGGGCGTGCGTACTTCATTGAGCAATCGATAATTCAGCCGTTGGAGCGCAGAGGCCTTTTTTTCTCTACTATTCGGCGAGTCTCAGGGTATTATTCTTTCCCTCCTACCCGCCGAATACCAGGGAAAAGAGGCCTCTACTAGCAGTGAATAAGCCTGTTGATGAATTGTTTGCTTCCGTAATCTCAAACAAATGCAAAGATGCAAGTGATGACAGAAGTAACCACAATCCAAACTTTTCTAGAAGCTGTTGTTAAGGCGGAGCTTTTTGTGGGGTACCTAGTACGTTCCAGAAAATAGGTCAAATTTGACGGCGAGACACTGGTTACTGGTTGGACACTACTGAATAGCAAGAGTCCATTTGATTGTTGGACAGTACTAGATGGCCAGACAGTGTTGGCTGTTGACACACTGGATGCAACTGTCGCAGTATGACTTTCACTGGCGTGTGATATTCCTGAAACATTGCAGATGTATTCACTAAATTAAAATTGGCGTTTTTGATTTGAAAACAATTTGGAATTCTCTACCTAAAAACGTGACAAGCTTTGTTTAATTTGAAACCATAAAAATTGTTTGACCTCTCGTTTGACTTACACGATTGTATAGAGCGATGCTTTCCCTAGTTCTTCAAAATTATAAGCAAATGAGGAGATCATCCTATTCAATTTCAATAACGCAGTCTGGTTTTACACTTTCTATTCTCTGTCCATTTTAACTTATGTACTGTACTCTGCCTTTTGCTGGGTCAAAATTCCCCTTGAAATACAATCCCATAATTCAACGCAACATCGGCCTAGTCTCCAGCGCAACCGCACATGACCGATGGCTCTTCAAACTCAACAGCGGCTCCTAACTACTGTTTTCTGTAAAATATCTGTTGGGAGAAGCAACTATTGCCTAGAATTTTCTATTACTTGGGGACGGCTTAAAATTTCCAGATGACTGTTCCATTCATGTACAATTTTTCGAAGCTTGTGTAATACATTTCCTTTAATTTTTCACATTTTACTCCACAGGCCAGGCAATTTTTCGTAGTAAAAAGGAAACTTAAAATTTTCGGATTAAAAAATGCGGTGGAGAGAGGAATTAGGAATATCCTCACTTTCGTAAAACGTTAAATTGCATCTAAAATTTTCGGGAAAACAATACTAGAGCCGTAATAATTTCGAACAGACTCAAAATGCCCTAGGATAACCGAACAGATAAAAATTTTATAGCGCTGCCTAGAATGCCTTTCTAGAGATCTAAAAGTAATCTGGGTAGCCTAAAGAGTATTTTCAATGAATGTAGAAGGAGACCATCGTTGGATGCCCCTGACTCAGACCCGCTGCAAGACGAAAGTATAATTACCTGAGAATATATTGACGAGAATCCATATTTTTTCAAGATGAACTTTCCCCAAAGCTGACCCACTCTGAACTTCAACTCTTATCTCTCGGCCATTGTCAGCTTTTTGAATATCAGTCAGCACTAACGCTCCACCCTTCACATCAAAACGGTTTGTCCAGTTTATGGAGGGATCAGTCCCATTTTTGTTCACCGTTATTTCACATCGTTTTGTATTACAGTACGCAATTTTATTGGCATTTGCGTCTGTGAACTCCATGTCAATCACTTGATCCCATGGCAGCTTGTCCGACAAAAACTTGGTCAAGTTAGCTTTTCCTGCTATCCACGTATGAATGCCTACATGCAGAGAGAAACAGACAGATAATGCCCAATTTGAAATGTCCTTAAAACACACTTAGTCTTCCTTCGAGAAGTTTGGTGGATAATTTCATCTTTCGTTTTCATGTACGTGCAGTGTGAATATTCGAGTGACAAGTTTTGATTTCTACCGAAAAGGAATTAAAGATTTTGATTAGCACATCTGGGCTCTTGAGGTTGCCTAACTTATTCTAGTAAAAATATTGATGGAAACTCACGGATGACAGTAAATTTGACTTGAAAGATGTGATGCTCGACACTTAGCTTACTGTTCTTGAACAAGTTTCGATATCTGGGTTGAGTTTGTTGTTGGTTCTCTCCTTTGCTCCGAGAGGTTTTTCTCCCGGTACTCCGATTTTCCCCTTTCCTCAAAAACCAACATTCACAAATTCCAATCCGACCACGAGGAATTAGGTAGACCAAGAACCACTTAGTAGAAGTGCTACCTCTAGATCGTTATTTATTTATTTATTTTATTTAGTTATTTATTTGTCTTATAACTAGCAACACTCACAGATGGCTGTAAAGTTGACTTTAAAGATGTGACGTCTGACGCCATTCTCTAGCCAAACTTCAAATAAGAACTGAGCGCGGTCACCGCCGTTACCCCCAGCTTCATGCACCAAAGTTATTAAAGTGCCATTAGCACTAACTCGCACTTTTGTTCCATCTGGTAATACTGGTTTTATCATCTTACAGAGCGGGAGACTTGTGCAGTAAATTACATCTGTCCATTTGCCTTTTTGAGAGTATCTCACTTTCCAATAGTATTCAGTTGATGATGAAGTCACGCCGACATTTCTCAAAGCTTCATCACCCGATAAGGTTAGTTTACCGTTGGAGCACGCTAGACATTCTGTAATCATGAATCCTGAATGGCAAAAAAGATGAGCATAACTTAATGTAAATCCTAAAGATTGTTATTGTCGTTGAACACAAGTAAATCTGCATGATAACGCACCTGTTAATGTCAACTGTCAATGTAAACCCCCGCACCCCCCTCCCCCGGCCGGAACATGGCGGGGTCATTCGACAAGTGCTCACTGCTGAAAAGTTGTAAAATTCCCTGCACCCCGAGGTCAGCTTTTTCTTCTAATTGAAGCTAATTACCCCGCTCATATTCCCCGCTCTTGTTGAAAAAGGTAGACGACACAGGCTAATGTAAATAGTTTAAACTGTGTTTGCCAAGTAACACACGTCACCACATACAATTATTTTCAAGTGGTATAAATATTTGTGGTCTTTTACGTAAAACATTTCAGGGAATAAGAACTTCTACATGCTAGTAGAATGTGAGTAAGTGTAGTTAAAAATGTAGATCAAAATGTGAACAAACACACTGTTTCATAGAATGAGTTTAAAAACAACTTTCAACTGTTCTTGAACCAGGTGGAATACCCCGGTCCACTTCCCCGCTGTACTTGGAAAGCGCGCAAAAGTCGTCGAAGTCCCCGATACCTGCGGTCCTTTCGCTCGTCAAATAACGGAAAATTCCACGCAAATGTCCCGCTATGTCCCAGCCGGGGGGGGGGGGCGGGTGCGGGGTTTACATTTACTGGTGCATAAAATAGTCACCGGAAGAGTGTGCATGCCCTTTTTCGATGTAGTCACTATATCGCCTTTCTAGAAAAAGCCATCATTTTATTATCAAAGTAACTAGTTGGGGAGGGGACATAATTGATCAATTCTAATCCTAAAAGTTATTTCTTTTACGAAGCTGTAAAGGATAAATGGTTTTCTAGCATTCTGTCTCCTTGACTGACAATGTTGAACAGTGGCTACACAGCAGGGCTGGCTAAGTAGTAAATGGCTTACTCCGACGTTTGTCTAAAAATAAGCCGTTTGTGTCTAAAATCACTGTCCCTGGTCCAAAATAACATTGTCCCCCCTCTCTCATTAAACGGTAATGTATTTTATAATATTCTGAAAACTGCGAACTTATGCGAAACTAATATGGTTTATTAAAGTAACTAGAGTTATAAACAGCTGGGACCATGCTGCTTGATGTGTTCAGCGGTTAGATTGCTACTGCTGCCCACGATCAGCACGATGGCAGGGCACTCAACCAACAATAGAGGATGAGATGAAAAAGCCACCTAAAAGTCTCGAGACGAGTAAAGCTCCCCTAAGATATCTAACAGACGAATAGCTTTTAGAGTAGTTTCAACTTAGCCAAGCAGGCTTCTAATGAGATGGAAAAAAACAGGGGTACCCAACGAGAATATAGTTCAAAACCACTTAAACACAGCTTTGTTGAACGTATTTTAGTATTTAAACGGTAGATATAGGCATATTTTTATCCTCTAAAAATTTACGCACTATGCAAACAAAGATTCACGAAGTCATGACACTGAACTGACGGAATACATTTTATCTCTTAATTACTTAAATACCTCATTGACCTATAAACGAGACAGATATATACGTCTCAGCTACATTTTTCTGTGATCAACAACTTTAAATCTAAATACACTGGTGCTGAGAGTTTTCATTTCAGATCAGACTGTGTTCGATGGAAGTTTGTTCAAAATAACCGAATGTTACACAAGAACGTAACATTAACAATGCTGTGCGTGAGCTACCGGTATTTTAAATACAAAGGAAATCCGGCTAAAAATCGAACATCGTTACTGTAATGTATTATTGCTTAATGATCGGTTGTTTTTCTATTTAGTGTTAAGTATCAAGCAAAGAAGTTAGCGCCACATAATATTCGTTTTAAATTACAATCTTTCACCAATACGGCTACCTGATATGCTCGCTGTAAGCGATACTTTCAGCATTCTTACCTTGTGAAACATTGTATTGAAAACCAAGTGCGATCCAGTAAATTAAAATAATGAAACTCTTCTCCATTTTTTAGCAGTTTAAGCGTAAACGTAACATTTGTGCTGAGAAGGGCAAAGCGCTATATAACTTTAAAGCACTCAGTTCTATTCTATTCTATTCAGTCAAAAGTGATGATTTAACATGACTTTATAAAACATATCAGGGAATTTCCCGGGCCCCATGCAAGGTAATTTCCTTTTCCTAAGCGGAAGACTTCTGGGCCAAAATTTCGCTTTCGTTCGTGCAGTTTTAGTTTCAGTTTCAATTTAATTATATTTACTTAGGGGAACCCACCAACAAATTCGTCAGAAGTGTCTCAAATGTAGATTACGAGCAGTCTCTCTTTTTTTCTGTAGTCCATCGAGTAAAACGCGAGACACGCAAATGGCCACGCGCGTGCACTCACTGCCCTCACTAAATCTCACGAAAAAGAAAAACTGCTCTCAGGCTATCTCAAATGGTTTTCTCTAAGCCTGTTGGGCTAATTTAGAGCTGCCCTAAAAACTATTTATTTGTTCCGATATCTTAGGGGAAATTTCGTCGTCTCGAAAGTTTAATTGTAGGTGGTATTTTTCGATATTTTCGTCTAATCCGAAACTGTTACTTTGTGTTAGCTACATTGTTGGGTCCGGTCGAAAGTTCGAGGGCATGGAGTAGCCCATCCTCGGAGACCCAGGGGCGGTTAGTCGGGTCGATAAAATGTTCGCGGTGAAAGTTTACTGTAAGATCGAGATCTTACAGTAAACTTTCACCACGAACATTTTATCGACCCGACTAACCGCCCCTGGGTCTCCGAGGATGGGAGTAGCCTTACTTTGATTAGAAGATTCTCTCGGCGGAGCGTTTTGTCTTAACACCGAAATTTTCAGGAGACCTCTTTTAACAATAATCGTAATATCTTGCTAATAAAATGTGGAAAACACCCGAGCACTGGCAGTCTGTCTAACGGGATAGATACCGAAAAATGCAGAAACAATAGATTACCTCTTAGTTGCGAGCGGGTACTATAAATTTATTAATCATTACATGTAATGAGTTTGAAAGCGTAGTCAGTCCATGCAAGGATTAGGTACACGCATCATCATTCCTTTTTGTCAGTTCCAATCTCAATTGCGTTGCAACTTTGCACAGTCTTCCAGTCTTTATAGATATGTTGTGGTCCAATTTTTTTCTTTGGTTTAAAGTTTATTTTCCTTTGTTTTAAAGACATTATCATACATTACCATACCCCAAAACAAAGGGAAATAAAATTTAAACCAAGTATAAAATTGAACAACAACAAATACATCCAGTGCTGTTTATAATAGTCGGCTGGGTCTGCATTTTTTTCTGTATTAGACACTGCAATCTGCGAATAACTTAACTATCAAGTCAATACCAAAGAAAAAAGACTTTCTAACCAAACAACCAAAATCAGTGGCCCCAGGACGGTTTGCTCTGAGCCACTATAGAGAAGACAGTTATAGGTCACTTAGATTCTTAGACTTCTTACAATGTTTATGACCGCTGTCTGTGTATTTGTTTGTATTTTTCAGTTCGTATACCAGGAAGTCAGCTTTAGTATTCTTTACATCTATTTAGAATAAAGCGGAGATCGTCTAAAAGCTCCACAGAGCTTGCTTGATCTCCTGCCTTGTTAGATTGAGTATGTGAATTTATGGAAAATAAAGGCACCTTTTCTTCTTTTATTTTTGATGAAGCTACAGTTTGGAATATGTAGTTGCGCACGCTCGTAATGCCGGGCGGAGCCGGCTCCGCAGCATCAAAAACAACTGAAACAAGCTAGTATTCCATCGCTTATCATAAATTAGCCTGCGTGGCAGGCGTTCGAAAGGGAAGGGGAAGGGAATTAGAGCGCGAGACCCTCCCTCCCTCCTTCCTCGCGCGCCCCTCGCGTTTCTCTCGCGCCTAAAACTCCCTTTCCCCAAAGCTCCCTTTCCCTTCCCTTTCAAACGCCTGCCACGCAGGCTAATCATAAATAGATCTAAATATTTTCAAAGCGACAACAAGATCAGGTTCTATTTTCAAGAGTGAAAAGTAAATCATCACGCCCAGTATCATGCTTTGTATAAAACTTTAATTATTTACAACAACGTCATAAATATAAAAGTCCAAGAAATCCTAAATACTCTAAATAATTACACCTGCTTTACAAGAAAACCGTGAAAGAAGATGAATCGAAACTTATGAAGAGACCGCTGTTAATATTGTATGCTTTTAACTTTTTTCCAGAGCCAAAAGAAAGAGCAGAGTCCTCACCATGTTTTGGGTTTTGCTTTTTTGTTTGTTTTTTTATTTCTATTTTCGTGCTCGCTTTCCCGGTTTTCTTTTCGCTCGTGTCAACTTACCAATTGAGTCAAAGGTTTGGAGCAGAGTAGCAAGGACAAACTACATGCGGACGACGCAGGGTTATTACATCAGGGGCACCCAACAGCAATTTTCGGGAAAACATCTGTTCGGAAGACGATTTGAGATCTAGAATTTTCGGAACATTTGTTGTAAAATTTCTTGCTCGCCTGCCTGTCCTAGGATTTTCGAACATCTACAAAATGGTATAATTACCCATTTTTAACGGATTTTGACCCTAAAAAAGGCCACCTAGAATTTTCAGGAGCCTATTTTCTGGCTAAAATTTTCGAAAAGGTAAGCTTTGATCCCTATAATTTTCGGATCACTAGACTTTCAGCTAGGAAATCCGAACAGATAAAAAGTTTTTAGGGGATAAAAATATGCCTATATCTACCGTTTGAATACTAAAATACGTTTAACAATGCTATGTTAAGTGGTTTTGAACTATATCCTCGTTGGGTGCCCCTGTTACATGAGTTCCTGGACCATTCCAGTGCTGGATCCAGGGGAAGGGCCCCGGCCCCCCCCATTATTTTTGACCAAACTAAGGCCCGAAGGGCCGAAAAATGTTTTGGGGCCAGCCCCCACCCCCACCCACCCCCCTTATCTGAAGGTCTGGATTCGCCATTGCATTCAGTCACTTTAACTAAATGGATAAGCTATTCTTATATTTAAAAGTTTCATCAACGAAAACTTTTTCATACTATTACAGTCTTACACTAGGCGAGGTTGACAAAAATAGTTAAAGCCTGAAGTCGACTGTTCCCTTTTAGCAGAGTCTCCTTTCCGTTATTGGTCTCCATTGCCGATAATTGACTATAAGAAGGAAAGTACATTCTTCTAGCAGGGAAAATAAGCAGTGGAATTATTACAAAAATCATTGAACTTTGCAAAAAGTAGAAATCATGTAAAATGAATTAGAAATAGCTTCATACACGGTCAAAAACTGCACTTCATTATATAAATAAATAAATAAATAAATAAATAAGGTTTCCTACGTTTGTGCGTTCTGGTTGTTTACATATGTTTTACTCTTCGATCTTCGATATTATCGTCAGGGGCACCCAACGACAATTTTCGGAAGAATATCTGTTCGGAAGACGATTGAGATCTAGAATTTTCGAAGCATTTGTTGTAAAATTCCTTGCTTGCTTGCCTCTCCTAGGATTTTCGAACATCCAAAAAATGGTATATTTGCTTATTTTAAACGGATTTTTACCCTAAAAAGGTCACTAGAATTTTCGGAAGCCTTTTTCCTGGCTGAAATTTTCGAAAAGGTAAGTTTTGATCCCTATAATTTTCGGATCACTAGACTTTCAGCTAGGAAATCCGAACAGATAAAAAGTTTTAGGGGATAAAAATATGCCTATATCTACCGTTTCATTAAATACTAAAATACGTTTAACAATCCTATGTTTAAGTGGTTTTGAACTACATTCTCGTTGGGTGCCCCTGTATCGTGCGCACATCACACAAAATATAATACTGATTTGCATAATAGTTTCACTTTAAAGAACGTAAACGAATGATAAATACGATATAGCTAAAATGACAGATATTCTTTTGTTAATATCAGGATTAATATATTAATATATGGTTAATATAGTTACAATTACCCTTCGCGTGATTTTTTCCTCAATACTGCAGCAGTATCCCTAGTGCTGACCCCAGCGTTTATTCAAACTTACTCTGGGTGCATGGACCAGGCGTTTATGCCGGGGAATTGCAGTGTTTTCAAGCCCGTGATTTTTTTTTTAACAACAAATCTGGTTCTCTTTTTTTTCTTGAGAGCTGTGTATTCCTTATTTGTATATACCCCTACTTTCTTGCGCAAACAAAACAGGACATCCCGGGAGGGCAAGATAGGTCACCTTAGCTTGCACGCTTGCCGAGCCAACCATTTAATAACCGCGGGGTTTTGTGATATGCTATGCATAAATAAAAGAATGTTTTTTGTTTAGTGTTTCCTCAATCTTTCTTCTTCCCTTCAGTCCTATGCTCCGCTCATTCAGTTAACCTGTATTGATTCGCCCCGTTCAGATTTCGGAATCCGCGAAATTTTTGCTTGTGCAATCCGGAATCCGGGAAAATATTGCTTGCAGAATCCGGAATGCAGCTTAAGGAATCTGTAATCCCACTAACGATTGGAATCCACAATCCAAGTTCCAGTGACAAAAACTGAATTCCAGTACTTGGAATCCGGAATCCAAGGCTTGAAATCCAGAATCCAAGATTGTCTTAGACTCCCTTACAAAGGGCGTGCGTACTTCATTGAGCAATCGATAATTCAGCCGTTGGAGCGCAGAGGCCTTTTTTTCACTACTATTCGGCGAATCTCAGGGTATTATTCTTTCCCTCCTACCCGCCGAATACCAGGGAAAAGAGGCCTCTACTAGCAGTGAATAAGCCTGTTGATGAATTGTTTGCTTCCGTAATCTCAAACAAATGCAAAGATGCAAGTGATGACAGAAGTAACCACAATCCAAACTTTTCTAGAAGCTGTTGTTAAGGCGGAGCTTTTTGTGGGGTACCTAGTACGTTCCAGAAAATAGGTCAAATTTGACGGCGAGACACTGGTTACTGGTTGGACACTACTGAATAGCAAGAGTCCATTTGATTGTTGGACAGTACTAGATGGCCAGACAGTGTTGGCTGTTGACACACTGGATGCAACTGTCGCAGTATGACTTTCAGTGGCGTGTGATATTCCTGAAATAAATTATAAAAGAAATTCAAACATTGCAGATGTATTCACTAAATTAAAATTGGCGTTTTTGATTTGAAAACAATTTGGAATTCCCTACCTAAAAACGTGACAAGCTTTGTTTAATTTGAAACCATAAAAATTGTTTGACCTCTCTTTTGACTTACACGATTGTATAGAGCGATGCTTTCCCTAGTTCTTCAAAATTATAAGCAAATGAGGAGATCATCCTATTCAATTTCAATAACGGAGTCTGGTTTTACACTTTCTATTCTCTGTCCTTTTTAACTTATGTACTGTACTCTGTCTTTTGCTGGGTCAAAATTCCCCTTAAAATACAATCCCATAATTCAACGCATCATCGGCCTAGTCTCCAGCGCAACCGCACATGACCGATGGCTCTTCAAACTCAACAGCGGCTCCTAACTACTGTTTTCTGTAAAATATCTGTTGGGAGAAGCAAATATTGCCTAGAATTTTCTATTACTTGAGGATGGCTTAAAATTTCCAGATGACTGTTCCATTCATGTACAATTTTTCGAAGCTGTGTAATAAATTTCCTACGATTTTTGAAGTTTAATTTTTCACATTTTACTCCACAGGCCAGGCAATTTTTCGTAGTAAAAAGGAAACTTAAAATTTTCGAATTAAAAAATGCGATGGAGAGAGGAATTAGGAATATTCTCACTTTCGTAAAACGTTAAATTGCATCTAAAATTTTCGGGAAAACAATACTGGAGCCGTAATAATTTCGAACAGACTCAAAATGCCCTAGAATAACCGAACAGATAAAAATTTTATAGCGCTGCCTAGAATGCCTTTCTAGAGATCTAAAAGTAATCTGGGTAGCCTAAAGAGTATTTTCAATGAATGTAGAAGGAGACCATCGTTGGATGCCCCTGACTCAGACCCGATGCGAGACGAAAGTATAATTACCTGAGAATATATTGACGAGAATCCATATTTTTTCAAGATGAACTTTCCCCAAAGCTGACCCACTCTGAACTTCAACTCTTATCTCTCGGCCATTGTCAGCTTTTTGAATATCAGTCAGCACTAACGCTCCACCCTTCACATCAAAACGGTTTGTCCAGTTTATGGAGGGATCAGTCCCATTTTTGTTCACCGTTATTTCACATCGTTTTGTATTACAGTACGCAATTTTATTGGCATTTGCGTCTGTGAACTCCATGTCAATCACTTGATCCCATGGCAGCTTGTCCGACAAAAACTTGGTCAAGTTAGCTTTTCCTGCTATCCACGTATGAATGCCTACATGCAGAGAGAAACAGAAAGATAATGCCCAATTTGAAATGTCCTTAAAACACACTTGGTCTTCCTTCGAGAAGTTTGGTGGATAATTTCATCTTTCGTTTTCATGTACGTGCAGTGTGAATATTCGAGTGACAAGTTTTGATTTCTACCGAAAAGGAATTAAAGATTTTGATTAGCCCATCTGGGCTCTTGAGGTTGCCTAACTTATTCTAGTAAAAATGTTGATCGATACTCACGGATGACAGTAAATTTGACTTGAAAGATGTGATGCTCGACACTTGGCTTACTGTTCTTGAACAAGTTTCGATATCTGGGTTGAGTTTGTTGTTGGTTCTCTCCTTTGCTCCGAGAGGTTTTTCTCCGGGTACTCCGACTTTCCCCTTTCCTCAAAAACCAACATTCACAAATTCCAATCCGACCACGAGGAATTAGGTAGAGGAAGAACCACTTAGTAGAAGTGCTACCTCTAGATGGTTATTTATTTATTTTATTTAGTTATTTATTTATCTTGTAACAACTAGCAACACTCACAGATGGCTGTAAAGTTGACTTTAAAGATGTGACGTCTGGCGCCATTCTCTAGCCAAACTTCAAATAAGAACTGGGCGCGGTCACCGGCGTTACCCCCAGCTCTACGTACCAAAGTTATTAAAGTACCATTAACACTAACTCGCACTTTTGTTCCATCTGGTAATACTGGCTTTATCATCTTACAGACCGGGAGACTTGTGCAGTAAATCACATCTGCCCATTTGTCCTTTTGAGAGTATCTCACTTTCCAATAGTACCCAGTTGATGATGAAGTCACCCCAACATCTCTCAAAGTTTCATCACCCGATAAGGTTAGTTTACCGTTGGAGCACGCTAGACATTCTGTAATCATGAACCCTGAATAGCAAAAAAGATGAGCATAACTTGATGGAAATCCTAAAGATTTTTATTGTCGTTGAAATAAATCTGCATGATAATTCACCTGTCAATGTCAACTGTCAATGGAAACCCCCGCAGTCCCCTCCCCCGGCCGGAACATGGCGGAGTCATTCGACAAGCGCTCACTGCTGAAAAGTTGTAAAATTCCCTGCATCCCGAGGTCAGCTTTTTCTTCTAATTGAAGCTAATTACCCCACTCATGTTCCCCGTTCTTGTTGAAAAAGGTAGAAGACACAGGCTAATGTAAATACTTTAAACTTTATTTGCCAGGTAACACGTCACCACATACAATGATTTTCAAGTGGTATAAATATTTGTGGTGTTTTTGTGTAAAACATTTCAGGGAAAAGAGAACTTCTACATGCTAGTAGAAGAGGGTTAAATGTGAGTAAATGCAGTTTAAAAATGTAGATCAAAATTTGAACTAACACACTGTCTCATAGAATGAGTTTAAAGACAACTTTCATTCAACTATTCTTGTACCCAGTCCACCTCCGTGGAAAATACACCGGTCCACTTCCCCGTTGTACTTGGAAAGCGCGCAAAAGTCGTCGAAGTCCCCAATACCTGCGGTCTTTTCGCTCGTCAAATAACGGAAAATTCCCCGCAAATGTTCCGGGTTTTGATTCCGGATCGCGAAATTGAAAACCACAACATAACCCTGACATCTAATTCAACGTACCGCTGTTTCTCAGTTTTCCCCTTTTCATTATTCATAGCCTGAGCTGATAGTATCGACATTATTGTAGATGTGAGCAATCGCGTGACCGTTGAATTTAGGCAACTTTTCGATTTCATAACGTGTACAAGATGGAATCTTACTTTAATTATGCACTTGTACAGGTGCTTCTCGTCACTTTCAAAGTCAATTAACTAATGGTCAAAATTTTAAAATGCTGCATTGTCAGCATTTTGATCGTATGATCACAAAATGAAACTAATAATTGTTCATTAGCACTGTTTTTCCTTGACGCGGGAGGTTTTGGGCGCGATCCATTCAACCAAAATTTCCGGAAATTTCGGTCCAAAACTCAATGGATCGGTTCGGTCCAACCGGAAAAGTTTCGAAAAAACTGGTCCACCTTTTGAGGTGGTCCTCTTTTCCCGGTCGGACCTGTCTGAATTTTGGTTGAATGGATCGCGCCCCTTGGGACCTTTTGGGCACTAAGGAATGTTTGTTTTTACTCGCTTATGTACTATGCAAACAAAGATTCATGAAGTCATGACAATGAACTGACGGAATACATTTTTATCCCTTAATTACTTAAATACCTCATTGACCTATAAACTACGTTTTTCTGTGATCAACAACTTTAAATCTAAATACACTGGTGTTGAGAGTTTTCATTTCATATCAGACTGTGTTCGATGGAAGTTGGTTCAAAATAACCGAATGTTACCCAAGAACAACGCTATGCGTGAGCTATTTTAAATAGGAAATCCAGCTAAAAATCGAACATCGTTATTGTAATGTATTATTACTTAATGATCGGTTGTTTTTCTATTTAGTATTAAGTTTCAATCAGAGAAGTTACCGCCACGTCTATATTCGTTTTAAATTACAACCTTTCACCAATACGGCTACCTGATGATATATGCTCGTAAGCACACTTCAGCGGTAGTTCTTACCTTGTGAAACATTGTATTGAAAACCAAGTGCGATCCAGCAAAATACAATAATCAAACTCTTCTCCATTTTAAGCGTAAACGTACCATTTGTGCTGAGAAGTTAAGGCCAAAGCGCTATAAAACTTTAAAGCATTCAGTTCTATTCTATTCTTTTCAGGGGTTTTTTAGCTTGACTTTATAAAACATCGGGAATTTCCCGGCCCCGCAACCTTTATCAAGGTGAAGGTAATTTCCCTCTCCCAAGCGGAAGACGTCTGGGCCAAAATCTCCCTTTCGCTCGTGCAGTTTCAGTTTAAGTTTCACTTTAATTATATTTGTAGTCCGTTGAGCAAAACGCGAGACATGCAAATGGCCACGCGCGTGCACTCACTGCTCTCAACAAATCCGAAGAAAAAGCAGAAAAAGAGACTGCTCGCAGTCTATATCAAATGGGTTTCTCTAAGTCTGTTTGGCTAATTTAGAGCTGCCCTAAAAACTATTTATTTGTTCCGATATCTAAGGGGAAATTTCGGTGAAGCGTTTTGTATTTACACCGGAATTTTCAGGAGACCTCTTTTAACAATAATCACAATATCTTGCTAATAAAATATGGAAAACACCCGAGCACTGGCAGTCTGTCTAGCGGGATAGATACCGAAAAAACATAGATAACCTTTTAGTTGGCGAGCGGGTACTGTAAATTTGTTAATCATTAATGAGTTTGAAAGCGAAGTCAGTCCATGCAAGAATTAGGTGCACGCATCATCATTCCTTTTTGTCAGTTCCAATCTCAATTGCGCTGCAACTTTGCACAGTCTTCCAGTCTTATAGATATGTTGTGTTCAATTTTTTCTTTGGTTTAAAGTTTATTTTCCTTTGTTTTAAAGACATTATCATACATTACCATACCCCAAAACAAAGGGAAATAAAATTTAAACCAAGGATAAAATTGAACAACAACAAATACATCCAGTGCAGTTTATAATAGTCGGCTGGGTCTGCAATTTTTTCTGTATAAGAAACTGCAATCTGCGAATAACTTAACTGTCAAGTCAATACCAAAGAAAAAAAGAATTTCGAACTAAACAACCAAAATCAGTGGTCTCAGGACGGTGCTCTGAGCCACTATAGAGAACACAGTTATTAGTCAGGTCTCTTAACGTCAGGATCGTTACAGACTTGACAAAAGCACCAAACTTTGCACAGCGATAGCTTATTGCAGTACCATGAATATTAGAGGGGGTGCCCAATGCAAATATGCCACTGAAGCGTGCTAAACAGGATTTAATTATTGTAAATTTCACCTGCTGGGGTCCCTGTGGTGTTTTGATTGAAAATTGTTATTTAATACCTTAAATCACTCAGAATGCTCTTCTCATATTGTGAACAACAATTTCACTCGAACATCTGGCATTCCCATCCATTATTAGCTTATTGATTGTATAATTAAGTTGATTATTACTGTGCCCTTAAAGCAAGTCCACAGTCCGCCCTCATTTTCATAAGTCATTCCTAAGATGGCCTTGTCTTTGCTTCATAACTTGCAAGTACTCAGCTTCTGGGCTTCTCTTATCCTTTTCTAATATACTTCAATTAGAGGAGGCCTTATTGTGTGGCTTAAGCCTTATTTATCAAGTATTACTTGTCATTACATGTCACTTTAAGCTAAAGAAAGCGTATGGCATAGCAATTCACACACAAAATTTCAGAAAAAAGAAATTGTCAAAGGGTCTATTGTATCACATATTATCAGGGATTTATGACAGCTGTTCATGAAGAGCAAATAACGAAATGACAGAACCCAAAATAGTTCTTTCCTAAGGAGGTAGTTAATTTTTTAACATAGGCCTGGATGCCTTTCAGTCTCTCTTTATGTGCTGGACACACGTGCATGTTTTGACAGAGAAGCAAGCACCGTGGCACAAGTCATATCATTTACAATTCCCGCAGTTGTCTAAGCTTTACAAAGCAAAAACAAACAACAAAAAATCTGGTCTCATAAACGAAAAAAAGAAACAAGTTAGCCCAAGCTTCAAAAAACAGCACACTTTATCATGAAGCCTCTACATTTGGCATTGAAGCACCCATGTCCAAAAATAATAACAGCTTATCAAGTCGTAAAAGTGAGACTCAAGTGATACAAGATTAACTGCTTAACTGTAGAAAGGGGGCCGGGCTAACTTTTAGGGCCTGTTTACATGGAGGAGGGGGACCCCAGATAGGCATGGTAACCCACTTAGATAGGTTAACCCGCCTGCCCATATAATCTCTCATTTTAATTTGATCACGTTTACATGATAGGTGGGGTGACCCTTCAAGGTGGTTAGCCCGGTCTGCCACACGAGGTAACTCTCTCAGCTGAGGTCATATTTTGTTATGTCAACGTTTCAAGGTGAGGTAACCCAGGCTAGTCGGGGCCGGATTCTTGATAAATCAAATTCACGCAAAATTCACTTTGGCGCTTCACATAATTATAACAGTAGAACAATAGAAAGCCACAACACTGAAGGTTGCGGCAAGAGCAGCAAGTGAGCGTAGACGTGGTTTGCCAGCATTTTTCTTGTTTACGTGCTTAGCGACCATTCAATAATCTTGAGAAACTGCACCCCAGGATGGTGGGGTTGTAAGATTGCATGTAAAGGAGGGTTATTTTTTACCTCACCTAAGCAGGTCACCTCACCTACCTGGGGTCCCCACCTTTATGTTAACAGGCTTTAAGTCTCAGGAACCGTGAAACTGGTAATAAACGGTATACCTAACCCGGGACTAACTTTGATACTACTTCCGTCTTCAAGATGGTCAGCATAGCAGCCAAAGGAGCCGTTATATCGGTGTAACACGAATATTAGATTGCGGTTGTTTCATGCGTCTCGTTTTGTGACTTTTTGTTTGTGTTCGTTTTTGTCACCATCATGTTCAAAACACCCCTACTAACAAAATATTTCGTAAAACTCTTTAGAATGATATTCAGCAATAAAAACAAGGTGTGACCAGGAGCCGATTTCTAGGCACCTGGTGTGGTAACATAGGCATAAGTGAATACCAAGTTTTTGTGGTATGTAATCTGTCAGAAATCTGTTTGAGTGGTCAAAGTTAGGGCTGATGAGGTTCTTTACCATGACCACTCCATTATTATAAGGGACCAGGCCTTAATTATTGTTAACCCTTGCTTTTTTTTGGTATTTTCTGTAATTTTCCATAGCATTATTTTGTGAAAAGTTGGTAACTAAATTGCTCTTGAGGAATTCATGATCGTAACATTTCGTAACCACGGGGTATTCGCCTAATTGCATCAAACAAATTACATTCATTTTCATAAATGATGCATCATTGGTTGGCTAAAGGAGGCCTTGTTCCCGTAAATTTCAGCTCTTCTGAAGTTAGTTTGTTTGTAAATTGTAACGCACGCGACGACCATCCCTTTTTTTGAAAGATCGTATAGACCTACCATTAACACTCTCGTACAAGGACTCTGAAGTGAATCAGCTCCTAAAAAGGTGTCTAGGCATGCAGGGACCTCATACACTTCTTTGTGAATGCAAATGTGTAAAAAATAATTAAGAGTGTTAAAAATTCCAGGAGAGGCATGTTTTACAACCTCGTCCCCAGGGCTTTATAAAAAGGTAGAAAAAGGTAAAGCGACCATATTTTAGGTCAATAACTTGTGACAGTAATAATAAGTGATAAACTTGAGGTCCACGGTGCGCTTCTTTTACCCTCCTCTCTCCAACAATCCTCCGTTTTAAGGGTATTTAAAGCTAGTCAAAGCTACACAGAAAGAAGAGAAGTTGAACAAAGGATGTGTTGACGCCGGCAATCGAACCTCGGGACCTCGCTCACCGAAGGCTGCGCACTAACCAACTGTGCCACCCTTGCTCCTCCTTTTTCCCCTGAGGACGAGGCTGACATGTTTTAACCATTATCTCAAGGACAGGGTTACCAACGAAGCAAATTATAATCTAATCTTAGCTGCACATTTACAAAGTGGGTGCGTTGTCAGTTACGGTTCATGAGGTCGTTCATGTGGCATGTCAAAATTTAACGATTCTATCGTTTAGGATGTGATACATTTGGGTTTTATGTTATTGTATGACATCTTTGAAAGCTGGCTTTGTGATCTGTTTAAATTGATATGTAATGATATTATCACTGGCAAGTCTTAGCAGTGACACTGATAGCCGCACAGACCGCACAGTGAATATGGCCACACTTACCGTGTGGAGACGGGGCACTAGTCAGTATTATGTACATGTAAAACAATTTTGAATAGTGCAACAACAACTAAGCCTTACCAAATTAAAAACTTAAAAATTTGAAACAAATCAAACAAGAAGAATACTCACCACAGGGAGCCCAATCTGCTATTTTAGGTGAAAGTTAACCCCCGCTTTTATCTGTAATTAGGACCATTTGTAACGGGCACCCCCTCTAGTATTAATCAGTAGGTGCTAAGGAAGCTCTGTGCCAAATTTGACACTTTTGTCACGTCTATAACGATCCGGCCTATATTTTGCACTAAGAGACCTGACTATATAGGCCACTTAGATTCTTAGACTTCTTACAATGTTTATGACCGCTGTCTGTGTTTTTGTTTGTATTTTTCAGTTCGTAAACCCGGAAAGTGAGCTTTAGTATTCTTTGCATCTATTTAGAATAAAGCGAAGATCGACTAAAAGCTCCACAGAGCTTGCTTGATCTCCTGCCTTGTTAGATTGAGTATGTGAATGTATGGAAAATAAAGGCACCTTTTCTTCTTTGATTTTTGATGAAGCTACAGTTTGGAATATGTAGTTGCGCACACTCGTATTGCCGGGCGGAGCCGCGCCTGCTCCTCACCATCAAAAACAACTGAAACAAGCTAGTATCTCGTCGCTTATCATAAATTAGCCTGCGTGGCAGGCGTTCGAAAGGGAAGGGGAAGGGAATTAGAGCACGAGACCCTCCCTCCCTCCTTCCTCGCGCGCCCCTCGCGTTTCTCTCTCGCCTAAAACTCCCTTTCCCCAAAGCTCCCTTTCCCTTCCCTTTCAAACGCCTGCCACACAGTCTAATCATAAATAGATCTAAATATTTTCAAAGCGACAACAAGATCAGGTTCTATTTTCAAGAGTGAAAAGTAAATCATCACGCCCAGTATCATGCTTTGTATAAAACTTTAATTATTTACAACGTCATAAATATGAAAATCCAAGAAATCCAAAATACTCTAAATAATTACACCTGCTTTACAAGAAAACGGTGAAAGAAGATGAATTAAACTTATGAAGAGACCGCTGTTAAAATTGTATGCTTTCAACTTTTTCCAGAGCCCAAAAAAAAGAGCACAGTCCTCACCATGTTTTGGTTTTTGCTTTTTTGCTTGTTTTTTTATTTCTATTTTCCTGCTCGCTTTCCCGCTTTTTTTTTCGCTCGAGCAACTTACCAATTGAGTCAAAGTCCTATACCATTCCAGTGGTGGATCCAGGGGAAGGGCCCGGAGGGGCCTGCCCCCCCAATTATTGGGGTGTCACTTTAAATAACGTAAACGAATGATAAATACGACAAAGCTAAAATTACAGATTGTTTTAGTTAATATAGTTACAATTACCCTTCGCGTGTTTTTTTTCTCAATACTGCAGTATACCTATTTGCCGACCCCAACGTTTATTCAAACTTACTCTTACACTTTTAAGAAACAATCTGGTGCTTTTTTTTCTTGAGAGCTGTGTATTCCTTAAAAAACAGGACATCCCGGGAGGGCAAGATAGGTCATCTTGGCTTGCACGCTCGCTGAGCCAACCATTTAATAACCTCGGGGTTTTTCTTGTATGCTTTGCATAAATAAAAGAATGTTGTTTGTTTTGTGTTTCCTCAATCTTTTTTCTTCCCTTCATTTCTATTCTCCGCTCATTCAGTTAACTTGTATTGATTCGCCCCATTCGGATTCCGGAATCCGCGAAATTTTGCTTGACGTGCAATCCGGAATCCGGGAAAATATTGCTTTTAGAATCCGACATCCTGGGCTTTGGAATCCAGAATACAGCTTAAGGAATCCGTAATCCCACTAACGATTGGAATCCACAATCCAAGTTCCAGTGACAAAAACTGGAGTCCAGTACTTGGAATCCGGAATCCCCGGCTTGAAATCCAGAATCCAAGACTGTCTTAGACTCCCTTACAAAGGGCGTCTGTGCTTCATTGCGAAGTCGAAAATTCAGCCGTTAGAGCCAGAGGCCTCTTTTCTCTGCTATTCGGCGGGTCTCAGGGTATTATTCTTTCCTCTTACCCGCCGAATACCAGGGAAAAGAGGCCTCCGCTAGCAGTAAATAAGCCTGTTGATGAATTGTTTGCTTCCGTAATCTCAAACAAATACAACGATGCATGTGACAAGGACAGAAATAACCACAATCCAAACTCTTCTAGAAACAGTTGTAACGCAGCTTTCTGTGGGGTACCCAGTACGTTCTGTAGAAGTCACATTTGATGGCGGGACACTGGTTACTGATTGCACACTACTGGATGGCGAGACTCCATTTGACTGTGGGACAGCACTAGATGGCGAGACTCCATTTGACTGTGGGACAGCACTAGATGGCCAGACAGTTTTGGATGTTGAGACACTGGGCTGATCTGTGGCAGCATGAATTTCACTAGCATGTGATGTCATTCCTGAAATAAATTATAAAGCTGAAACTCAAACATTGCAGATGTAGTCACATGGGTGGCTTGGCTAATTAGATTTGTTAATTTAAAAAATTGGAATTCTTTACCCTGGACGTAACGAGTTCTATATTTGAAACCATAAAATTGTTCAACGTTCTGTTGACTAATATAGTGTATAAAGCAATGTTTCCCCTAGTTCTTCAAATTTATAATCAAATGAACAGACCAGCACATTCGATTTTTATCAGGCGCGGTCTTGTAAAACTCTTTCTATTCTCTGTCCAATTTAACTTACGTACTGCACTCTATCTTCTGCTGGGTCAAAATTCGTCCCCCAATATAGTCCCACAATGCAATTCAACACAACAGACTTTGGTAGCCTGCGTAACTGACGTCTTAGCATTAGATAACATCGGGTGAAACCAGCGTGGACACCTTATGAGGTTTACTCAACGCATTTTTGTCTTGGCCTAACGCGACTGAAACAGAGACCCCAATAACCTCTGGAATAGCTGAAAAAACTTCAGAGCGACAGTTAAGGAGGGAACATACTTAAGAGTTAAGCACTGATTTGCAGTGATTAGGGTTAAGCATTGAACTGAAAACCTCTAGCTTTCAAAAACTGTGATGGGTGCGGGTACATGCATGTTTTAAAAATTACTGGATTTGGCAGCCATTCCTCGATGGTGTAGTGGATATAGATGTACGTTATGAAGCTAACGACCCGGCTTCAGAGCATTCCAGGTGTGTTTATCTATCTTATTTTATATTACACTGTTAAGTTGGACTTAAGTTGTTCTTCATTTAATTTTCCGCGCTGAAAGAAACAATGGCTTCAGTCGATGTTACCTAATGCTAAACAGCTGACGTAATCGTTGTTGTTTGTTTGTTTGTTTTTTTGCGCGAGTGAGAGCTTCGCGAGCCGCCATTCAAAGCGCCGCACGGCTTTGCAGCTCCTCCACCAAAATCATCAATTTAAGTGGCCGATGGCTCGTCAAACTCAAACCCGATACATGTCGAGAGTATGATTACCTGAAAATGTATTTACTAGAATCCATATCTTTTCTGGATGAACTTTCCCGACACCCGACCCACTATGAGCCACAACCCTAATCTCTCGGCAATTGTCAGCTTTTTGAATATCAGTCAGTACCAACGCTCCATCCGTCTCATCAAAACGGTTTGTCCAGTTAAAGGAGGGATCATTTCCATTTTTGTTTACCGTTGTTGTACACTGTTTAGTATTGCAGTATGCAATTTCATTAGAATTTGCGTCGGTGAATTTCAGATCAATCACTTGATCCCATGGCAGCTTATCCCGTAAAAACTTGGTCAAGTTAGCTTTTCCTCCCATCTGTGTTTCAATGCCTACAAATAGAGAGAGAAAGAGAAAATAAAATTCAGATAAATTATATGATTAACTCTTATCTCTGGGTGTCTTAAAAATTTCTTTATTGAAGCTATTGACTGCTCCAAACAGTGTGAATACACCCGGAGGCCAATGTCTTAACTATCTTAAAACACAGTTTGCACCTCATTCAGGGAATGTAGTGGGCTATTTTGTTTTAATCATGCAATATGTTTATGTGCCAAATGCATGTGAAAAGGTTTGATTTTCAAAGGGTGAAAAGGAATTATAGATTTCAGTGGCCCATCTGAGCTGTCGAAGTTGTCTAGCTTCAGTTAATAAATTCATAATAAAAAACATGTACACTCACAGATGACAGTAAATTCAACTTCAAAGATGTGATGCTCGACACTTGGCTGACTGTTCTTGACCAGATTAACTTCAAAGAGGAACTCGGCGTGGTCACTGGCGTTACTCCAAGCTCTATGTTCCAAGGTTATTAAAGCTCCATTAGCACTAACTTGCACTTTTGTTCCATCTGGTAATACTGATGTAATAGTTGTACAGAACGCGGAGCTTCTGCAGTGAATCAAGTCTGTCCAGTCTGTCTGAGAGAATCGCACTTTCCAATAGTAATCAGTTATTGTTGAAGTCACCCCGGCATTTCTCAGAGCTTTATCTCCGGATAAGGTAAGTTTGCCGTTGGAGCACGCCAGGCGTTTTGTAGTTGTGGCTCCTGAAATAGGAGCGTAACTTTATGTTAAGGCCAGAGATTTAATCGTGTATAACTTACCAGAAAAAGCACATGCTTCAATTTGAAGTCGCTGTGACACTTAAAAAAGCAAGTACGATAATTTCTATTATGCATACGAGATCTAAAAGTATAGTCTACGTAACTGATCCGGACAATTAATATTACGTACAATTTTAAAACACGCTTACGACATAGGAAGTAGATGCCTTCTGTTTCTTTACACTGTTCAGTTTAGCGTAAATAGTGGCTATTCACATTGCAACTCGACGTTTCTTCAAAAACCGGCTTATGAAGTTGCATGTTTGGCGGCAACACGCTGTTCAGCTGGGTCCAGTTATTCAGTTCGAGGAAATGTGCAGGAAAATGTCTAAAATCTTATTATAAAATGTCCGTGACTCTTCAGTGTTGCAGTCATAAATTCATGGTCCATCCGGCTTAAACAAAAGATGTCAGATGCTCCAATGTTACAAAAGTTTTAATGAACACTTAACACAAGATTTTAGCGTCATTAATTCTAGGAATGAATTATGAATTGTAGAATCTGCGAACCGCTCAAGCAGGCAATCAGCCTGATATCGAACTCGATGTGAACAAATGAAATGCGTCCCGATCCTAGTTCGCAGATACCAAAGCATGACCCGAAAAGGGCGACTTCTCCAATTCGTTACCATGTACAATTTTGTTTAGTCCACTCCGTCAAAACACATTATTGTCAGGTCGTTCTCTACATTGTTTTTCTTCCAAGCGAACGATCGCGTGACTGTTCAATACGATTATTTCACCACGTGTACAAGATCCCAAGCAAGAATGCATCTTCTCGATCACGCGAAAATTCTAGCTCACAGTAGATTGGCGTGCCAAGTGATAAGGACCCTCTTTAGCGAAAAACTCGCATGACTCAACTATGCACTTTCTCAATAGTCTCTGCGTATGCTTTTGTTCGACTGACCCCAACACGAAACTGAAAGGGCAGCTAATTGATTTATGAGTTTGACAATACATGAGAATTTTCCCTGTCAGCCTCTCTGTGTACAAAACCGATCTTGTTTGTTTTCATCACGTATCACGGAAAATCAAAGTCGAGCTAAGTGTACAAAGCGATATTTCTTGAAATGGACAGCCACTAACTTGAAACGAAGGTATCAACTTCAATTGGTAGTTTCTGAATACTATATTAACAGTACATACATCATTATAACGGAATATTTAATCCCGTAACTGATTATTTAAATACTTTGTTGACAGACAAAATTACTGAGCATTTAAATGTTACCATCATGTGTTAGTGATGATAAGTTGTCTTCCTATCTGGACATCAGTGCTGTTTGTATTCATTTGTACTTAATTATGACCGACGTCTCACCTATATGCTCTGAGTTGTTAGAGCTGATGATTTATGGAAAAGCGATACGGTCAGCCGCTTTGGAAAAAAAACGGTGGTATTACTTACCATGCACAACGAAGCCAAAGGAAAACCAGATCCAGAATAATAAAACTGTTAAAGTCTTCCCCTTTCCCATTTGCCCTTGTCTTGAAAAATGATGCATCAAGCTTAACCACTGCTTCATTTGTAGCGACGATTGAACATACCGGGTAAATCTTAAATGATAAAGTTGTTACATAGGGGTTACATCACCCTCCGGAAATAAGAGCTACGTAGAGTGGAGGTGGTTTCCCTATCCCAGAAAGACTTTCAGTCAAAAATTCTTATTTTGCTGGTCACAAAAACTACCTTATAACACGAAATTTTCGCGACATGTTAATTTCGCGATTCTGATGTCTGCATAATTCGCGACCCTTGAATTTCGCGATTTTGAGAAATGATTTTACATTTTGAATCTCTCTAATTTCGCGTTTTTGAGCACCACAATTTACATTTCATTGGCAATGTTGTTTGACATGTCCTTAAATTAAACAAAACGACTTTATTAAAGAAACAATATCCTCAAAATTAAGAAAAAAGCAACAGCAGGACTAAATTTCAACAGTCACTTTAATTTCGCGATTTTTTCGGTATCGCGAAATTCGCGAAATTACTGTGTCGCGAAAATTTCATGTTATAAGGGTAACGCGTAACTGTGTAAACAGTTACGGCTTATAGCGGATTTCTTTTACCACACTCTTACACACATCTAACTATGATCTCCCTGAGAAGGACACCGTTGGGGACCAGATAGATGGCTGTTTTAGAGAGAGAATGGAGAGCGGCAAGAGCCAACTATAACTTATCCGTTAGGGAAGAGTTGAAAAACTGTTTCAGCCAGGCGGTTGCTGTTTCACACCGTTAGTTGCCGTTTGAGACTACTGGCCTTGATATCCGCAGCAGATTTCCATTTGGCTTGAAGAAAACAACGAGGCTATAATCAGCTGTATAATCCTCGGCTTTCCTGTGTCTGAATATTTCCGTTATCTCAGACAGACAAAAAAGCAAGCAGTAATAGTAACCATCGTCCAAAGTTGTTCATAGGCATGTGACACACAATTTGGCAATGCTGGCGCAAAACGTTCTAGAAGAGAAGGTGAAGATGACGTTCTTATCGCGTTTGGAACTGATGTAACTGAGACACTGATGAATTGCGAAACGGTACTTAATAGTAGGAGACAACTGGCTGGCGACACGACAGAGTTTGATGGATAGAAAATGGTGGGTGTTGAGACAATTCTAGATGTTGTGACACTTGGTCTATCTGAAGCAGCATGAAGGGTATGGCTCAGAACTGAAGGTGATATTCCTGAAAATAAAAGTATAACTAGAATTAGTTAATTAAACTAATGTTAACGTTTATCGAGTAACCGATACCGCTCTCTTCAGCTCACGAGCCTTCAACCCAAAGGCCGACTGGGAGCCACCTAACGTGGCCGCCTACATTTCTTGTGGTAAGGGAGCATGGGGCGCGAGCAAGGTTGAAATGTGAAAAGTGAAAAAAAATGAACGTTCCCACTCAGTCTAGGTCTCCCATTTACTTTTCTGGCAATAGTTTTTAACTGGGTCCCGTCTTCATGTTGGTGCCCCCATGTGTCACACCACCTCTTGTGAGCTACCGCCCGATACACAGTAGCCCAAGCTATAACCGGAGAAATTAATATGGCCGTTTTATGCTCAGCTAGAAGAGACGTTAAAGTGGTCTGAGAGGTTTAAGTCTTTTTAAGGCGACTTGAACGTTAAGTATAAAGAGGATAAAAAAGATAAACGCATAAAACGTCTGACTCCTTAAACGTCTTCTGTTAAGAACGTCGTTCGGACGCACTTAACAGACGACTTGTCAAACGTTACGTGCGTCTTGTATAAAAACGGGACGCCAGACATGCGACACATTTACTTCCAAATCGTCCAGAAACGATGCATTGGAAGAGCCAGAGTTTAGTCCCCTTTTTTTCAGCGTTGCTGTCTACTTTTATGCGTCATATTTTTACACCAGGCGACGACTTTAACGTCTCAGACGTTTAAACATGCGTCCAAACAACCTTACGGTCCTTTACGACGTTAAGCCGGGTCTCTAGCGATGAAACGGTTATAATTAAGACTTCTCTTACCACAGACCACCTCTCATAAATGCTGCCTACACGTTTGTTTTTTTGCGGTGAATTTTTTTTGTCTTTTCCGAGCTTCACCCTTCCGTGAGCGACCACATGCATGGCACGGAGTCAGTCTCTTCCACCGGTAGCGGTAGCTCTACGGGAGGTTGGAGGTGTCACGTGACCTATGCGGACCTTCAACTTGCCCTAAAGAAACTGCTCGCCAAGTGGGCTACACGCAGCTATGATACTCGATCACGAAACGTCCTTCAACATAATCACCGAACACTCTTATTAAAAACACATAATAATATAATAGTTAAAATTTCAGAAAGTTATATCACAATGTCAGTATTATTACCTGATGAAGTATCGACAAAAGCCTTTTGAAATTTTATCGACGGGCAAATCAAATTATTAATGCAAGATAATGAAGAAACATTGTTTATACCAGATCTTAAGCCAGCTTTTAATGTCAACATCAGTAGTGAAAAGCTGACTCTTTATTAGCTGTAATTTTTCTGTTAAGAATTTTCATTCATCTCATTTCCAGACCCCTTGTAAATTTTGTATAAATAGTTTCGTCATAATCTGTAACGGTCATTTCAGATGACTTTTGAAATTGTATGTTGACTAGCATACGAAATGTCAAGTTTATACATATAAAATGCGAAAGTTCACAATGTTTATGACCGCTGTTTGTGGTTTTGTTTGTATTTTTTTTATGTATCAGTTGTTAAAACAGGGAGTCTTTACATCTATTTAGAATAAAGCGGAGATCGTATAAAAGCTCAACAGAGATTGCTTGTTCTCCGGCCTTGTTAGATTGAGTATGTGAATGTATGGAAAATAAAGGCACCTCTTCTTCTTTTATTTTTGATGAAGCTACAGTTTCGAATATGTAGTCGCGCACACTCGTATTGCTGGACGGAGCCGGTTCCTCAGCAATTGAGGTTACATCAAAAAGAATCTAGTATCCCATCGCTTAACATAAATATTTCAAAGCGTTAACAAGATCAGGTTCTATTTTTAAGAGTGTCAGTGTATAAAACTTTAATTAGACATGCATTTTCTTCAGTTACACACAACAACGTCATATTAAAATATAGAAACCAAGGAATCCTGACTACTATAAATAATTACACGTGGAAGAAAACTGTGAGAAAAGATAAATTAAAAATTATGAAGAGACCGCTGTTAAAATTGTATGCTTTCAACTTTTTCCAGGCTCTCAGTTGGGCGAGCCAAAAAAAGAGAGCACACAGTCCTCACCAGTTTTTGGTTTTGCTGTTTTGTTTGTTTGGTTTTTTATTTCTCTTTTCGCTTGTGCTCGCTTTCCCGCTTTTCTTTTCGCTTGTGCCAACTTACAAATTGAGTCAAAGGTTTGGAGCAGAGTAGCAAGGACAAACTACAGACGAAACATGGCTCTTCTTCTGATCATGAGATCATCAGAATTAGTTAAATGGGCTCCTGGATCCTTCAGTCACTTTAACTTGATTGATAAGCTATTCTATTCTTATATTTATATGAAAGAAGATCATCGCAGTTATAGACGCAACTTTTGCAGCTGCGAAAAGAAAGCCTGAAAAAATTCAGGCCTTGTACGGGATACAAACCCTTGACCTCTGCGATCGATACCGGTGAAGTGCTCTAATAATTCACTAACAAGCTAACTAGGAACAGGTCGCTTGAATTTGTTCGTTTCAGGCTCTCTTTTCGCAACTGCAAAAGTTGCGTCTATAACTGTGATGATCTTCCTCCATATGATTCTTCACCCCGCAGTTCTCATATATGATTTTCATATATTCATAACTTTATTCTTATATTTATAAATTTCATCTACAAAAACGTTTTCATACTATTACAGTCTTACACTAGGCGAGAACTATACTATCGCTGACCAAAAACTTAAAGTTAAGTCAACTGTTCCTTTGTAGCAGAGTCTCCTTTCCGTCATTTCTCTCCATCGCCGATAACAGACCATAAGAAGGAAAACAACTCTTCTAGCAGGGAAAATAAACAGTAGAATTTCAAAAATGATTGAACTTTCCAAAAAATCTACTGAATCTAAATCTCAATTGATAACCGTATCAATCTCCCATGCGGGATATATAAGATACAGGAAAAAGAAATAATGTAAAAATAAATAAGAGAGAGCTATATTCACGGTCAAAACTGCACTTCATTATATAAATAAATAAATAAGGTTTCATACGTTTGTGCGTTCTGGTCGTTTCCATAATTACGTTGTACTCCTCGATCTTTGATATTATCGTGCGCACACATCACACAAAATATAATTGTATGCTCAGTTTACATAAAAGAATGTTTGTTAATTTGTGTTACCGCAAGCTTTCTTCTTCCATTCAGTTCTATTCTCCGCTCATTCAGTTAACTTGTATGAATTTCGTCTGTGTTCATGTGTACTTCTTTGCGCAATTGATAACTCCGCCGTTGGAGCGCTTCACGATCTTCTCTTGTCGTAAGCCTATTATAGCCGGCCTGTACATTTCCGCAATGATCCCCAGACTGCAAACTAATCCACCTCTTTTCCCTGGATTTCGACAAGTCTGGTATTCTCTTCCTCCTTCCTGTTGAATACCAGGGAAAAGAGGCCTCTGTTAGCAGGGAATAAGCCTGTTGATGAATTTTTTGCTTCCGTACTCAAACAAATACAAAGATGCAAGTGATAATGACAAAAATAACCACTGTCCGAACTTTTCTAGAACCAGCTGTGACGCAGTTTGCTATGGGGTACCTAGGACGCTCTGAAAAAGGAGTCAAATTTGACGGCGAGACACTGGTTCTTGACTGGACACTACTGAATAGCGAGATTCCATTTGATTGAGGGGCAGTATTAGATGGCCAAACAGTGTTGGATGTTGAGACACTGGATGCAACTGCCACAGCATGACTTTCACTGGAGTGTGATTTTCCTGAAATAAATCAGTTATATAGTGGAAGTCAAACATTTTAGATGTAGTCACATGGGTAGCTTGGCAATTTTTTTTTTTTTTAAACAGAAAATTTGGAATTCCCTTCCCAAAGACGTAACGAGGTCTGTATTTGAAACCGTAAAAAAATAAATTCTTTTTACTTATATATTGTGTAAAGTAAGGATTTCCCCCCTAGTTCTTCAAATTTATGGGAAAATGAGGAGACCAGCACAATCGATGTTTATCAGGCGGTCTGTTATTACACTTTTTATGGTCTTTTATTCTCTTACTGATTTAACTTGTGTATTTTAATTTAAAATTTGTCCTCCAAGACAGTCCCATAATGCAATTTAACATCGACCCAGACTCTGGTTAGTCTGCTACACAGCCGTTTTTAGTGTCGTCACGCAACGCTCCTCCCCACGTTGCGTGACGACACTAAAAACGGCTCTGTAGCAGACTAGACTCTGGTAGCCTGCGTAGTAGGTTCGATTTCCGGCGCTCTCTCGGTCCCTGTTCGAAGGAGCGCGGGCTCATTTCCCGAACAGTGGCTGGTGATCGAGCCTTCCTGCGTAGCTGGGTAGCTGGTGGAATTGTTTTTGCGCGTGTGAGACTTTTGGCGGCAAAACTGCCATACAAAACGTCTTCTCCCCATTCTTCACATAACTTTGCAGTTCCTATGCCAAAATCCCGCAGGCTAAGACTCTGACGCAAAAATTCAAATGACCGATGGCTCTTCACCTGCTCAAACCCTATTTATGACGAGAGTATAATTACCTAAAGACGTATTGACGAGAATCCATATTTTTTCAATATGAACTTTCCCCTTATCCGATCCACAATGAGCTTCAATTCTAAACTCTCGGCAATTGTCAGCTTCTTTGATATCAGTCAGCACCAACGCTCCTCTCTTAACATCAAAACGGTTTGTCCAGTTTAAGGAGGAATCATTTCCGTTTTTGTTTACCGTTATTGCACACTGTATAGTATTGCAGTACGCAATTTCATTGGCATTTGCGTCGGTGAATTTCAGGTCGGTCACATGATCCCATGGTAGTTTGTCCAACAAAAACTTGGTCAAGTTAGCTTTCCCTGCAACTCGCGTATGAATACCTGTATCGTACAGGGAAAAAAATAAAACAAAATTCAAAGCAATTCTATGCACTGAAGCTTTTAACTGTTTCAAACAATTTGATTAAAGTCGCAGCCGACATTGTTTGCACTTTTTTCTGGAATGTGGGAGGGAAATTTTGTTCTAATATTCATGGAATGTGTATATGCAGCAAGTATATGTGAAAAGTTTTGATTTTCAAAGGGTAAAAAAAATTATAGAATGTTTTGGCTTATGAGATTGTCTAGCTTGATAAATTCATAGTAAATAAAACACTGGGGGATGAACACTCACAGATGACAGTAAACTTGACTTGAAAGACGTGATGCTCCGCACTTGGCCTACAGTTCTTGACCAGATGAATTTCAAAGAGGAACTGGGCGTGGCCACTGGCGTTACCCCCAGCACTATGTTCTAAAGTTATTAAAGTTCCATTAGCACTAACTCGCACTTTTATTCCATCTGTTAATACTGGTTTTATGATCGTACAGATCGAGAAACTTGAGCAGTAAATCACATTTGTCCAGAAGTCGCTCTGAGAGTATCTCATTTTCCAGTAGTACTCAGTTACTGACGAAGTCACCTCGGCATTTCTTAGAGCTTCATCATTTGATAAGGTTACTTTACCGTTGGAACACGCTAAACGTTCTTTCACCATAAATCCTAGGATAGAAGCATAACTTTATGTAAGAGCTAGAGTATTTATTCTCGTTGAGACTAAAAGACTGCACCGGGATAGTGTATGCCCTTTTTCGCTGTTGTCACTATAAATCCCCGGTTTAGAAAAAGCAATCATTGTATAGCAATTCGTCGGGGAGTGGCACGTGATTGATAAAATTTCTCGCCTCCTACTATTTGGACCCCCAGATCTGCTCATTTATTTCACGCAGCTTTACAGAAAAAAACATATTTTAACATCGGAGCTACAAGGGGGTCTAGATGAACTCGGGAATGTATTATAGATTACAACACCGTCACAACCACAAGGCAGCACCGAAAGGAAATTAACGACTAATTCAATTTAGTATATACTAAAACAGTGGATAGTGTTTTTCGCGCGCTCTGATTGGCTAGTCAGTCAGTGAATATCCTGCATTAGTATATACACACTCAGTGATCTTGGTGATTTAAGCAATCTGATTGGTTCGCTGTCTCGGACTATTCAACAATATTCACCTCCTAGAGAGTGGATAACGTGTGAGCTCGGTGTTTTTCCCATTTGTTTAGAGAACGATCTTTTAAAAGTCTACAAAATCCTAGGCTTGACTTTTTTTAAGGCAAGAAAAGACAGTTCAGTTCAGTTTAGTTCAGTTTGTTCGCCACAGATTAGAGAAAATCGGCTAAACCAGGAGGTGGCTCAACTCGTGATTCGGTCTGTAGGTCACATTATGTTGCTCCTTGGGCATGATTTGCAGTCAAAAATGATTTTAAATAAATATGCTTTGAAAAAAAACCGAACCACTGCTTAAGTAATACGGTAGCAAAGCATTACAAATTATACTTCATAAACACAGAGGGTTTCCAATACGAACTGTCAAGTCACTCTCGTGGGTCGTGAATTTCGCAAAAGGACGCTGAAGAGAAGCACGTGCTTAAGCCAACGTTGCCATGCCATGTTCAGCTGTGTTATTGATCCACACGAAAGCGAGGTGAAGTGTGCCATTTAACAAACGTCGAGATTCGAACTGGTATCTGAGTGAAATAGGGTAGCCTGCATAGCATGGCGGTTTTGTCGGGACCACGAATGAGCGGCGAAGCCCTAAAAACGAGCGCAAAGCAGGCGCGAACGAGCGGCCAAGCCGCCCCAATCTCCTCGCGGTTTCTCTGCCCTCGCCCGCCTTTTTGCGAGCCCAACCAAAACCACCATACTACGCAGGCTAGAAATAGGTCTGCTGCGAGCGTAGCGAGCGGCAATCATTGTTCAATATACCAGGCGTAGTCAATCGATAAAAATCGATATCGGAAATCAATCGATACACTCGATATCAATCGATATCAATCGCCGATTGCTATCGATTGATATCGGTAATCGATAACAATCGAACTTACAGAAAAAATTATCGATTTTTATCGATTGGCAAAAATCGATAACAATCGATAATCGATAATTATCGATAACATTCGATAATCCAAAAGAGTATTTATTTCAAACATATTACTGAAGACTGGCGTTGCTATCTAGTAAACGAATATACGAGAAAGGCGTTTAAGGTTAAGCATCTTTATGGCGTTGCTATAACGAGACTAGCCGAGGATTGCACACCGCTACTTTGGCCGCAACTTCTTCGTCTTCCTGTATTACGAACTGCGCTGAAGCTGAAGATCGATCAAAAAAAAAACCAAAAAGTTCCTGTTATTGTTTTTGTTCCTATAGTATTTTGTTGATAATTGGTAAACCTATGATGACTGAATGACTCAATAAAACCATACAGACAACATTGTGTCGATGATTAACTTGTAAAACGACAACAATTTTTTCTGATAACAATCGATAATAATCGACAACATTCGATAACTCAATCGTTATGAATTTCTATCGGAAGTCGATATCAATCAAACTCACAACTTTATTTCTTTATCTATTTCTATCGATTGGTATCGGAAATCGATATCAATCTTCGATTGTTATCGATTGCTATCGATTTATCGATTGACTACGCCTGGAATATAATACATGTGAACAATCGCGTGACCGTTCAATTTTAGCGACGTGTAATTTTCAGCTCTTTGCAATCAATAACAAAGGAAATCAAGGCAATCAAAAGCCGCGAAATTGCTGGATGGCAGAAACGTTAATGAACACATACACTCTTTGTAAAGATCTGTAAAGTTTAGGGATTTTCAAGGGGATTTTTTTGAGCCAAAAAAAGTAAATAAGGATTTGCCTATCCCAAGAAGACTTAAAGCTTTTACGTTAACGAATGTATTATAGGTTACAACTCCGTCACAATCACAACGCAGCGGCCAGACCACTGAAAGGAACGACTAATTTGAGTGTTGTTCAGTTTTCCTCTATCCATTGTCACATAGTCAGGTGGGACGACATTATTCACGGTTACATGTGAACAATCGCGTGACCGTTGAATTTTAGCAACCTCTAATTTCGATTTCACCAGATGACCAACGTGTACTCACAAGATCGAGTATGAATTTGAAATTTCTAGTTTGCCTGCGGTAACCCCGGGGCGGTAACTCGATCGAAAAGGCTTGCTGATGAATCTTTTTTACGCGAACTCTCAAAGATAAGCAGTTGTGGCGATCGACAATCTGAGGCACATCTAAATTGCAGCGACTGCAGAAATTACAACGTAGATTTCACAACCAGTTCTGCTTGACTATGCACTCCAAAATGAGTCAATTTAAAAATTGTTGTTCAATATAATATACGTGAACAATCGCGAGACCGTTTAATTTTAGCGACCTTTCGATTTTACACGTATGAAAAGTCAATTAAAAGTCAGATTTGATTGAGTGGAAACAAAATGAATCTGATAATTGATTCTTTACCAGTTTTTCTTGACACGGGAGGTTTCTCAATGATCAAGAAGGGAAAAATACATAGGTCATCATATTCTTGAAAAGAGGCAATTTTAAAAGAAGTTATAAGTACTAACAGCAACATACAGTACGTTTCTAACAGTGACACGCTTATATATGAAGTGCAAACAAAATGAGGACTGACTGAATATTTTCATCTCTTAATTACTTAAATGCCTTATTTTAAAACATACAAGAATAGAGAGACTTTGTTTCTAATAAAATCATAAGCCTTCATCTAAATTTTTATGTGACCAACAACTTAAAATCATACACTGGTTTTGAGAGTTTTCAGCTCAGATCAGACTGTTCAGATGGAAATTTGTTCAAAATACTCTCACACAAGTACAACGCTGTATGTTAGCTGTTAAAGGAAATCCAGTTAAAACCAACATCGCTACTGTAATGTATCATTGCTTACTGATCTGTTGTTTTTCTATCTACGTGTTAATTAGATAAGTTAGCGCTATCCGCTCGTTTTCAATTACAGCCTTTCACCAATGCATACCTGATATGCATCACCGGCGCCCGGGGCACCACGTAAGCGATACATAGTACTTTATTTATAAATACAGCGGTACTTCTTACGACTCTTACCTTGTGAAAGAT
Source organism: Porites rus (assembly GCA_964035705.1). Lineage (NCBI taxonomy): Eukaryota > Metazoa > Cnidaria > Anthozoa > Scleractinia > Poritidae > Porites > Porites rus. The sequence goes on along the minus strand of OZ037996.1, from coordinate 6,890,218 downwards.
TGTATAGAAAACCAAATGCGATCCAGTATTTGAAAAATGAAATAAATAACATCTCCATTTTTAAAGTAATATTTTGCTTTGCCCTTCTCAACACAAATAGTGTAAAATTACGCTTCAAGTGCTCTGAGCGCAGAGAATTATTAATAGGTAATTTTCCCTTTTGGGATACAATTGCTCATTAGCATACCAGACGTCGTCGTATGTACAAATTAGGTTCAAAAGTTGAGAGAGCTGGTTAATTTAAGCAGATTTTTTAATTTTCAGCTCTTTGCAATCAATAACAAAGGAAATAAAGGAAATCAAAAACTGCGAAATTGCTGGGTGGCAGAAACGTTAATGAACGCACACAAAAGAAGCAAGGCTGATTTTTTTTTTATATATTCCCGACTGTAAAATCAGCATTGCTTCTTTTGTTTTACATTTTCAGTTATTGCTGATTAGATCCTTCATTAGGATCCGGTCCCTCATTTTTGTAAGCTGGTTCTTACTTCAAAAACTGATTCTTTGTAAAGTTTGGAGATTTTCAAAGATAAACTTTTAAGGCAAAAAAAGTAAACAAGGATTAGTCTATCCCAAGAAGACTTTACGGGCTCGTCGTCACAGCAGTTTCACTTTCACCTTTTAACTTTTCACTGTTCACTTTTCACTTTTCAACAACCGCGAATGTTTCCAATTACGTCAGAGGGTCTCAAATGGTTTTCTCTATTCTTTAGAAGCCTGTTTGGCTGATTTAGAGTTGCCGTTTGTCACAGCCGATATTTCAATGTTATCTTTAGAACGGAACTCAGTTTCACCAGAGCGTTATTGTAGCAATTCTGCACCACTCAGCAAATCTATTTTTGGCTCTTTTGTGTCTTTCGAAACTCTGAAGCTGAAATATGTGTATTATTTAAATGCAAAATAGCAGGCAGTGACATGTGCACAAATAATGTTTCCCCAATTAGTTGTGAAAACTAAATACATTGACACATTAATAAAGCTTTTACTTACTTACTTTTACTTACTAACATCTGACAAGTAATATAAATAGAACACGTGTATCTCTGTACGTGTCTCTTTGTTAGACAAGAACTATTTTACATTTCAAAGAAACAACTGTTTTGCTCTATTCATTCAGCTTGACTTACAACATGTGTTTTTCTAAAAGTCCAGGAACCGAAATAGGAAGTATTGTACTTTCACCATAAAGGAAAAGTATTTTAACCAATCGAATTGTAACGCGTTGATCAGCTAGCACGTGTATTTTTGAATAGGTTTTTGTGTTCCTTTGTGATAATCGGACACCTGTGTTTACTATAGACTGTATAAAAGTAGTGCTTAAACTGTTGTAAATTGATTACCTGGCCTTTTTTTACCTAGCCGGCGATTACCTGCACGATTACCTTGATGGGTCCGGTAGAGAGTTCGAGGACATGGAGTAGCTGTACTTTAATTAGAAGGTTCTAGGGGACGTTTGGTCTTTACACCGAAATTTTCGGGAGACCTTTTTGATAATAAAATGTGGAAAACACCCGTGCACTAGTAAGCGCGTACTGTAAATTAATTAATGAGTGTGAAAGCGTAGTTCCACATGTTCCATGCAAGACTAAGAAGTATAGGTACACGCATTTGATCATCATTCCTTTTTAATGAGGGTCTCAATGGGGTTAACCGATAGGCGTAAAACGGCCAAAAATTTAGTCGATAGCCGTAAAAATTGAAAATTTTTAACCGTTAGCCGTAAATAGGGTAAAAAGGAGTTAACCGTAAAAGAAACTGTTCCCTAGATTTGCTACTTTTAAGGGAGGTACTAAACTCACTTATGGTTGCGTTTTTTATTTCCCGGCTAGTGTGACTCCGTACCCACGTTAGGCGAAGCGCCTTTTACGGTGTCGACCAAGACCTAGGCTCCATTTCTGCCACTCTCTCGAGGAACCAATTTTTTTCATAGCGAAAGTGTGGCTTGTTGCTGGTGATCAATATTTGCGATTTTCAGGAGGTCGTGCCCTCGAAACACTAGTGAAACAACACGCAGAGATGTTACTGTTTGTAAAACACGTTGCCGATAAACGACATTGCCCTGTTTTTCTATGACGCTGAGGTAGACATTGCCATGCCTAGTCCCTGTACGGCGTCTTCCCACGCAATCTCGGTCAAGGCATTTCGGTGGCAAACTCGCTAGGACCACGTGACCCGAAACGCATTAGCCGCGCGGAATAATGAGGCCTACGGACAAGGCAACGGCAGACGGTCGTTCCGTACAGTCCGTCGCTATCATTAAAAACATTGGACATGGGAATTTTGTTATTCGCCGTTTTCATGCTAGATCTTGAAATAGATTATCCGTCTGAGACTAGCCTGTGTACAGTCGCACTCTCCCCACACACACCCCTTCTCCGATTTTTTCTGAGGGGAGGGGGTGGCTGTACACAGACTATCTGGAAAGGATAATCCCGTCTTCAAACTGTCCGTCGAAATTGACGGATAAAGTCAGGCGGATTGTTCATTCAAAATTAAAGCTATTCCATTTTCAAATTAAGAAGTATTACCTATCTGACGCGAATCATCAAACGGATAACCCGTCTCACACGAATAATCCGTCTCTGGTGTGAAAACGGACATTTCTATCATAATGAATGTCGCGCCCCGGCCTTGAGTTGGGCGTTTGCGTGTCCGCTTTTGCTTTTTCACAAAGATTATTTTTATGTTGACTATCGGACATTTCTATGTGTGAAATAATATTGGAAGTGAAATACGTTATAAAAAGTATGATCTATCAAATGTTAAATTTTTTCAAAAGAATAGCTTGTTTCATCCCGAGATAATCCAAAGACCTTCATTTTGATTTAAAGATACAAAAAATACAGGTTAATTAATATTTAACTTTTTGAAACAAAAGAAGTTAATTTTTAACTTTTTTGTTAACCGTAACTGAAAAAAACTAACCGATAGCCGTAAAAGAGCCAAAATTTTAGCCGATAACCGTAAATCCCACCACCCCATTGAGACCCTCTTTAATGTTAGAGATCGGATAGTATGAAGCTCTTGTCCGAGTTCGAATCTCAATTGCGCTGCGCTTTTGTCCAGTCTTCCAGTCTTTATAGATACTTGTCGGCTGGGTATGCAGTTTTTCTGTCATCTGCGAACAACTCTACTGCCATAAGTCAATACCGAAAAGAAGGTCTTTGAGCTAAAGGACGAACACCACAGGACGGTGCCCTGAGCCAATATAGAGAAAACAGGTATAGACCACTTAGATTAAGTACTGCTGACTTAGACATGATGTTTCGGATGCTCGTAGAAATGCTTCTATACAGCGCAGTAACATTTATCCCATACGCATAGGGACTCTGAATAGCTGATCAGTAGTTCTCTATGAGGCACGTTATCGAGAGCCTTGGAAAAATCCTGGAATGTTGTATCAGCCTGGCCATGCTAGTAGAGAGTTTTGCATAATGAATAGAACCGCTCTGAAACATGCTGATCTCTGTGAAGAGCCGAGTGCTGAAAGAGGTGTTTCCCGTCTAATGTGCTGTCAACAATATTCTCTAGCAGCTAAAAGCAGACGCATGTTAGAGAAAGACACTGGAGACACCAATAGGTGGCAGAAGCGTGATGGCAAACAGATTCCGAAAAGAATATCAGTGTAGAACGTCGCTATTCTAACGTTCGGGTTTACCGGAATCTTTCCGTACTCAGTGTCTATTTAGTTAAGCCTATTGCCACTGTTCATGCAGTTATTGACTAGTAGACCTTCTCATATAGCATGAGGACAAACGGGAAATAGCGTACGGGGACACCATTTTTGGAACACTAGTACATGGGAGCTTTAAGGAGGAGAGAGGTTTGCGAGCCAACTCTCCGTGTTGCGAAAGTAGAAGATTACACGCGCATGCCTGCCTCGTATCCAGTCGCCCAAGGGAAAGTAACAGGCTGAGACCCCAACCTTAATTCAAAAACGTGTGTGTCTTTGTGCCTTTTTAAATGTGGTAGCGGGTCCACATAAGCTTTAAAGCCGCCTTACATCATGCCACCTGCTTTACCAAATTAAATGATGATAATGATGATGATGATGAAGATGATGATGATAAGGATCCCCGTACCCACAAAGCGCTTATGTACGAGGTAGCAAGCATGACCCTTCGCCTCTCGCGATTCTCAAATAGATAGCTTGCTCGAAGGTAGACTGCAAAACAGTCCGTATTTTTGCGTATTCAAGAACGCACGAGCAGTCCAACAAGAGGTCTGGAACGAGGCTGAAAACAGAGAGCGAGACCTGGGAAGAGACGCCCTACAGGCGTGTGAGGCTCGCGCGCTTCGCGCGCGTAAGACTCTTCCGGCACACTTGACAGATTTGTCTTCTGATTTTGAGAAAAAAACCGACTATTTTGTAGTCTAACTCAAAGGCTGCCCAGGTGAATGTATTCTAAGGAGACTGCATCCTTGTATGTCCTTTCGTGCCGTTTTTTTCTCGTCACGCAACGCTCCTCCCCAACAAATTAATGGCCGCTCACATTCGAACTACATTCCTTCCCCTGTTCAGAACTGCTTTGTTAGGTGGGAGCTTTGCGTGATAAGGTAAAAACCGTTGCGAGGGAGACTAATGCGAGTAGGGCCTTCGAAGTTTGAGGGGAAAGTTACTTTTAACTTGGCGGACTTAAAACACAAGACATCGTAGCTTAGATCTTCAATGCCAACTTGTCTACACAAATTCTAGACACAAAATATTTGTACAAAAGTGTCAGGGGTATATGAATGGACTAATAAATAATTAATGATTCTAAAATTCTTAAGTAAATGCAGTCAGCTAACCTTTACACACCTTTCTCCTTATACGTTAAATAGTTCAGGCGTGTTTCGAAAAATGAAAATAGGTGTAATTAAGGTCTTTTCTAACTGAATCCGTTATTTATAGTCAAATTTTTTTCTCTGTGAACAATTGCTGCACTGTTCTGTGCGATTTGTAGTGGGGGTCTTTGACTTCACTCTCAGATGAGGGTGCTAATGGGGGTACACAATTCTCAACTAAATACTAATTTTTCGGCCAAATATCAGTTAACTTCTATTTTTTGGCCAATTCTCAGTCACCTACTAATTTTAGTTAGCTATCAACTTTCACTACTTCCTTAGAGCGAATATTATTCGGTCATAACCTGAATCATTTGAAAGCCCTTTTTTTTAAGCAATTAGTTTTGCTATTTTAAATTCGTTTTAATGTAATTTATGAACAATATTTGTTATATTTCAAACATTTCTTGTAAAGTGCCACTGGGCATTGCTGGAAATGGCGCTATATAAATAAAGTATTATTATTGATGTTATTATTATTATTATTATTATTATTATTATTATTATTATTATTATTATTATTACATCTCCACGTTCTTAGACATGATGAATGACATTGGCATTGACAAGAAGCAGTAACATTATATAATCAAAAAAATATCAAATATAGCAATTCGATGAAAATAATGGATGGAAATAGGAAATGCGATAGCCCAGACTTCATGCAATTTTGATTTTCTTTTTTTTTTTGGAATAATGCAATCTCAAGCAGCCAATTGTAAATTGCCTATACGTAGCAAGATTTTACAATTGTACATTCAAACAAATGACACAAATAAAGTTTCCATTATTATTATTATTATCATTATTATTATTATTATTATTATTATTATTATTATTATTATTATTATTATTATTATCATTATGTTCAAGTTTCACAGTACGTGTGCGTGTTTGCTGTACTGGATAGGGAAATCCACTAGGCGGTGTACTGTCAGTCCTCTAAGCTTAGCACTGATTAAAAATCTTCGCAAGATATATGCGGAGGCCGGAACAGCTGTCTTTCGCAGGGTGTAGCTGAGGCACTCGGATTCAATAGACAGATCTTTCACAGCTTTATAGAGGTTACTCTTTACACATCCCAGCGATCCATCAGTGATTGGAATAATTATTACCCGCTTCTGCCATAACCTGGAGAGCTCTATGGCCAGGGCTTTATAATGGTCAACCTTCTCCCTGCACTTGCTCTCAATATTGGCGTCCCACGGCACTTGGAGCTATATCTATGATTTTTACCGACCTTGCTGTCTACTTTGTCGATTAGGACAATTTTGGGGAGGCGGTGGTGAACGGCCCGGTCAGTGTATATGTTGAAGTCCCATAGAATTTTGGAAATTTCATTTTCCAAAACTGTTTCCACCTTGTGTTGCCACCATTGTTCCGATCTGTCAAATTCATATTTTCCACAAAGAGCTCAGTGGATGTGACTAGCAATTCGAATATGGTAGTTGCGCTACTCCCTTTTTGCGAGCATTTCACATCCGCTTACGATGTGGGCTACAGTCTCATCCTTCTTTCCAAATTGTCTACATTTAGGGAAATCAGCAGAGTGGTAGAGTTTGACCTGGATGTTCTCGTGGGTAATGCCTGGTCTTGGGCTGATTTCTATTAGGCTTGAAGAAACCAACGAGGTTAATCCTAGGCTTCTGTGTGTATGAATATTTCCGTCATCTCGGAAGACGTGACAAAAACGCAAGCGATGCTGACAATAATGATAAAAATCGTCCATTGGTGGTTATGGGCACAAGACACACAGTTTTTCGGCATTGCTGGCGCGGACCATTCTAGAAGAGAAGGCGAAGGTGACGTTTTTATCGCGTTTGGCTCTAATAAAACTGTGGCACTGCTGAATTGCGAGGAACTGCTTAATGATAGGACACAACTGGCTGGCGAGACGACAGAGTTTGATGGGGAGAAAATAGTGGGTAGTGGGACAATTTCAGATGTTGTGACACTGGGTCTATCTGTCGCAGCGTGAAAGGTATGACTAGCTGAAGGTGATATTCCTGAAAATAAAAGTGTAACTAGAATTAGTTAACGTTTATCGAATAACCGATACCGCTCTTTTCTCATGAGTCTTTATCTCAAAGGTTGAGTGGGAGCCACCAAACTGCGGCCGCCCACGTTTTGTGGGGAAAGGGAGCATGGGGTGAGTGTGAAGGTTGAAAGGTGAAAAGTGTTAAAAAATAATGAAAGTTCGCACTCATACTATATCTCCCTGATACTTTTCTGGCAACAGTTTTCAACTGGGTCATGTTCCAAATTCTCGAATCGCCATCGTGGTACCTCCGTGTATCACACCTCTTGTGAGCGACCGTCCGACGCACAGTACTGCAAGTTATTGCCGGAGAAATTAATATGGCCGTTTTACCCTTAGCTAGAGACGATGAAGTGGTCTGATCTGAGAGGTTTAAGTCTTTTTAAGACGACTTGAACGTTAAGTATAAAAACGATAAAAAAGACAGACGCATTTAACTTTTGACGACTTAAATGTCTCCTGTTAAAAACATCGTTCGGACGCACCTAACAGACAACTTTAACGTTAACTGCGTCTAGTATAAAAACGGGACGCCAAAAACTGCGACGCATTTACGTCCAAATCGTCCAGAAACGACTGCATGGAAAGAGTCAGCGTCTTGCTTTTTTATGGTGAAAGGTTAACAGTTTGTCATTGGAATTTTTAACCTCCGACCATATGGCCATGGTCAGACCTCCTACCGGTGTTAGCGACTGCTACTTCGTAATATTGGCTTTTCCGTGGTAGCTTACGGGAGATATCACGTGACCTATGCGGACCTTCAACTCTCAACCTTCAACGAATTAATTAACTGCTCGCCAAGTGGGCTACACGCAACTATGATACTCGATCACGAAACTTCCTTCAACATAATCACCGAACTCTTTTCAGTATTGAGGAGGCAGTCTATATGTCGCTTTTTTTTTTTTTGAGGGGGGGGGGGGCGGAGGGGGGGGAATGATGTTGAATAGGCAAGGAAATAAATGAGGGTAGAAAAGGTGTGTTTCATAAACCATCTAGTCTGCTAATGGGTTCAGAGGCACCTTGTTGTGGTGGTGGGCTATCTGGTATTTCTCTGTTAATTATCCACTTATTTTTATTTATTATTCACATTTCTAACAACCCCCAAATCCAAAATTTTTTCAATTTTCCGAAATTTTAATCATCCTTCCTTTATTTTTATACCGATTTAAAACATTCGAATAAGCATCCAAAAATTATTCAACCAAGGACTCCGGCTTAATTGGGTCATTTTTTCATTGAAAGAAATCTTGGTTAGATATTTTAGAAAAAGGGCGGAAATGAACAAAAACTAATGCTTTCAATCAGACTGCTCCCTTAAGTAAGTATGATTACCTGATGAAGTGTCGATAAAAATCCATACTCTTTCAACACGTACTGTGTATCTCTTGTGTATTTTAACTATTATCTCACGGCCATCATCTTCTTTTTGAACAAGAAACTCCAACGCCCCACCTGTCACATGAAAACGGTTTGTCCAGGGATCATTGCGGTTGTTGCTCACTTTAAGCCGTTCACAACGTTTAGAATTGCAGTACGCAAATGTATTAGTTCCACTTGCGTCAGAAAAGTACATGTCTTTTACTTTATCCCACGCAGGCAGCCTGTCGAACAAGACTTTGGTCAAGTTAGCTTTTTCTGCTACCCGCTTACGAATGCCTACAAGCATAGAGAAAGAAACCACATTTATTAGAGCGCGAGGAACTATCAACAAAACGTAACATTTTAAGTCCAATTTTTACCCGACAGTGCTGCTTGAATTGGTGGTATAACTTATGAAAAGTGTTTTAGGTTAGGCGTGAGAAATGAGCGTAAAGCCCCATCCACACTAATGCGTTTTCCTTTAAAAACGCAAACATTTCGATGCGTTTAGGCCTTCCGTCCACACTAATACGCTGAGCGTTTTCATTGAAAACGCTCTTGAAAGTGGGTCGCAACGAAAACGCATACATATCGTATTGGTGTGGACTGTCGAAGATACATCGAAAAGATGACCGAAAATAGCGCAGGTGCGTGTGTTTGTAGCGTGCGCATAGAGTTCAACCTACGTCGCAACGTGCAATTTTCTCGCTTATCAGTTCCATATTAGGAAGTAAATTTTGATTGGTTCCCTAAAAAACCCGAGCATTGCGACAAAGTTATACGCTTCGGGGTTATATGCTTCTGTCCTCCGTCCTTCTGCCGCCCTGTTACGTACGTTCACTAATGCTATAACAAAAAATCAACAAAACTCACAGATGGCTGTAAAGCTGACTTTAAAGATGTGAACTCTCACGTCGTTCTCCAGTTCAACTTGAAATAAGAACTGGGCGTGACCACTGGCATAACCCCTATGTTCCAAAGTTATTACAGTTCCATTATCACTAACTCGCAATTTTGTTCCATCTGGTAATACTGGTTTTATCATCGTACAGACCGGGAGGCTTGTGCAGTAAATCACATCTGTCCAGACGTCATTATCAGAGTATCTCACTTTCCAGTAGTATTCAGTTACTGACGACGTCACCGCGGCTTTTCTCAGAGTTTCATCCCCAGATAAGATTAGTGTACCTTTGGAGCACGCTATAAGTTCTGTGATTCCTGCATAAAATGATAAATTGTATTCATAATTATAGAAAGAGCGCTATATTATGGTATTTGCATTCGTCGTTGCCCATCTTTTTCGTTGTTTTCTGTGCTTCCACCCAAGTAGCTTGCAAGGCAGGCGTTTAAAGAGGAAAAAGAGAATTAAAGGAGCTATGTCAGGAGGACATTAATTGCTGGTTTAGGTCAATACTGTGCTGAAGTCATTACTTAGTACCTTGACCCAGACACAAAATGCTCCTGTAGAGTTACGAAGAAGACATCATGAAGAAAATATCACACAAAATCTACCAGGGAGCACCAAGCATAATTATGTTTTGGTGATATTTGCAGATGTATATCGTTAATAAAGTCTTAAATACCAACACTGGATCATTAGTTTTAGAATTCAATTGATGTGAAGACAAGTTCCAGTGTTTTGAAAAGATAACAAATAGTGTGACGCAGCCCCTTTAAAGAATGCGAGAACATGATCGTCGCGCGAGGAGCAAGGTAACAGAAGTAAAAACGAGAAGGGTTCGTTCCCCCTTCCCGTCCCTCGCGCGCCTAGTTCTCCTTTTCCCCTCAAATGCCGTCCACGCAGGGTATGACTAAGCCTGAGGACACAGACTCGTACTCAGTCGCTTCTAGGTATGCAGTGTGGTTGATGGGAAGGATTTAGTGAGCTCGCGGTGCATCAAGGGAAGGAAGGAAGAAAAACCGCGAAGCGACGTCACTTTTCCTCCCTCTTCCCAAGCGCCTTTGCGCGTGTCAAATTGCCTTTCCATATTCCTTTGCGAGAATCTTGCGAGAATAAATCAGTGGCGACTGGGTACGAGTCTGCTGCGGACAAGCTTTCCATTTCGAGAGCAAGGGAAGCGAGCCGAGCGAGATCACGCGCGATCGAGCGGCGAAGCCTCTCCCAAATCAGGTAGAACCTGCTTGCAGACTAGCTACGACTCCATATAAACTTTATACTCCTGCACAACGTTGAAAGAAAAGTTTTCAGACTTGAACAAAGCGTTAATTTGGAATTTCCAGAATTCGAAGAGAAACACCTAATTAATTGTTCGCAGAGTCTCTTTGTGCGTGATTGAGACTCTGCCAGCAGGGAACTCTAAACAAAACAAGCAATACCGTATTTATTCGAATAACCGCCCTGGGCGCTAATTAAATTTTTGGACCTTTAGAGTGGGCGCTTATTCGAGGTGGGCGCTTATTAAATTTTCACCATTTTCAGGAAGTATAGTACGTTTATTTTGCAGCAAAACATTAAATGGTAATTACAAAACGCGAAGATGTAACAAAGCAAGGTTTCTGTAAAATACTCTGAAGAAAACTCCATCTTCCGGGTACTCTCTTATTAGTACTTATTCAATTTTTTGGGGTGGGAGGGGGAAGGGCGGTGGGCGCTTATGTGAGTTTGAGTTGTAGGGGGGTGGGCGCTTATTCGAGGCTGAGCGCTTATTAACTTTTTCTGCCTTTAGGATGAACACTTATTCGAGGTGAGCGCTAATTCGAGGTTGGGCGCTCATTCGAATAAATACGGTATATGTACTTCCGGTCACTTTTCTAGATGCCCAGTATTGTGGCTGTACGCCGAGAAGACACGACAGAAGCCAGAGAGAAAAGATTCAGTAACAAACAATCCCGATACTCAGAGCCGTGACTGCCGTGTATGTTTATCAATGTGTAGCGTGTTTCCTTTTAGGACAGTTTTAAAGTCACAGCAGTGTTTACATACTGCCGGAAGAGACAAAATCTGCAATTTATACAGGCAGTTACCCTTTTTGCTTGGAGGCCCTGTTGGAGTAAAATTCCTACAAGCGATATGGCTTTGAAATAGCGACATAAGACAGCTGAAATGGCGACAATCGACGCAAAGGAGGATTGAAACTGATTCATGAACAAATCAAGACAGAGTACAAATACAATTAATAAAAGACATAAAATGGCTTCCTACTCAATACTTGAAAAGACGAGGTTTGAAATCCATCAAGAGACATACGTACTCCCCCACCACCCACCCCCCCCCCCCTCTTTTCCCCCACTCCAAAGAGGGCATGGATTGAGAGGTATCACTTATTGAGAGGAAGTTGAAATTAAGATTCTTTCGGAAAGTTACAACGATGTTTGTTAAAAGTCATGTTATGGTTTAATAAGATATGCTAATTTGCACGCGCCTGCTATAGATGGATAGGACATCAGAACTAAATCCAGATTATTTGAAATGTGTGAGAGACAGGTCAAAATTCATAATTAAATCGATCGCGCTTCTAGAAAAACATTTTGCGCAGCATTAAGGATTATACTAGGATACGCTTTGATGCATGAGCTTTGATGCTTAGCGGTTCGCAGATAAGGCCACTACGAATGCATATGCACCGACTGAGCAAGCACGCTTCGATCAGAACTACAAAAACACAGCGCCGAGTTGGACTGATCAGCCACTGTATGTTCCCATGATGGTTCAAGTGAGAGGCAGAAGTGTAATTTTTTGGTGTAAGTGTCCCTCAGAGAGTATTCACTTGCGTACTCAACTCTCAATGTTTATGATTCATTATGCAATCCAGTGAAGGTCGTCTACTTACCACCCAAAAATGAAGCAGTATGCAAAATCACTGCCATCACCAAGTAAAACAAGCCATTTTTAAAATTCCTCGCCATCTGTTACTCGTTTTACTCTCTGACCCGAGTTTATATAAGGTAAATGTGTGGACACTTCTAAATCGGTGAGTTGAATGACTTTTGATCTTGTCATAGATGAGTTGACAATCACAATCAAACGATGACGTCACATTAGGTACATTTTCCTTCCCTAGTTTTAAAATTCTAAAGAAGTCAAACAATACTTACTCTTCACTGCCAAGATTTATCTTCTTCTGGTCACACCCAGAGAACAATCCTCTCCTTATCTATTTTTTTCTTTGTCATAGACGGCCAAGATGGCCATGAATGTCACATGCACGAACAAATGAAAGGCTGGCGTTTTGAACTTCCTTCCTTGATTTTTTGAAGCTTTTTGATAGCATTGATACCTTATCGTGCGTCGCTTTTAGTTTTAACTAATTTTACCTCCCATGGAAACAAGAAGCACTTTATGTAGAGAAATCATATTGAAATTAAATTCAAGTATAATAAGTTCTTGACCAACTGACTCTCATGGCACGGTAAGCCCAGTACTACTACAAATACACATGTGGCTACCTTATGGATATGTGCCAGGATATTAAATGTGCTAGTGAAAAACACTGGCTGTCACTGCATGTGCTCCTAATGTTCGCGTCTTTAGTATGTACAAACTAGTCTTAAAGAAAGAAACAGTCAAAAACTGCCCACTGGCCGCCACTGAGTGACAAGGTCGTTGATCGTGCATGCATGGCGCTAGCTAGCCACTTTGGGAGATGGCCGGTCCATATGTCTTCCACTGTATTTTTTGGCACCTTTAAATTCAGGTTGCCAAGGCTACTGAATCGATTATCTGGATTAGTAGCCCTCATTTCATGTTTGTGTTTCGCAACAGCAAATGAAAAGAAAAACATTCATTTAAGAGGCATGTGAAAGATTAGTCCTTTTTAGTATTTTACACCTTGGTACCGCTCCCGATACCTTCCCCTTTTACTCCGCATTCTTTGGTAGCATATCATTGGTTTTGATTCATCATTTCTCTGTTTACATGAACTCTCTCATTTTCTAACCGGGGAAAAAATTCAGCAACAGACACCCAGAATTTTTATTAACTTCCGCCCTCCGACCGGATTTATCACACAGTGAGTTATCACTCACATGAATTCTTCAGCCATTTTTGTTATCAGATGTGCTTTTTTTTCTCATTTGCCTGTGCTTTTAAACCTTAACAAAGTGAATTCCGCTCCACTGATCACTTACGTTTTACGGGTGGAACATCTTTAGCGCGCTTTTGTTGGTGAGAAAATCGTACATGGGAAGGCGAGTAAGCACTGAAACTTTAATGAAATGCAAGATAAACTAGATAGGTAATGGTCCTACCAAAAGAAGCCCCAGGAAATGAAGTTAAGAATACTCGAGAAAGTCAGATCATTTTTGAGGTGTCAGCTTCGAATCTTACGAAGGTGTCGGATTGACAAATAGTTCTGGTAATGACTGGATATGAAAACTGCAACGCAACCCTTTGTACCAAACTCAGTGGAATCTATATTTCTTCACCGGCTTCTCGGAGAAAACGTCACCGGGTTGGCTTGTATTCCACAGGTTTTTTTCTCTTAGTTGTGTATCTACAAAGGCTAAAAGTGGTGGCAGGCTTACGATAACCCTTAAAATCTTAATTAAAGCCGGCGAAGTTGAGCCGAACTGGTAAGAATTAGTATTAGCATTAAAACAAAATTCAAAATGCCGGACGAAGCCTACAGGTGAAGAACGGTTATTCAGCAATTTTATTTGCTCTTACTAGAATTTTTACAAGATTACTTTTGATATTAACAAAAGCCCATGGCTATGTGGTCTTGGGCTCCTGATATTGATGCGTAATCTTTACTCATAAATTTTTTGGTTTTAATTGAGGACAAAGTTATTTAGCAACGCCACAAAATTTTACGAAATGCTTTATTTTGTTTAACACTTCGCATATTTTTGCTTCAGATCAAATAAAGGAGGAGGGTAACAAAATTTTTTTTTTAGCAACTTTCGTCACAAAAAGCAACTTTTGACTTTGTTTTAGCAAGTTTTAAGCAACTTTTTGAGAAATTACTGGAAACTTTTTGACAAATCTCGAGAAACTGGTGAAAAGTCCTAGTCTTAGCTTAGTTTTTAGAACCTTTAAATTTAGATGGTCCAGGTGACAGACTCGATCATATAAGTCGTCATTTTGTGTACGTGTTTCACTCCAACAACAAAAAAAACATTCATCAAAGAGGTGCGTGATCATTTTGACTCATTCTGATACTTTAAACCCTTATCTTACCACGCCTAAGAGCTTTTTCTTTTTCTCCGCATTCTTCGGCAACATCTGTGCTTTTGTTTCATCAGTTCGGTGCTTACATAACCTCTTCATTTTCTATATCGAGTGAGAAATTTAGCAACTCGACAACAAGTTTTTTAACCTCCATTCTCGGCTAATTTATCGCGCAGTGAGTTATCAATAGCTCGAATTCTTCAGCGTCCGTTGTTGTGTTGTTACTACGTAACCTACGCTTATTTTTTCTTTTCTTTTCTTCTTTCCTTCTTTTCTTTCTTCCTTTCCTCCTTCCTTTCTTTTTTGTTTTGTTGCTGTTGTTGTTGCATGTGCATTGTAGCGTGACCTGATCTTTCACGCGCTTTTGTTGATGAGTCAGAGGAGTAAAAAACGGGATCTTGTTTACTGTGGGTAATGTCGACCGAGATATCGGTCGATATAGCGGTCGATATAGCGGTCGACACTCGGTCGATAGTCGGTCGACACTCGGTCGACAGTTGGTCGATACTCGGTCGACAGTCGGTCGATACTCGGTCGATAGTGGGTCGACACTCGGTCGAGACACGGTCGATGGTCGTTCCAGATGTGTCTCGGCCGATATAGCTTTTCGTTCACCGACACTTCGCCGACCTTTTCGCCGACTTTTCGCCGACACTTCGCCGACATTTCACCGACTTTTCGCCGACACTTCGCCGATAGTTGGTCGATAGTTGGTCGATACTTGACCGATGTATCGGTCAGTAATTGGTCGACACTCCGTCGATGGTCGGTCGACACTTAGCATTTCCTACATTTTTTAGCTTGGAAAACAAGAAATTAGAAAGCATTTTCTAGCTTGGACCTAACTGTTTTTTTAAATTGTGTTTCTGCTTTTTTAATTTCAAACTTCAATGTACTTAGCCAAAATTCCGGAATAATAGCTATTAGTCATTTATCTAGCCTTTTCTTTTAATTCATGTGAACGGGATTTAGCCTATCTATTTCCTCCCCTCGTTTTTTTTTTTTAGGGGTGGGAGTCTCGCTACGCGCAGCCGGCTAGAATTGAATCATGAAGAAGTCCGCTAAGTGAGAATGATAGGCCTTCAGCTTCTTGTTATGTGATTTATTCCCACCGTGTAAGGCCTATATCTGGCTGATTTTTCCTATGCCGAGAATTTTTCAACCGACTCAGAACTACATTGATGAAAAAATGTATTTACAGTTCATTTTTTTAAACTTGTTTTTCCTTAACAAGTTAAGATAACATTAATGTTAACGCGGCGCATACTGTTTTCCTTTTATTGGATGACCAAAAGTGACTTACCATTCAATATTAATTTCTGTATACGCATGGTCGTCTTTATTTTGAACAAAATATAAATATAAAGCGAAAGGACAGAGCAAAAGGATGTGTTCAGTCTGCTGGATATTTTTGTCACCTTCCTCGGCGCATTATCAGCGCGTTTTATCAATAACTGATCGTTAAACAAAGGACTGTTCCCGTCTTCAATGCAGAAATATATAAGTTTAATTTGTGGTCTCTGCACAAGCGAGAACTTGGCGTGATGAAGCAGGTCAAAGCCCGATAATAAAAGATGTGTATTCCTCGCTCTTGAAGCATGTCATGAACTGCCTTTTCCTATTCATTATTCGTCCACTTCGGGACTGCGGGAGCAGTCATTTCATTCGTCCTTATTAAGTATTCTTCGACTGCGTGACCACAGGAGCAGCAGATTCAACTTAGGCTTAGACAGGTTCTGTTTAACAGCTAAAACTCAGACGATCGATCGGTGATGATACAAACTGGAAAAAAAGGTTATCATGTCCTTAGTTCCCAGTGCTCTTCGTAATCGCGCCTCGCACTACCACATGTTCCCCCATCGCATGATAACAGTAATTAATGACGTCTTTGCTTAAAAAAAAGCCATTGGACTCACCTGATAAATTAACACACGACTGATATTCGAACGACAGTTAACCGATATACCACCGACAGTTGACCGATATACCACCGACAGTTCACCGATATACCACTGACAGTTGACTGATATACCACCGACAGTTGACCGATATATCACCGACAAATGACCGATAGCAAGTCGAGGTGCATCGACCGACCATCGACCGACCATCGACCGACGATCGACCGACTATCGACCGACTATCGACCGACTGTCGACCGCCTATCGACCGACTGTCGACCGCTATATCGACCGCTATGTCGACCGATATCTCGGTCGTCATTACCCACAGTAAACAAAAAACCTTCACCAGGGAAGGCGAGAGGGCACTGAGACGGAAATTAAATCGAAATGAATCGATAATGGCTGGGAAATGGTCCCGGAAAGAGAAACTCCAGAAAAGCTAGGAAGTGTTAGAATTGAGGAAATCCGATCATTTCTACTGGTGTGAGGACCCGAAATTAATGGCGAGCTTTACACACTAGTAATACAGTTCGAGTTATAACTACCTACCAAACCTGCACTATGACACATTAATTTATGTATGTTTTCTTTAGAAACAGTTTTCAGTCACTGGTTAATAATTAATGTTACGACAATCGATAGAGGCAATCCAAACTGATAGAAATAAGATATAAATAATAATTTGGCTGTTGAGCAGTTTGCTCCCCCCCCCCCCCGCCCCCTCCATCCCCCGCTGCTGAGAGCGGCCTCTGAATCAGTCCCAAAGCAACAAGAGCACTTTCTCGGCTATGGAGAACCGCCCAAAATTTTTCTCATACCGACAACTCTTAATGTTGTTCCGGTAATGACAGTGGGTTTTTCAAAAAGGTGGCTAACCGATGATCCTTTCATTTTAACTTTAATAATTAACAGAGTTAAAAGAAAAAGGCCACAATTTTCTCGACCCTGTTAAGTGCCTTCTTCAACTGGGCTCCATGATTCTCGGGCATGTCCACAGAAGAGGGAATCTGGAACCCGGGGGGGAGTACTCCCTATATGGCCTATACGGGGATGTGCCGCTTCAGGGTACAGTTTTTTACCTCTCGCTCTGGGGACGAGGTTGTAATTTTGTGAGTCTGTCCGAAGGGTATTACCTGTATGATTGATTTGATTTGTTTGATGAATTTTGTTTGTACTTCAAGTAAGCAAAAGCATGATGGCTTAAACGTGATTTCGCTCCCATCACAGTGAATTGCTAATAAACGGCTATAAAACAGGACAGCGTGCAGTTTGTCCTTTGTACTGAACAGGGTGATAAAATGGAGTGTGTCGTCCTAAACAGGATATGTATTATAGGATGAGTCAGGGTTTCAAGCCCTCTGCGGCTCCCCTATACCCAAATATTGGTCGAGTAACCCTCCCCCCCGCCCCCGACCTTCCAATTTAGGATCACCCGGGGGGTACTCCAATACATTACCTATACAGGTATGTGCCGCCCGATGGGGTCGTGATTTTGAATCTCCTGATTTAGAACCGGGTATCCGTTTCAGAGGCGTTTTCTAGAACGGGGTATAATATTTCGAACGCACGAAAGTTCTTTTTTTGTAAGCGACCATTTATCTTCTGCTTAAAATTGTTGCTGATTATGAAGAAGCATTTAATTTGATGTATAAGTCGAACAAATAAAGAAATATCTTTTTAAAAAAACAGGGCTATTTCAATTTACAAACTTTCAAGAACGGAGTATAAAAAATTGGCCCATTTCTAGAACGGAGTATCAGTTTTAGGGAAAAATTTTTTTTTAGAACGGGGTGCCAATTTGGAGTCCCGGGCGGCACATACCCACCGAAAAAATACCCAAGTGCCCCCCCCCCCCCCCCCTTCTCTTCCCCCCGAGAGGATCACAGCCGATGATAACCCATCGGGATTACGGAATTGGGCGAAAATTTGGGTTGGGGATGACGGTAATAAAGGACTTTACATTTTGGTTCTTTTTGGGACCCTCAGCGAAGATCAGCAAAAGAACAGAAAGAAAGGTCATTTCATTTAAACTTTACATTGCGCCCATTAATCTCAGCTCGGTCGTTGACATTTGTTTAACCTAATCTTAAAAATCTTATACCAACAACAATTCCTCTTTCAATAAAATGCTTCAAAAGCAATTTTCACTGTTTATTTGCTTCCGCAGAATATTTTACGATATGCCGGAATATTTTCTTTGCGATCCATTATTGCCTTAATTACCAATTAGGCTAAAATAATTTACCAATCTTCGAAATGATTGATTTTGCTTTGAATCGATCCTAAGAATCTTTTTTCTCTCTAAGATGAAAAAGACAATGAAGAAAAGCAAGTTAAGAGAAAGCGGCTGTATTGAGTTTTCAATTGAAATGTTTGTATATTTGTTATGTATTTGTGAAAAGCAAATGACAGTGTCACGAACTCTTTGCCCCCGCAAATTTATATACAACCAATCAATACCGTCCAATCAGAAAGCGTAAATTTCCTCCCTTCCCACGTGACGTAGTCAGTTACGTTAATCTTTGCCCAAACAATAAATCTCGAAACCTTTTTTATACACACAATTCACTTTGTGAATCGCTTTTTTTCTAGTTTATTGGAAACTTAAAGAACCTAACAAGCCGTTAAGTATCTGCGAGAGTGTTCATTTCATCAGTGGCGGACAATATGGAAGATAGTGAGAGATTTATTGACATTTTGCGAGGTGTGGACCTATAGATGTGCATCGACGAACGTCTTTGCTTTTTTTAATTTTCGGCGGTCGAGATTTTATGTGGTTGGAGGGCATTTATGGCTGCATTGGTATGGCTTGATAAAGAAATCACTTAAGGTTTGGTTGTGCCTTAATATGTGGTTTTCTAGAAGCAATAACAAATCTTCATATGTGCAAAGTAATCTAATTGGAATTTCCTTACGCAATGCAACCGTCAACTGAAACGCTGTACAAGGAGATTCCTATTCGAACTGTAGAATTGTACCGGAAACCTGAAGGTTTTGGCTTTACTCTTTCTAGCCAAGGACCTTGCGTGCTAAGTTGTATTTTAGCGGGAAGCCCCGCTCACAGAGCTGGTTTGAAGCCGGGTGATCAGATAATTGAAGTGAATGGAACCTCTGTACAGAAGACACCTCATGAACAAGTTGTAAAATTGATAGCAAGTTCGACGAACGGGATGGTTCGACTCGGGGTTCGAAAGCGTGCTGAGATTCAAAGAACAGCGGTGAATGGAGATAAAATCAACTTTGAGATTTCAGAAGAAAAAGTAGTCGAAGAGGCAATAATCAACAGAGTGGATAAAGTCGTAGAAGAATTGAGGTCAGGGCAACTGTTCGGGGATTCTTCGAAACTCCGCCAAACTCTTTCCAGTGGAAAATTCATTTCCGCGGAAGAGGTCGTGAGTGACGAAGAACTGAAAGCATCGTTTTGTGAAAGCATAAGGTCAGAAAGTTCTTTCCCGGGCTCTTCTCCTGCCCAGAGTTATGCCAGTAGCAGACGCTCCAGCGAAGGAGATGTCGGCTCAAATTCGTCTTCTCCACAGTTATCACGGCTGCTCTATCCAACTATGACGCCATTGAGAAATCACAGTCCAGCGGATATCGGTTTTGAACCGGAATTGCGAGTGATTGTCGGCTATTTAGGCTCAATTGAGTTGCCGGCTGCATCGAGTTTGCCAGCCGCAAGTTTGACCGCGATTCGTAATTGTGTACGCCGTCTCAGAGCGCAGCAGAAAGTTCACAATATTTTCGTCATGGAAATTTCATTGACAGGTATACAACTTGTTGACAGCGAGAAGAGATCTGTTGTCACGTACCCTTTGAAGTCGCTGGCCTTCACTGCGCTCTGTTCGGACGATAAAAGGGTCTTTGGTATAGTGACTAGAAAAAGTAATGAACCAGAAAAAGTTATTAACCCATTGAACAGCTGGCATGCCCAAAATAACCACAAAATTGATTTGCAAAGTACTGTGAATTGTTCTTGCCATGTGTTCTCAGTTGATCCTGAATTGAGAAGTCATGAGACTCACCAACATGTAGCTGAAAAGTACAGAATACAATGCACCCCTCTGGGAGTAGACAGTGGCTGTGCTGAATTTCCTGGGTCATCCAGCACCATTCTAAAGACCATTACTGGAATGTTTAAGGAGAGAACAGGCTCTGAATCAGGTGGAACAAGTAGCGATGGGGAAGTGTTCACAAATGTGCGAGTACGGTCTGCATCATTGTCATCCAGTCAATCAGAGTCGGATGCTATCAGACACCGCAATGATGTAACAAGTCAACCCCCGACAACTGACTTTGCAAACAATCAGGCAGTTAATGGACTTCAGCAAGATCTTCAGTCGTCTCAGTCTATAAAACATATTTCACCTAATGATTCCAAATGTAGACAAAGAGGAGAAACGGACAAAGAACAGGAAGGAGTTATATCCTTCAGTCAGCAAGTTCATCCTGCGGAGAGAAATGACTCTGGTATTGGATCTGATTCTTACCCTCAAAATGACACTGAAGCTGTTAATGGTGCTACTTTCTCCAAAGAAAGTAACTCTCGGAGACCTCCTCCCCCAGTGGTTAGTGTCTCATCATTTCATTCTCGTGAGAGCTCAGTAGATTCACAGTTTTCATTGGGATCACATTATGATCCACTAGCTGGAGTGCCGTCTGGCATTCTAAGGAAACCTCGCAGAAACTCAGAAGGCGAACAGATGGGATCTAAAGAGAGACATCTCAGCAATTCTCAAGAGGTAAGCATCTACAGTAAATTACACAGGGTCCATACAGAGTCTTGAATTCTTGAAAAAGTCTTGACATTTGTCCAGCAATTTTCCAGACCTGGAAAAAGTCTTGAAATGTAGATTGAGTCTAGAAAAATGGTAAAAAGTCTGGTTTTTTTTTGCAAAGCTCCAACAAGTGCTTTAGAAGGGATTTGTTTTTCATTTTGGTCAAGTCTTATTCAAACTCACCCATATGTTTGTAGCACACCATGAAAATAGCTCCATTGATCATGTATTTGATAACCTTGAGTCTAGAAAGAGAAATTGTTGTTTTGAAGAAAGTCTGGAAAAAGTCTTGAATTGTAAATCCAAATATCTGTACGAGTCCTGATTACAGTAAGCTTAGCTTATTATCAACCACAGCTGTAAACTGACATACTAATGGTATTTATGCTCCAGATTGGTAAATTTGGCTCTGCAACAGTTAAATTTTGTGTTCAATTCAAAGTGCAGTATACAACATTTCCCACACTGCAGGTATTCTGCAATGAGACCACAAATTAATGTTTTGAATGTTCCTCAATTTAATGAGTCAAGTGACTAATATGCACGATGGTATATTGTACATGTCGGTGCAAATGTTTATTTTGAAGCACCAGAAATTCAATGTCAGTGATGACTCAGTCAGATGGAGGGGCTGTACTCTATCTGTACCTGCACCCCTGCTGTCTTACTTCTGCCCTTGGGTGACTAGGAAATCTTAGCTTTTGCATAGAAATCAAAATGCTGTTTACTGTACCCTGGATTTCACAGGTTCAGAGCACTGGTCTCCTTATAATTTTTTCAAGAGTAGAGCCTTGTCTGGTAGTCAGGCTTTTAGCCAGACATAATTGAAAACTGGCTGTCCAGAAGGCATGTTTTCCCTTAAAATAACTATAAGAGATTAAGGGAATTTTCCTTGTGTATCTTCCAAAAATGGGTGTCCATTGGATGGCTGGACACCCTTCTGGCTAAAACTTAGCTGATAGTGGTATATAATTGTAATGGAAGCACAATTTATTGTTATGAATGATGAAACACTTGTATTTAGCCTCAAACTTGTGCATGACTGCCAAATATAGTAATTCAGATCACAGTAAAAAAAAAAGATGCTCAAGGAAATTTTCCATCATGAATCAATACTATTTGACATGACCTTGTTTTTTATGCATCCTTACAAAGTTCAGTAGATCCACATAATTGTTTCTCTGAATTCTGCTTTCCAACAGTTGAGTTAAACAAGCAGATTACTAATAATTTGAAACTGACACGGCATTTTGATCAGGGGACAAATTTTGCCACATATAAATCATGTGTGATGGGTTTAAATTACTGCTGTTGAAACATTGCTCAACTGTTATTTGCATAAGTGGCACTTTAGGTAGGGATTGAACTTGACACAATAAAATGTTGACACTTCTTAATTGATTTCTGTTTGCAAAGGCAATATTATTATGATTAATCAATAGGAATAGATCAGCATCACCTTTGTCATGTTTTTTGCAAAAGCTAAAGCAAAGGCAAGCACAAAATACCCAACAAAAATTACTTATTGTTGTGTACATTCAAACAGTAATGTTTTAAAATGCTTACAAGTGTTATAATACAGTGTAAGTGCAATCACTTTTTATGTTTAATTTAAGTTTTGAAATAGGAAACTTGCTTCCCTTTCCATGGCATCTTACATATGCATAGTGAGTGAAGGTGAAATATTATTGTTGAATATATGTCCTAGTTGATTAATTATTGATTGTTTGGATAAGGCAGTTAATGTTATAAATTATTAATCCAGGATTTCTTTACAATCTGTTTAAATAAAAAATGTTGTTTTAGTCTGTTATGTAATGTGTGAGGCTGAATTAGTCAAGAATTGGTTTAAGTTAAAAAAATTTGTCAAATTCCTGATGTCTATACGATAACTTAATATGTTTTCAGGCATAAGTTTTTTGTCAACCTGTGTGACTGCTAGCAATGTGTAATGACTTCATAAAAGCTAAAACCCATGCCTGAAGGAAATCTCTGCCAGTCTCATAATATTTCTAAACGTTTAAGCCATGGAACATGATTTTTTCTTTTAATAACTTGCTTTTAAATTCAGACTCAATCAGTAAAATTTACAGGTAAACTCAGAACCTCATTTGGTATTAAACAAGGCTTAGGTTTGCCTAAAATATTTTCTTCAGTGTGACCATCTACAGTGTTTAATAAATAGTAATTATTTTTTGTTTATTTTTTAGAAAGGATAAGTAGTCTTTAAACACATAGCTCTACTTGTACACTGTTGCTTGCTGTAGTTGGGAAATATCTTTTAATGGATAAGGTTGACTTGAATTTTCTTTTTCTCTTGCCTGTGGTTTACTATGTGTACATTGCTTTCATATATTGTATTTTGACAAAAATCATTTAAAATAAACAGCTTAAGTGCAATATTGTGAAACGTGTGTCAAGGGTTCTAAACATCATGTCTTTTGCCTTTATAAGGGGAGCAATACATATTGTTGTAACTGTGTCCAACTCTTTTACAGTTTTTGTTTTTAAATAATAACTTTCCCAAGTACGTCTGGTTAGTTTAAGTTCAGGCTACATTAATATGCTAAATAAAAAAAAGTTTTTGCGATATTTTTCCAACTTCAGTGAAAAGAATTAAGTCAGTGAGATATTTCATCCAATTAGTGATGTCTCCTAATAATGTGGTGATTTAAAATAGTAATATAAGATTACATGTATCTGTTAAGGAAGCAAATTCTATTCTTTTCTTTGATGATATTCATTCATTAAGACCTTGTTAAAAAGGAAGAAATTTAGATGAGGCATACTAGACGTAGCAAAGATACATTTTTGTATACCACTGCTTTAACCTGAATTATGCAGAATAAAAATATTGGACTTATTAGGAATTTAAACAAATTGACGATCATTAGCTGTAATAAATATTGGCATGAGATTCTTGAAAGTGATAAACAGTATCAACTTCAATTTTGATGATGAAATTCAACTAATTGGAATTTTAGTGGAGAGCATTTTCATGACAGCTTCAGATAAACTATTTTGGTCTTAGGCTTCAGGTAGGCTATTTTGGTCGTAAAACTATTGTCCTTCGCTTCCCCTTTGAAGTATTGATCATTCAAGCAATAGACTAATCCAGGTATTCAATGATAATGCAAGCTACTTGGCATTCCCTTGGGGTTTTTGTTAATGAAATTTGTAAACATAACTGAGATGTCATTGAGTTTTGCATTCCATTTGAAGACCACTGGAGCACTAATCAAGGCTATGTGTTACGTATGCCCAAAACAAAATGCAATAACCAAATTGCAGCTGGCTTTGTTTATGTCTAAGAGCCTTTCAAGGTCAGTGTCTTGTTTTTTGTAATTGTGTCATGAACAATAGCTCAATTCAAAAACAATACTATGTAGTCATGCAGTGAAACAAAAGCAGCAAACCTTAATAATATTTTTTGAAAATGGCTAATTGAGTTCAAGCTAGAGGCAAAAAATTCTTGCCTTGCTGAATAACATTACCTTTATTTTTATTCCTCAAAGTTAATTCGTTATTGTAAGGAATTTCAAGGGTTTTTCCGGTGGAAAAGCCTGACTTCTGTTGACTGTATGTCGGCAGTATTCAATATTTACATACCAGCATTTGATTATACAGTTATGATAAAGTGAAAACATTTTCACTTCTCATGAGAGTTGTCTGAATAGAAACTGTTTAGAATTTGCCAAGCTATCTAACTACAGTGTAGTAAAGGAACAAAGTGTTGTTTATTATTGTAAAATTTAATTGTTAAAACACTTCAGCCTTCCCGAAAATCATGCTGCATTTTAAGCAATGTTATAAGTTCTATACAGTTGTACAGTTACACCCCAGTGGTTGTAAAGATCATAGACTCTGTTGTTATAGTTATTTATAAAGTAATGACATATGAAATTCACACTTCCAATGGATAAGTGCTTTCATTCAGTAATATTTGCCGACTCACATGAATATAATTAATTAAAAATAATTTCTGAATTATTTTTATTCAACAAAATAGCCAGTGGAACTGCTCTTCAAGAGCAGATTTACAAATTCCTCCCTAGTTATTAGATCACTTCCTGGGACTGCTTCTGAAGAGTGGCTCCTTGTTTTGAGACAATACTTGTAGATACCGGGTACATGTTCATCTTACCTTAAGATGGCTTTGGGAGTACAGCCTCTTTTTAGAAAATAAATCAAGATCCTAGGAATGATTAATTTAAATTAGTTGACTTTTTTGTGTAGTAATATACAAATAAATGTTTAATGCATCAATGTTCTTGTTGTCTCCCACTCTTGACATGACAACTAGTATCATCACCAAGAAAAGTTTGTATCTTTTTTTCTAATCTAAATTTTCTGGAATAAAATTGACAACAGGTCTGACATACTCCAAGACTCCAAGGTTTGTGGAGTTATATGTCAGATGCCACACTTCATATGACACATGTACAACAATAATGAAGATATGCCCTGGGTTAACAAGTGATTGTAGGGTACACAAGGCAGTCTTAGTAATACAAATACTTGTCTGACTCAACAGTAGTAGCGATAATTATCATACCACCAGACTTGCATCATTTATAACCTCTTTATCCTTGTTTTCTTATATTTCAGTCCTTGGCTCATTCTGATATTGGTAAGTGCATCTGATATAATGTACTTAAAGCTATTCTCTTCTAAGCATTTGTTGTATGTTGAATTGCAGGTTCTCATTTTATTAGAAGGGGTATTTATCTTGCATCTCAGGGCAATGTCATCAAGAAACATGAATTCCAGCATTTTCCTTGCTGGGTTGCTTGTCTGGGGTAATTGAAAGCGTTTCCTTAGGTTCATGTTTAATTATGAGAAGGTGACGTGCCTGGCTCATTGCTCATTGCTCATTTGCTCAATGGGCAACTTAACATGAGAGGTTACTTGCCTGACAGGAAAATCTAGTAATCCCGCACAATTGGAATTGGACTTTTAAAAATGCGTCTTTATCTGTGATTAGCATCCAGGTGCAAGAAAGTGAGTGATAATGAGTTGCTTTTCAAGAGGGACACTAACTGGTGTTTTAAGCTTTGAAGTTTGAACTACTTTTTTAAAGAGAGGTTTTCTTGAATAATCTGGAGTTTTTCATTTTCATTTTCTACTGGTTATGTGTTTGGTGAGTGCTTGTCAGGTTCACATTTTCTGACAGTAAAATTTTGATTTTTTTAATGATAAAAAAATGTTGGTTTCAGGTTTTTATTATATGCACATATCCTCTCTTCAGTTTTGCTATTTTGGTCCATTCATGAAAAGGTCCAACCCAACCCTAACACTTCTGCATTTAATTTATTTTGAATCTATCTCAATGACCTCCACAAAATTTTTGAAAACTAGAGTGAGCATTTATTGAAATTTGCCCTTTTTGATCGTTTTAGCTTGTGGTTTTTGTGATTTTGACAACTGTAAACTGTGGTTTGACAGTTTTGTTGAGATGTTTTATTCAGTTTCTATGGGCTAATGTTTCCTTCTCTTCATCTTATCCTATAAATTAAATTATAACCTGAATTACATGTACCACTGGTAATATTTTTGTTTACTTTGGTAAATGTGCTAACCTTAATTTCTTGACTGAGTAAATGTGCCTTGAATCATTCAACAGTGTTAGCAATGCATGCTTGTGTTAAGTTCAAAAGTGAAATAAATATTTTCTTGATTCCAATCACATGATCCCATTCTGATGACCTCATGACAGGAGCATTAAAATCTTGCTGTAACAAAAGTTGAATTTGTAACTGCTTGTAGCCCAGCCATCTGAAATGGAAAATTTTATTTCCTCAGATGACAGCTTTCTTATTATTGGACTAAAGTAGTATTTGCTTCCAAGAAAACTGTAATCCAAAGACATATGGCTGGCTATTTATACATTTTATTATATGAAAAATAATAATTGAAAGTTGAAGTTTACTCACGGCAGTGTGTGCAAGTGTCACTGGTACAGCCTTCATCATGGGAAATGGTATTGCTTGATTGTGAAAAGATCTTAGTGCTATCACACTTCTCTTTAAGTGCCAGATCTTTTTCATTTTACTCAACTTGATTTAAAAACATAAATTCAGTATCACCAGTGTCATAAAATTATTTATACCATTCCCTGAGTTGTTATCAGGTGCTGTGACAACATGAATATTCTTGTTGTTGCTATTTTTTTGACAACTGTTGGGCAAACACTGGCAGGCAATTTGCTGCTTAATTTGGAATCTGTTGATGTATCAATGTTTTCTGAGTAACCCACACTCCAATGTAACCAGTGAATATGAGCTGTTTACCATCCAGTGGTTTGTTGTTTGAATCACAATAATAGAATTTACAACTTAAATGGTTTCATTTTACAGTAAACCTTGTGATTTTGAAAGAGAATTTTGTGAGTGATAAAAGCTTGAGTCTTTTGTACTAACTCTGGCACAATTTTGATCACAGAAGACAACAAAGACGAAAAAATAACAACGGCTAAATCAAATTGAGATAGGAACTTAAGTTGATCTTAAAATGCTTGGTAAATAAAAAAAATTGTCATTTAAAGAAAATTATACTTTGTATCCCTTACAGTCCTAGGTTGCTCATTAGTAAAGAAGAACTTAAATGCAACTGAAAGCATCAGTTCCAGCACTCAGAGCATTCATAGTTTAAGTAGCATGCCCGGTGACATGTCACAAGTCGACGGTCGCGTGAGTCGTTGGGCTCTTGGGTTTGACAAGCTGATGGAGGATCCTGGCGGTCTGGGCTGTTTCAAGGTACTGTGCAATTATAGTAATATTATTATACGGTCTCAACTTCCATGTGCGACCACCTCTCATAAGGGACCACCTGTCATACATGACCACCCATCCTGATCCAAAACACTAAAATATCATGGTGAAATCACTACAGTTGTTCTTCTCTCTTAAGCAACCATGAACACTTCATGGGATAATGGCTTTTGAATTTTCCATTGTTTTTATCCTACTGTATGCAAACAGTTAAGGCATGTTTGGATCTTAAGGCATGTTTCATGTTTTAGTGGCAATGTGAAACTATGTGTGCAGGTAACTGGTTATCTCCCAAAATAAACACAGGCCTCGTTTTCACATTTTGGATGATCCGTTACGAAAGGTTTGACTGTATTTACTTACAGTCTGAGACTGCTTCAACTGCTTATTGGTGGTATCCTGGAAAGTGAGTAAAATTGAGAAAGATGCTCTATTTGACTTGAAATAATCTTAGTCAATGATTAGATTCAAAGCGATATCCTTAGGGAATTCTGATACGGACCTCTAACCACTGGGAGGTAAACGTCTTCTTAAACCTCAGTGAGGGTCTTGGTCAGCAAACTTAACTACCCCTCAATAAGCACTGTGCGTGGTCTCATATGCATGTACAGAAATGACATGGGGTTTGAGTTTGTGAAAGCTGTATTCGCCACTTTGAGGTTTTGCGGGAGACCGGGCTGAGATGGTTGTCAAAGTGCATTGTGGGGCTGTTTTGGGGGACACATTTGCCACCCTGTTGAAAATGTATCTCCCAAAACAGTCCCACAATGCACTTTGACAAGCATCTTGACCCTGTCTCCCGTGCAACCTCAAAGTGGCAAATACCCTTGCCATATACTTTACTGCACTTTTAAAATACACCAATAACTGCTGTGTATTATCCACAGTAAGCAGGATTAGGGATGGTTTTTGTGCATGCAATTTTGGGTGGCTCTTATTATTTTTGCAACGTCAAATTTTTACAGTTAATGCAAACTTGTAAACTTAATTAAAGTGTTGCAAAAGTAAAGTGAGATATGGCATGTTCCTTGGTCCATTCATGCATATTTCATACATGTCTCTTGATCAAAAACTGTTCTCTTAAAGCCTCGTCTTTTTCCTCACAGGAGTTCTTGAAGAAAGAATTCAGTGATGAAAACATTGTCTTCTGGATTGCATGTGAAAACTTTAGAAACCTCACCGAGTTTGAACAGGTAGGTTGTACTGGATTAAGATCAATAATGACCAGTGTCACTATAAAATCGCATGGTCTACTGTAAATTTTATTGCCATAATTTGCATGCAGGTAGAATTCACCTCCCAGTAACTAAACCATCTGAAAATGGTCAAGCAAGTTCCTCTCAATCTATTCGTTTCATAGTGAAGAGTTTAGACTTCCTGATGATAATGATAATTTATTAACATTCAGTTATAACATTTAACAAAAACATCACAAATCACATACCAGTATTTTAGTAATTTACATTGATGGATCAGTAAAGGGCCATTCTGTTCAGGATTTGTCAGCCCCTGTACGGTTATAAGCTCTCCTAAACCCCTTATGAAGTAATCCCTTATACGGAACGGAAGTTTATGGTATTAATGTGATTATCACATTATCGACATGATTGTTCATTTGTCCTTCTTTCATTTACCAGCTGAAATTTGAAGCCGAGAACATCTTCCACAACCATCTTGCCCCCAACGCTCCAATGCCTGTTAATATTGACAGCAATGCTGTGAAAGATGCCGAGGAACAACTACAAAACCCAAATAATGATATGTTTCGTCTTCAGCAACAACAGGTTTGAAAAAAAATAAAGATTCTGTTTCATAAAATCTGCTTATGTTTAAACAATTATTGAAATCTCCAAAGTCTCCATGTGAAGTTTCTGTCATAAAGAGCTCATTATATTGTAATGGCTCAGACAGTCTATTTATGACATCACGTTGGATAAGTAAGGCTGTTATAACCACATATGGCACTCAAAACTTTAGCTTCTCTAGCAACTGAAGTTGATAAAACCAAATCTTTGCGATAGTCTAACAGTCTTATTGTAGGGTCTGCCTGAAACTGGCCATACCTTGATCTAAACCCCTTATGTAAAATTTGAAATGATTTCTGTAAGTAATTTAATTGAAATGGGCTATTTTCGGAGTGGCCCCAAACCCCCTTTTCAAAACTGGACAAAGTGCGAAGCCATTAATGTGAAAATAATTTTTGTTCTCATGGAAATAAAATTCATTTTCACAAGAAAGGTTTTGCAGTTAGCCTCGTTTTGAAAGTGAGAGTTTCTGGAACTTGGAAATGGCCTGTTATAGGTAAGACCTACTCTTACTAACATGAGTTAAGAGAACAAGCTTGTTTGTTCCAGGTTTACACGCTGATGAAATTTGACAGCTACCCTCGCTTTCTAAAGTCTGACGTTTACAGGCAGAGCCTTGCAGCTGACTTGGAAGGAGCACCCCTCCCTGGGGAAGAGGGAGAAGGGGACAGAGAATTGAAAACAAGAGGCAGCTTCTTTTGGAAGGTAGGAAGCAGGGGCAGGGTCCAGACAATTCATAAAGGGACAGCCGGGACACGTGCCATTAGAGTTCCAGTAGCTCAGTGGTTAGAGCATCGGAACTAGAACTCAGATGGTCGTGAGTTTGATTCTCACTTGGAGCTCGGAAATTTTTCTGAGCTTTCTGGTGTGTGAATTCTCCTTCTTCTTTAATATGTACATGTAGTTCTACAGAAAGGTGGGTGCGGTCCACTTGGCTGATCCGCTTAGAGGAGGTGTTGGTGGAAGTGCTAAATTCAGAAAGGGGTGGCTGGGAAACTTGACAGCTATTTAGATACTCCGAAATACTTACTGAGAAGTCTATAAAAATAAGGGTATGACCTTAGTCTCCTTGGCCAACCCCTTAATCCCCCCATGCCTACAGCACTTGACTTTAAAAGTACCCTTGAAACGTCAGGTGCAACCAGCTGGGGGCAAATATTGGAAACAGTGGTTATGGGAAATTTTGGGGGGTAAACAAGGTGCATTATGCTCTCGGTGAAAGTGGCAAATTCCTGTCGTTTTCATTTTTGTACATGTTATAATAAAACTAAGAAATGTCAACACATTAAAATCTGTTTTCTTTGATACCGCAATAAATCAATAAAATAATACCTAAGTCGTGTAGTTCTTCTTTTTTTTTTTTCATTAGTTTTTATTTTACTGAGCCTAATATCAATCATTTTGTTAAAGAAGAACTTAGAAAAATATGATTAAAAGAAAAGTTTTAGTTTAATTTTTCTTTTTAAATACTTGATAACACAATTTAATTATAACTGTATGAATGATTTGCTACTCGCTTTATTAAGCCTATAAACCCTCATAAAGACCTTATTCAATTTCTTGTTGTAATACCACTGCGTGAAAACCATTTAGATGGTGAGAATAAAGGAAGTGACCACCGAAGATGAAATTCTCGATTTGTATACAGTTTTTCCTAATGAGAATCAAAATTTTTTTTTTGAGATTAGTGTTAAAAATTTACATGCTTGGATTTTTTATTATCAGACACATTTGGGCTCTTACGTTGTACTGGTATTTTGAAGGTCAACTTAACTTTTGAACTTATAATAAATTGTAAGATTTAAATGAATTTAAAATGCCATAAACCATAATTACTGCAAGATTGCCTATAACATTGACTTTCTAGATTCCTTTTCTTTATCCGTCCTCTGAGGAATCAGAATTTTCCAGCGGCAGCAGTAGAAGCAGTTTTAGTCTTGAAGGACAGGTAAACAAAATATGTAAAAATAATAAGTTAAAGTTTTTTTTTCCTGATACCGGTAACGTCTATTCATTCCCAGTGTTCCCCGTTTCTCGTTAAGGAGAGGGACTGGGGTATAATATTACTGAAAACCAAACTAAATGGAGTGTTAATTTAAAACCTGATCCTTTCATGGAAGCATTCGTTTGATCTTGTCGGTAAATTTATGAAATAACGGTAAATAGATAAGCCACAATTTGATTAATAAAATGAACCGTACCCTAGCAGCTTAGTAGCAGCAGTCCATCACTTCATAGGCTCCTGACTCTAGCTATAAACTCAGTTCCTTGGTTTAGAGGGGGGCGGGTGGGGGTGTTGTTGGAGAGATGCATGGGTAGTTGGGTTGGGGGATGGGGGGGAGAGGGCTAGAGAGCAATCTTCTCGCCTTCTCGTCTCTCTATCACAGGTTAATTAGTCGTTCATAACAAGTGACCACCAATAATTTCTCTAAAGCTTGCGTGCACCGTATGTGGGTAGCTTTAGCTTATTAGGCCAAAAATTGAAGATTTCAGATTTCACCGGAAAATGCAGTTAAAACTTAAGACTGAAGAGGTCAGAAACAAATCTGATTGTAGCCTAGGTAACGAGAACGTTTTGGCGCGAACTCTCGTGAAAACGCTTGCTATCCGATGCAGGCTCACCTGAATGCGAAAATAGGCTGACGTGAAAAGCTAAGAATTTTTTGTGCGTGATATGATTCTTTCATGCGAGGATAAGCGTCCTCACTTTATGTGCATGGGTGTTTTAAACTTTCTCTTTGGCGTTGGTGTCAAAACAGTGGGGTAAAGTGCCCGTAACATCGCTGTTTAATCATTCTATTTTTGAGGAAGGGCGCATATTAGGAAGTTAATAATTTCCTTACACTTTAAACAACAGTGAGAAGTAACTCACTGGACTGAGGCGGTATTTATTTGCATCTTGAACTTTAACGGCCTGGTTAGCTCAGTTGGGAGAGCGCCGGTCTGCTTAGCGGGAGGTCGCGAGTTGAAACCGCGGCCGGACAAACACTCGGGCCGAGGGTCTTCAAATAACTGAGAAGAAATTGCTGCCTTTGTAATGACATCTGCAAACGGTATAACTTTCTTGTCTTCTCGCTTCTTGGCTAAGGACGAAAAACCGTATGTCCCGTCTCATAGCACTTACATTTATCCAGTTGTTGTGGGGCGTAAAAGAACCCCCACCACTGTTCAAAAAGAAAAGGGGACGTAGACCCCGGTGGTGTGGCCAACCTTTTCTGGGCTGCGTTGGTTATCTGTAAGGAGAGATCTTTAAAATATAGGGATAACTTCATTATCCTCCTTCAGGTATCGTAATGGCTACCTGTAAACATGGTATGTACTGTATGTACTGTATGTATGTTGAATTATCCTGGACTGACAGGAGTTTTTGTTTTACTTTTTAGCGCTCAGTCCGCCGCAGCCGAGGAAGTAAACACAGCAGCAAACGATCATCTAAAGGAGTAGACGGAGAAAGAAAAAAAGCTTTTCTACCTTGGAAAGGTAAATTAAGATCTCCTTGGTGTCTTGTGAGCCTACCCTGTCTCGGCTAACTTCTCCGCGTTATTTTTTTGTACTCTCCTAGGGTCTCTTCACATGAGCCTGGTTGACCGGGCTGGCCCGATTTCCGAGATCTCGCGTTACCTCTAAATCCTTTGTAAAATTTTCAATAGGGCCATTTATACGGGGAAAAACAAGACGCGAACTTTCCGTATAAACGGCACATTTCGTCTCAAATTATACGCGACTTAGATAAGACGCGTCTTATATTAGAACAGCCCTTAACACCTGTTCTCAGATAAGACGCGTCTTAGCTAAGACGAGAAAAACGTCGTTTAAATGACCTTTGCGTCTTACATAGTACGCATGCGTTTATTTTTGGCGGCAAAATTTTCGCTGGCCCCTCGGCGGACTGGCAGGCCATTGACAGGGAAAAGTTGTTTACAAATTACAACGCGTTTTCGTTTCCTTGGGTTACCATCTATTCTAAGACTTTTAAGCTTTATTTGTTTCTTCGCTCAAGTATGAGCCTGAAGTAAGCAACAAATTCCGCCTCCAGCATATCTTCTAAGTCACGCTCAAACCACTCCGTCGATCTCCTTCTTGCCGTTTTTCTCGGGCTTCTTCTGAACTTTTCCAAGAGAGCATTGTTTTTTTTATAATTCTGCGGCAAATGAGGGTTTTTGTCATAAGAGAAGACTCCCCCATTTTCATTAAAAAGGTCTTTAAAATATTGCCTCTGCGGCAAATCGCAACATGACGGCGTAACTTTGAAACGCGCCCATGTTGGATTGCCGTTGCAACGGGCAACATTAACATGAAAACGAGTCAAGAACAGAACTAAGACGCGAACCATTTATACGAGCTGCTTTCGTCTTAGATAAGACGTGCTCGTATAAATGGTACAGTTCGCGTCTTATTTAAGACGTGTCTTATTTTTCCTCGTATTAACTGCCCTAATACGTTGAGAGGGCGGGCTGGCTCGGTTCACGAGATCTCGGGTTTTCCACAGGTATCTCGGAAAGCAGGCTGAAAAATTTTGCCATATGAACATGTCAGCCCGGTTACCGGGATGAAAGTGGGATGAATTCTTTGAAACAGGATGACACCGTCCTGCTTTGCCTGCTGTATTTTCCACATCATAACCATCCCATTTAACTGCAGTTATACAGATATAAGAGTTGCCAAAGCTTGCTTTGTTTCTCGACTTTCCGCTGTATTTTCCACATCATAAGCTTCCCATTTAACTGCAGTTATACAGATATAAGAGTTGCCAAAGCTTGCTTTGTTTCTCGATTTTTTCGCGCCAGAATTCGTCCCCAGGATCTTCGTCCTTATCTCAAAGGAGACCGGGTTGAACATGAGAAATTTCAACCCGGTTCATATTATAAACCTAAGGTGAAATTGGTTCTAGTAAGCGGACCAGCCCGGTCAACCGGGCTCACGTGAAGAGGCCCTTAACCCTTTAAGCCCCAATATCCACATTATAAATTCTCCAAACTGATCTTCATACATTTCCTTTAAGTAAGTTGAGAGAATTTGATAGCAGATCAAAGCATTTTCTTTTTAGTGATCATTTCATAAATTCTCATAACCTAATCTCTTGACAAGGTATCAATATTGCTTGGCGAAAATTGATGTTGGTCACCATTGGGACTTAAAGGGTTAATCTCCCTCTGCGATTTGTTTGCCAGCCGTCTCGTTGTCAAGGCATCTTTTCCCTGCTCTTATACCAAACACATATTTTGTAGCGGTTGCTCTTTCGTCTTATATTGGTCTTGTTTTTTCCGAAATTTCTTTCATAGGAGAGGACAATTGTCTCTTTGTCAGCAGTGCTTTTAGATTTTTTAAAATAGATCAGCTTATTCTGGTTGTTAAAAAAAACATGCGTTATCTTATTTGTCTTAAAACTTGTGAACTTTTGCATTTTTAACTCTGTTTTGCTTAGCCACTAACTTTTGTGCTAGTATTACCACGTGATGCTGATATCGATATTTTATGTTAAACTGCAATAAATTTCTTTCCTCTCCACCTTCAAGATTCTTTTGTGTTTCAATTAGAGCAGACATGATTTTCATTTGTGTAGTACTGGATTTTATCGCGAACTAAAAATATTCTGTTCTTCATTTACCCTTCAATTTAAACAGCTTTTGATGCTCTTTTTAAGTCAGTGTATCACTTGCCTCCCCAATATGTTTTCGTGTTTTTGTCTTTATTATTCTTGGTAATGTCATCTCTTACGATTTTTAAGTCACTATTTTAATGAAAAGTCATTTCGTCATTTAGGCATGATTTAGTTCCTGCGACCAAGATATTCATTGAAAAAAAAAAACGTTTAGATCTTTATGCAGTAAAAGCATCTTTAAAGATCCATTTGTTCTTTTATCCTGTTGAAACATTACCGTTTACAAGTGAAAAAAGACCCTTTTGTTTAAAGGAACAATTCCTAGGTATTTATAGCCAGCTTAATGGTCGTTAACTGCCGTAGAAAGGATATTGCTATTGTTTTGGAGTACTTGAATACTAATAATGCCCCTCCTTCGATTTTACAGGCAAACACGTCAAAAAAGGTTAGTAGTGATTGCTCATTTGCACATCCGCCGTATTTTTGTTAAAGAAATCGCGACGTTAGTCTTATTTTATTGCCTGAAAAAAATCATTTGTCGGCTTATACCTAGTGAACAACTTTTTTAAATACTACGAGGACGTTCGAAATGTTGAAGTTTCAAATCACAAGAAAGACTGAAAATCTCTACGTCAACACGCTAGGATTTAACTCTTATAGCCAAAGTGAGTTACAAACGCTGAACGCTTCTCTCGGCTATTTTTTCCTACCGTCACTGAAGCTTGAATTTCTTCCCATATCAAGCATTGATCGCCATGAGAATTAATTTGTTTGAATTTTTAAGCTGTCTTAGACTTAATACCTTTGACTAAATCCCTCCTCTCTTGCAATGGTGCGATTAAAATTTGTTCAAGTGTTTTGATTTTTGTACTTTAAATGTTCATAACGTTTTTATCCTTACACAGGTGACAGGTCATTTGGGAGCCAGCCCGGCAGTGCTCGAAGCTCCATTTCATCGTTGTCAGATTCATTTCAGAATATCAGCCACTCGTCCGAGGTTCGTGTTTTTAAAATATTTTTTTGTCTCACGCGTTACGCAAACGAACAATGTACATATTACGAAGGCATCGCGCGTGTTTTACATGTATATC
This sequence comes from Porites rus, assembly GCA_964035705.1. Lineage (NCBI taxonomy): Eukaryota > Metazoa > Cnidaria > Anthozoa > Scleractinia > Poritidae > Porites > Porites rus. The sequence goes on along the minus strand of OZ037996.1, from coordinate 6,853,914 downwards.
GCGCGCGTTAAGCCGTTGACATGACCCCATGGTTTTACCGTATCCCATTGTAGACTGTTATCGGATTGTACTCGCACACACCATCTGCTGAATAACCGTGCTATTCAAGTGGAATTAATTACTAATCCTGATCAACAAAGGTGACTTTTAAATATCATGTCTACCCTCTAGTACGTGGCTAACGTTTTGAGTCACGATCAAAGCTCTTGTAAGCGATTTCCTAAGGAGTTTATGAAAGTGGACGCAACTAGAGCTGGCCACAGTTGTTCAAAAAGTGGTTAACGCCATCCGCTGATAGTGCAGGGTTGTCATTAAGAGCCGGGGGCCGGGGATTTTCCCTGGCTACTAAAAGAATGGCCCCCGGCTACTTTTATTGGAAAATAGAAGAAAAATAGAACCAAAAGAAATCCCTAGCCGTTTGATTCCCCGCCTACTTGTTGTATTTACCCGGCAACTTGAAATCTTAGTGACAACCTTGATAGTGCAATTGGTTCTGGTTACTTTTTTTTCGAAGTTTGTTCCACCGACTCAATAAATGACATATGTATCCTGGACTGCTAAGAACAAAGAGTTGAACAATTCTTGATGAAGTTTAACCATTTTTTCTTTCGTTTCACATTGTTAGTCTTTACATGCAGACAAAAGAAGAGAAAGCGAGGCATTTCAGTTCTGCAGAGTTGTGTTACCCGACCAGTCATCCACGATTCTGCTGTGTAAGGAAGGACAGACACTGCGCCAAGCCTTGGTACACTTGTGCGACAGGAGACACCTCTCGCTGGTTGCTCATGAAGTGTATCTTGGTGGCGGAGACAAGGTAATGTCACGAAACACTTCGATGCTTGTTATTTATCTTTTTTCGTGATCTTTCCCAAGTAAGAGTGCCTTATATCAAGCTAGTTTAGTGGTCTCACCTATAATTCATGCTCTCTGCGTTGAGTTGGTTTGATTGATCATACCGGAAAACTGTACAGTAAGCCCTCAAGTTGGAAAGGCAAAACGGCCTTTATTATAAGTTCCGGAAGATTGTATTTGAAAATTGTCCGAAAAAGTATATATCATTGCTGTTGGTTTTAAAAGTTGCGTATTTAGAGCTTTTGCATTGTCGTGAATTTCTGTTATATACTCCTGTTATCATTTTCACGATGGAAACTGTCCTCACAAATTTTTCCCCAGTTGTAATTAACCCAGTCGGAATTTGAGACACAAACGCAAATCTCACCCCCCGCCCCCCCCCCCCCCCGCCCCCCTCCCCTTATAAGACCCTCTAAAAAGCGAAAAGCCTTGCGGCTGCTTTATTTTCGGGTCTTATTTTAGGTTGTTTCTTTCGTGTTTTGTTATAAGCAAGGGGGGAAATGCATGCATTGGGTTGTCCATGAATGAATTGCCACTGAATAACTTTGTTGATCGGATTGATGAAGAAAAAACTTTCGGGCCGACCATTTTTTTTGTTTTTGTTTGATTTTACAGCTCGTACCTCTGGAGGAACTTGATGAAGACATGTCCATTATGGGCGGCAGGGAAGTGGTACTGGAACATAGAATACTGTTCAGGTAAACATTCATCCATCCATCCATTCATTCATTCATTCATTTTGCCGTTAATCGGTATCTGTATAAACTGAGTGATGCGTTACACTGTCCTTGGCCGTAAATAAACTGTTTACTGGCTTACTGGTACCAGGCTATTTTCATTTCTATCCAGTAGTCGAACTTTATTGGCCTACGTGTGACCGTACTCTCCGACTGGAAGTACCCCACCTTTTTTCGTTCTTCGGGGGCAAAGTGCAGCCGCTCGCAGGCTAAGCTTTGGGTTTGTTGTATTTGCCTTGTTTGTGATCGCAAGACTCGTCTTCAATAGCTCAATTTCGATATATTAAAATTCACACTTGGCTCCGAGGCTGTGGGGAATAAAACAAGAGAACTGTATTATTTATTACTGAGCCTCAAGATGATTTTTTTTTCTTGAAGCCTCGCAGCCAAGAACGAATTTTAATATATCGAAATTGGTCTATTGGGGGGCACGAAAAATCTCGAGCTCCCACACCATGCATGGACCTCCTTTCAATCGACAAATCTGCAATAATCGTTCTGTTGAGGACCTTACTACAACTTCCTTGATCTGTTCTAATCACGTGTTTTACTGGGATTGTTTTGCAGACTAGAGCTCCCGGATGGAGTGACACTTTGTATAAAAGTCAAACCAAATCAGAGCGTGAGGGCGTGTCTAGAGCCCATTCTCTCCCGGCATGGCTTGTCAACTGATAGAGTCATTGCGCATCTGGTGAGAAACAAGTTATAGACATTTTTAGCTTGTATGTTGTGTTTTCCTTTTTCAGAATATGTGATGTTACCTCAGAGAACTGTTTGTTTTTTAAGTGTCGTCCTATCCGCGTGCATATCTATCTATAAGTTATGGACACGATAAAGACAAAAAGCACATTCCCTATAGAACGTCACGTGCTCTGAACAACCGAATATCACCTTATCAAGTAACATGTAAACAGAATGATTAATTTTGTTCTTCTCTTGCTGCTTCAGGCGGAGTGTGAAGTACCGTTGGATCCAGGTATCCGTGCGGCATCAATTGAACATCAGCAGGTGGTGATAGAGATCGTTGAACAATTTGCAGGTACATAGCTATTTGATATCCTATGAACTCGTTCCCAGAGCATTCTCCTCTTACAAATGGTGAAGTGCTCGTTCCCAGGATCCTCTGTTTTCTCTTTATCGAGGGACTGGAAAAGCTTCTTTTTACTTTTTTTGACCAGAGAAAGTTAGCACTGTTATCTTTATCGAAGAAAATGGTAAAACTTCTAACATTTCATAACTTGTTTCCACCACTATGGCATTCTCGTTATTAATAACCAGCAGTAGAATGACGACGGTTATCGTGTTTTCCCGCGAAAACGACGCTGGTTCACGCCCTCCAACTACTTGTATTGGTATTGAGAAGATCAGATTTCGTTCTTGTAGTCTTCCTCGTCTTAGAAACTAAAGATCTCTAATCCAGATCGTCCTGCGTTTCGCAACAAAAAATGGCTGTAGGCATGGTAGGGTCAGTGAAAGATCTTGCGGCTCAAGTCATCTGCGATCAGAAATTAGACAACCTAATACAACCTGTAATCTTTCCAGAGCTCTCCTTTACAATAACATTTTGCTTTCTCAGTCACAATAAAACATCAGCGTTGTTTTGAAATCGGCGTCCTCTCTAGGAGGTTTGCCACTATTAGCGCCTTCTGTTCGTGATTTAATCAGGCGCCATCAGGGAGGCATATAACTAGCGATTAACATACATGACGCGTTTTGCTGCGAATCAACCATTACTCCATGTTTATCTTGATGTGTTCACCGCGCCACACGACAACATAGCGGTGAGCCAACACCACCGCTGCTTCCCGGTTGCAAACCTTATGAGATTTTTCTAGGCTCTGAAAATGTTGAAATTTGCCGTTAGTGGTAAGTCCCGTCAAACCGCTCTGTTTTTCTTAATTTTGATTATCAAAGTGAGCGTCACTCACCGTCGATGTCAAATTTTAGTTTCCGCGTTCGACTTCGTTTGTATTTTTCACCCGTGTCTAAACCTTTTCTCTGCAAGGTTTGAAGTTTCAGAGTCATTTTCGACGCGATGTCAGGCTTTACATTTTGTTAAATTGTTATGTTTTTCGGGGCTAGTGAGAGAACAATGTGACATTATGAAGTCTAAACATTTTCGAAAAGCAACGTACGCCATTTGCTTTACTTTTGCAAATTATTTTTTTTTTCTGTTAAGCAAAGTTTGACTATCTTATCCCTTTGAAAATAGAAATGACCGTGACAAATTGTTGTTTTATATTTGCAATTTTTGTTCATTTTTACAGCGTAACCCTTTGTTTACAATGTTTATGTCTGTTGGGCAAGTGAAGCCGAAAGCAGGTGGCCCCATTCACTAAGAATCGCCTTTGTTGATTTTTTAAATTAACTGTTTTTCTTTTTCCAGCAGTTATCATAGTCTTTATTTGTGTTCACTATTATTCAATCAATTATTTGAAAGCAAAAGAAATTCGAAATGTCATGGTATAAGACTTCACTCAGGCTCTTATTGTAAGGTGTAGTTTTTATTTCCTCTGTTCGTATGCTCGACATAGTCGAGTCAAAGAGACCGTTTGCTAAAGTAATCGAAAAGCTTTGTGCACAATCGAAATGTTTTGGGTTATGAATTCCGGATTCGTTTTAAACTAATAATTCCAAGTTTTCTTCAATTTCACGGTAATAATTGTGAGTGTTGAAAAAAAGAACTTAAAATACCTTCGACAGAGATCCTGTAAGTCTATTCTCACAAAAGCATACGTCGGTCGGTCAGCTACTGATCACATGATCTACAGTACGGTTTTGTTAGCACACTGTACATCGATTGATTAGTCTTTTACCCTGTTTTGCGCCAATAATTTACCCTTTGAGCATTTTGAGTTGCACTTGATTATAACTCTTCATTTAAACGAGTTACACATTTGGTTTGCTGTTGTCATAAAATTCTAAAGTTTTTATTCTTTTCCGTCTTTGTAAGAACTTTTGCCCGTGAGAAGTCGCGCGTCACTCAGCCAATTCTTTTCAGATGTAATAAATGACTGCGTTGCTGAAGACAGGTCGATTACAAAAATAAACGACTCAGTTTGTATAAGACGATATCATTCGAATCGTGCTCTTTTTTTTCTAAATTTCTTGGTGCAGGTTAAAGTTGCCTGTATCCCTATAATTCCACTGTCTCTCTCGAAAAAGTAACTATAGCACTGGTGCTATTTTTGACCCCAAATCGTTTTTAATTAAATTTATTGTCGGGATTGCTTATTATCGGAGAGTTTCCTTTCCTATGTAGATATTGTTTGGCTCGCATGCATTTGCCTGTTGCTTTACACGAATAAACACTTGTGACACGTTTGATCATATGAAGTTGAAAAAAATCACTCCAGAATTCAAGTAAAACCGGCGGTGGGTGTCATCTTAGATTTGCAACTGAATTGAACTGTTTTTTTTCTATATCGATCGTAAATCCCATAGTTTTTTTTGTCAGAGGCCTGGTATTTTGAAGTACCGTCAGTTTTATTTAGAAATTGTATGATTCTATATCTAAACCGAATTATAGGATCTTTGATCCTCGATCCTGGTTTTCCAGGAAACCGTCAAGCTTACGTGGTTTGGATATGTTTAAGTATCGACTCCCCTTACCTTCACCCCCTAAGGGGAAATAGCATGCCGTGTCCATGTCTTTAATTCGTTGTTTTGTTATATTTTTAAGGGAATGCGAACACATCCTCCCGTGTTCCTGGAAGGCGAGCGAACTCTTCTCGAGCTTCGCGGCGCGGCAGCAAAAAGAACGCGTTTGACGACCTCGCTCTCGAAGAAGTCATGCGCGGAAGGCGACAAACACTGGGCGATGGACACTTTGATGAAACAGGGATCTGGGTTCCAGATTTAAAGTCGGCGCCTCTCAGCGAGGATTCTTTAAAGAGCTTAGGGCGCGGAGACGAAAGTGGAAACAGCCTACTCAAGTCTCAAGGATTGTTTGCAAGGAAACGAAGAGAAGCCAGCGAACAGGATAAAATTATTCCGGTTGCCAATAAAAGCGGTCGCTTTGGCAACGATAAGCCGACAGATGTTAAAGGTAAGGTTTTAGTCCGTGAAAATAGATGCAGGCTGTCTTTGTTCAAGCTACTCAAAATAACATTCTTTAAGCAGTTAAATAAGTGAAATAATGCAAAACTAAATTGTTCATTCCTTTTTTGAAAAAAAAATGAGTGTTGTCCGATTAATGCGCTGTGAAATAAAAGAATCTTCAGCACAACGCGAAGATTTCTTTGAAATTGTGAGTTGCACGCGAGTATTGAATAACGCGAACTTTAAAATCTCCCGTATTTCTCGTTGTATTAAGTCATTACTTTTGTTTGTTTTCCAGCCTCCTTCAAAATGTAATTTTGGGCTACTGTTAACGGAAAGTTTACGAGACAAAAAAAGAGAAACTTTTTGTCTCGTAAACAGAGGGACGCGTGAATTGATAGCAATCCTACCACCTGCACCTTCATAAATTTTACTTGGCCTTAACTTAGTTGCCCTTGGTGACAATAGCCATATTCAGTTTCTCTATAATGTGCGGGATAAACGACGGTTATTTTCATGTGGATTAGTGGATGGACAGAATGGCCATTTTTCAAAGGTAGCGGTGGGCTAGTGAACGAATAAACAGGGTAGTAAAGGGAAGGGGAGGGGGAGTAATTGATGTCATTATGCGGAGTATACACTTTTTACCAACTTTATGTCGGAAGAAGTCTAGAAATTTATGCTTCAGGCGTATACGTGTCGTAGTTTGGGAACTACTTCGTCATTTACAATTGAAATGTACGTTATTTGTTTTTTTTTTAATATGTTGCTCTTAATTATGACAGAGATAAGATTAGTCGTGTTGTGTAAACTGCTTATTTCAATCTTGGTGAAATTAACAGTTTGCATTACACAGCCAGGGTAATCTTCATATTCTTGGTTGAAAATCTTAAATAAGTTGGTAATGTATACAAGCTTTAATCTATCTCGACAGGTGCTTTTTCAAATTCTAATTCGCTCTTTTCACGTCACTCGGAGCAGATGCCCTTCGTTGTCATCTTGATATTGTGTTCGCGTTCAGTTTGTCAGAAATCCTCATACGTTTTTCTATTCTTCCGCTGTATAACTCAAGGCTTAAAAGATTCATTCGTAGAAATCCCTCATCACCAACGGCAGATTGAAAATTAAGGTAGCAAATCTGATAACCTATAAAATGCGATATATTTAGCGTGCACCACTAACGTGGTGTGTTCTGTTCATGTTGCATCTTTTGATAAATTCATACAGTGTTTTTGTTTTTTGTTTTGTTTTTATTCTCTCGACGTTGTAAAGACTTTTGCATTCGTGGTGTAAATGAATTTTCATGTTTATATAAACCATTGCGTTAAGTTTTATGTAATCACTCAGCCAATTAGCTTTACATCTCTTACTTACAATTTCAATAAGGAGCGAAGATGTTAAAAGACCTCGGTCGAAATATTATTGCGATTCGCTGTTTAGTGCGTAACGAAGAAACATTTGTTACGGTAGACTTTTGCGCTTGTTGAAGAAACGTCTGTTTCTTGAGTTAGATTCCTCCTTTTTACTGTTAGCTACTTCACTTTTTTAAATATTCTCTATTAAATTGAGAAGTTTTCTTCGCTTTCAATTGCTTTGCGGTTAGAAGGTTACAGATGGCATTTTAACGTTTCTTCTGAACACGGTTTCATGTTAGCCATACCGAGGCAGACTATTGATTTACACTTTTATGTTGTTTCGCAGACTTCTTCGAGTTGATAAGCAAAGCCCAGGCCAACAGAATGGACGATCAAAGAGGCGAGCTCAAAGGTAATTTGGAGCTTCCAGATTTCCTGAAAATTCCCAACCATAAAACAGCTGAAACCAACGGAACTTTTAAGGTCCCATATGCTCCTCCTCCACCTCCTGGCTTCAGAAATGGGGAGACGAACATGAAGAAACCCGCGGTTAAGAAAACGTTGTCAAATCCTGTTACTCCCGGTCCTGAGAAAATGGACTTGATGCAGGAGCTGTCTGTGAAATTGTCTAAGAGATCCGATTCAACAAAGACTAATTTGTCGTCTCCCAAGGAAAATACTGAGCGAAATACCGAACAAAATGAAATGCTATTAGATTATAATTTTAACTCGCGGCTTCAGCCGCAACAAGAACAGAACGGCAGTAAAGCTGTTGGAGCGAGAAGGGGAGAAAGAAATCTTCGTTCGGAGAGACCAAGATCTTCAACTGATGTTGAAGTCTATACTGTGGATGCGGCGCGCAGGATGCGGGTTGAAACGGGTCCTCAACCTCGACCCGTATCTGAAAATGAACCCCCAAGAAACGTGGCACACGTTCAACCTTTAGTGCGATCACAGGGTTCCCAGCCTCTGACTGTAAATAGTTTGCGTGGAATTCGCTACGCTACTAATCCACGTCGTAACCTTGGTGACCAAGCGGGGCACTATCGTTCAAACAACGTCGGCAGCGTCAAACCGCAAACAATCGAGCGGGTTACTTCCAAGTCCTCTCAAAATGTGAGAGAAACTACGCCGGCGATTTACAACGTGAAACCCGGTGCAAAGCCCGGGTCAATTCGTGAAGCAATGCAAGGAAAAGGTTTCGATGAGTCGAGGAGATTTTCAAGTATTCCCGTCGATATTCCTTCGCGGAAAATAGTATCTGCTTACAGTTTGCCTGAAGTAAGCACACGAAAGGCCGAAATACTCGTCCCCTCCTCGGGCGGCCCACCTCCAGTCCCTCGAAGAACTGTCTCTAGTATGGAGGCAAGACGACCACGGCCCAAGCCAATCATTGGCTCAGAGGAGCTTTTAGCAGGGCTGGAAAATACTGTGGTAGAATCACAGTTGAAGGCGTCTCCTTCTTCGGCACCGAGCCAGGATACAACGAGAGTAGCGAGTCCGCTTCCTCCCCCACCTGCCCCTCTCTCGGGATCAATGCATGATCTACAACTAGCCGACTTCTCACCGCCTCCTTCGATATGTGAGTCACCGGAAGGACCCAACACCTCTCGGTATCGTCGTTCTTTAGACTCTTCGATAACCCAGCAGACTTTTACCTCGGAGTCGTTTCCAAGTAGTACAACTTCTCAGGCCCGACACAGCATTGCCAGTCCGCCAAATTATTCTGGCCCAGTAGCTTACGTTGATTTACCAAACAAGGACGTTCAACGGCAAAGGATAGACAAAAGAGCAACAGACTCTAATAGACAATCAATTACAACGCATATTAGACTAAGCAATTCGCACGTTCCAAATCCGGGGGGATACTCTAACCAGCCAGGGAGGAGTGAGGATCACACGGACGCAGCTTCACAACCACGGCGATCCCCCCCTGACATTCATACGCCTGGTTCGGGAACTCCACCCCTTTCGAACGCAAACAAAACCATGACACCTCCGTCAACAAATGAAAGAACTCTAGTTGATGAGTCTTCAGAAAGTGACACGCCCTATACGGGTCACAGACCACCAATAGACGTTGCGTCTAAACGACTCGTACACGGCACCTCGCGGAGCGTGGACTCGGAAAAACGACGCAGTCGGCAGGACGGCGAGATTCCAAAGCTTGACCCGTATGTAACATATGAAAAGGAAGATTTGAGGATAACTTTTGTTTAGGAATTTTACTGATTTTAATTAACTGAGATTAAATGGATACGTTTCTCCTAACAGTGAAGCTTGGTTTTCACGAGGGACCTAATCTCATTGTAGACTGTCTTCGATTTCTAAAATGTGTAAGTCCTGAAGTCTAGTTTTTAGAAACAGCTGTGTCATGGACTAGGTAAAGCGCCGAGGCAATAGGCCCTATGCAGCCAGTCATTCACGTGGTACAAAACCGCCGTGCTGGAGAGCAAGGGACGCACAGGGAGAAGACAAACAGAGCTCACATTATTTAAAACGGTAGAGTGATTTTACTTGAACCGTGAAATAGGTAGTAGAATACTACACACTATTATGCACTAATTTTATTGTCTTCCTTTGTTTACCTCTCGCAGTTTTGTTTTATTTGTTAGTATCTGTCTCACGGGTCAACTAAAATCACTCTAATTCCCTTTGTTTGTTTTCTCCCAGTGCGTCCCTTGCTCTCCAGCATGGCAGTTGTTTTTGTACCACGTGAATGACTAGCTGCGAAGGGCCCTTCATAGTTCAGTAAAATCCTGCGTGTGTAGGTAATCCTAGCCGTCGCAAAATCTGGTCCTGAAAACAAGCTTGACGCAGATTCTTCTATCCTCTTAGTTGCGAATAATTTCACTTGATATCTTCTCGCATTTTTGTTTTTATTTCCGGGCAAACCAAGCTTCATTTTGCGGGGAATGAGCAGCAGCGAAATTCGATATATTTTGTTTACTAATGCTTTATAAAAGAGACAAGTGGAAAGTGTGCCACTTACGATTCTGATTTGTAGGCTCGATGATAGTACAGTAAAAACCCGCGAGTAAGGGACGGACCATTAGAAAAGTTACGGGGGGGAGGGGAATTTTCGAGCCGCAGGAATTTTTTTCGTCGTCAAATTCCTTGTATGAACTTTTTTTAGGCCATAGCATGAATATTTTTTTAGGATTAATTGGCGTACATGAATTGTTTTCGTTTAATTTTCCCTTGCACGAATATTTTTTTGGTACTTCGCCCCCCCCCCCCCCCCATAATTATTCTAATGGTCCGTCCCTAAGCACCTGCATTTTCCCGAATTAACCTAAATAGGTTCTTACATAAATGGTAATTAGCACAAATTTAGGCAATTTAAGTTCTTAAATAGAAAATACATTGTAACGAAGAGTATAAGCTTATTCCGTACATGAAATCTGCGTCCCATTACAGTGCAGTTGGCGTGATATGGCACCTATTTCTCCAAAGAGGTTCCTGAATTTTGACTTATCTTTTTTGCCAAAGTGTACAGAGTATTTTTTTTTTGTAGAATTTGGAAAATAAGAACCTGTTTCAAGTTTTAGGCTAAACAGGTTCTTGTATAGAGGGGGCCTAACTTGCAAATTTTAACCTAACATGTTCTTAAAAACCAGGTTCTTACTCGCGGGTTTTTACTGTATCAGGAAACGAACAAATGAGGCCATGACTGACTTGAAATCGTGCAGCGCACTTTTTATTGTGTAAATTTTATATTTAACCCGAACTGAGATTAGGATTATTTTGCGGGAGTTACTTTTCAAACTGGCAACTGAGACTATTTTAAAACAAACGTATATTCGTACTTTAAATCTCAGTACCTAAATGGATATATAGTTGTTTTAAATCAGATTTTCTTCAATTTTGAGATAATATTGCGTCGTTTTTAAGATTAATTGTTAAAATTATTCTGTACTCTTGAAAAGTTTTATTGTTAGTGCATGGCGCGGATGATTTCCAGCACCTCTGCAGTTTTTTACGCAACTGAAAGTCAAATGATTTATATTTTTGTTTATCGAGACAATGATTATATGCACGTTTATTTGAAAACTATTTATGAAGTATCTCCTAAATATATTTCGCTCACGAAGTTCAGCACGGGAGGGGAGAAATTTTAATTTTGTACAGGTTGAGCGCACGGAATTTATTTACTCCTTGTGAACTAAAAAAATAACTTTTATTCTGTTCCTGGTGTTTAGTTGTTCGGTTAGCGGGACAGAACAGAGCACTTTGTTTGTCCAATCAGGACCATTCACGTATTTGTTTACGCGCGAAGAACTTCACGTTTTATAAAATCCAAAAATGGATTTTGAATCTAAAGAATCCTCACCCTAAATGGATCCATTAGATGAAATCTAAATATGGATTTCTAAGACGCAGGATCTGTACGTTTCGTTCGTGCGCTTGTGAATGTGTTGGGATTTATTGCTCTGTTTTGTGATTGGTTTTCGTTGTTCGAGGGGCCTTAGTTCTTTACAAGCAAGTTATCTCGCAGTAATAGGTCATATTGTTTATTTGGTCTTATTTATGAGATGAAAAAATTCAAATGAAATCTTAAGTGTTTTACGTGGTGTTTTACAAGCACTCAATTATTGGTTAGTTTTGTATCATAGATTATTGTAACATTGCTACAATGTGTGGAAATGCACAGTTTTACAAGGCAATATCAAGAGGATCATTAATTAATAAAATATACATTACCATACTTTTTGTGTAATGACACATTCCGCTTCTCTCCTCTAGCAGCAATGTGCCCCTTGCCCAAGCTCGAACTTATTTTAACCTTCCTCTCATACTTCTCATCAACAATAAATCTAACACTTCCCCCGTGGCTAAGGAATAAATAAACCGAATAGACATACAACACGAAGAAGCCCAAGTGTGAAATACGCTACTTTAACACACATGGCCGGACTACATAAATTACTAGATCTTTTATAGCCTTTCCCAGCCGTTCAGATAGTACTGCACAGCGTTCAGATGGTGGGGAGCGAGTTGAAGCGTACGCGGGAAAACGACTGGAGGCATGTGTTCACGATTTTCTGGGTTTCACAGTAATATACACCCTCCCCCGTTGCCGAAATTACCTGGAGATGTATAAGAAATAGGGTATGAAGCAGGAAAGCAAATTTTTTACGGCGACCGGACTCGTGCTGCAAACTTTCTGAAGGGATATGTTCATGAATGAATTTTTCTGGGGTGTTTGCGGAAAAGAGCATTTTACTGAAGGTTAGGAAAATTTCAAAGTCCTTCGTCAACGGAGGAGTGTGTTTATTAAAGTGGAGTGGCCCAAACGTTCAACTCGAATAACTAAAAAGTTGTAGTAAGCTAATTTGAATAAATATAAATTGGCCATGACCTTTAGTTGCAGTTGGTGGCTCCTAAAAGAGCCGTTTGTTTTTATCTGACTTGGACTGTCTATCTGCTGCTAGTGTACTTAGTTACTGCCTTCGTTCCCTCGCTCACAGCATGTTTAGAAAGTTCACCAGGCAACAGTAGCCGAACGGCCGTCTGCATTTCACGAGAGCTGATGGTACTTTTCTTGTTGTAGTGAGCGAGACGAGATGCTTCCCCTGCAATGCGCTCGAAAACATCATTCACAAAGGAGTTCATTATGCCCATGGCCTTGCTGGAAATGCCAGTGTCAGGGTGAACTTGTTTAAGAACTTTGTAGATGTAGATCGAGTAGCTCTCCTTTCGTCTCTTCGTCCTCTTCTTCCTATCTCCTGATGGTCTCTTTCCGGTAGCCTTCTTTGCTTTCTTAGCACCCGACTTTGGAGGCATTCTCAAAACTCAATGAATAAACAACTGTAGACGTTTTAAACTTGAAAATGAGTAAAGAAAAACTAAAATGCAAACAGATTTATAGCAAATATGGTGGGGATCAAAGACTGACAGGATCAAAAATAACGATTTATGATTGGTTGGCACATAAATAGCTGGCCGCCTGAGGACGCAAAAGTGAATTTGCTGCACGCTGATTGGTGGAGGGCGCAAAGACAGCGAATCTTATTGGCTCTTTTCGATCCTTTGGCGGGCATAAACACGCAAACAGCACTGTTATACCTGTAAGTTTTCTGCAAGTGTTTCGTGATCATGACGGGTCGTGGTAAATCAGGCAAAAGCCGCAGCAAAGCCAAAAGCCGTTCATCTCGAGCTGGTCTTCAGTTTCCAGTTGGCAGAGTTCATCGTATTCTCCGCAAGGGGAACTACGCACAACGCATCAGTTCGGGAGCGCCTGTGTATATGGCCGCAGTTCTCGAGTACTTGTCTGCTGAAATACTCGAGCTTGCCGGCAACGCTGCCCGCGATAACAAGAAGACCAGAATTATTCCTAGACATTTGCAGCTGGCTGTTAGGAATGACGAAGAACTGAATAAGTTACTTGCTGGGGTCACTATCGCACAGGGAGGCGTTCTTCCCAACATCCAGGCTGTTCTTCTTCCGAAGAAACACGAAAAGAAAAGCAAGCAGTGAATTCAGTTCAAGATCTCTAACAACGGCTCCTTTAGGAGCCACCAATAATACAAAACCAATGGCCAATGGAGCTCTCAGTTCACATTAAAACTGCACATCTCATTACGCGTCCGTAATTGAGCTCTAGATCACAACATGAAAGATAAAATCGTTCTCGCCACTGGCATACAAATCTGCTCAGTAAATCATAGGTGCAGTTTTTTCAAAGTTTTCTACTTTTCTTAAATGCCCCCAGGCGCAGAAAGGCGCTAATACATAGGCTTGTGTCAATTAATTATCACTTTTTTATGTCCGGTTTGCAGCATTTGGAAATTTTAAAAACGGTGTAAGCTTACAATTTAGCCTAATTATGGATGGTAAGAGATATTGTATAGTGTTACGATGTTAAAACACTCTTACCGAGAGAAAAATATTGGCCGAGTCTAGGACTCATCCAGACAAAGTTTATAATTATCTTTGCACGCTGTAGAAATGGCCTCGTGTTGAAAATGTGTTTATGTCTTGCTCGGGAAATCTGTTGTCGATGAAGTTCCCACAACTGTCTTTGAGAAATTTTACCCTTTGGCGGAATATTCGCTGATGTTGACTACTTAAAGCTGTGAACAAATTCAGCGACGGAATGAAAAAATGAGGACAACATTTGTCGTTGACAAAAGACTGTAGAAGATTTATAAGTCCACAGAAACGCTCAGGCAATTTTTCAAGCGTCCACTGACTTTCATCTGGAAATTTTGCGCTTTCACAAAGCAAAACAGTTTGTAAGTGGTACGGTTTGATAAAGTCACAACCAAGCTCGCTGTAAACAAATGTTTTTAAAAGCTGAAAACACTTTTGTCTTTGGGAAAACCTGTTAAAATTAAGCTCCAACCTTTCCGCTTTGCAGAACCAAATTTTCCAATGATATTCTTTGGGAGTAGATTTGGAAACTAGCTGAACCCCGCAGTTAACTGGCTTTCTTTTAGATCGTGTGTTGGATATATGTTTGCGAGATTTTTCGCCTACTATTGAAACCTCGTCAGAGCCGGGCCACACGCCTTCAAAGTCAATCGCTGCTACTAAATCCACAATTAAATTCAAACCTCGGATATTCATCTCCAGACAAATATCTTCGTTTGAAAGGTTCTTTATCTCTATACCTTCCATTGTTCTGTTGTGGTAATTCTGTAAGTACGACATATCTTCCAAAAGTTTGGAGAGAAGCCTGGATAGCTCCGAACGGAACATTTTTGACGACAAATAGTCTTTTCCCGACTTTGATGTCCTACAAAGGTTTTTCCAGGTTCTGTGAGAATCCGTATTCTTTGACAACTCGATCACTGCAAGTCCCGGGCATCCCATATCTCCTTGAAAACGAACGTCTCCAGGTCGAAGACAACATGAACTGAGGAAAACGAGCAATTCAAAATGGTTGGCAGCTTTGGCGACGAAGAAACTCGACGAATCAACAGGATGAAACGAAAACTTCGCGTCGTAGTTTGCAACAGCAGAGAGTAAAATATTCACTACAGCTTGCACTAATCCGAAACTTTCCTCGACGCTATCTTGAATTCGCTCTGTGGCTTGCAATTTTAAAAGCACATTTTCTATCCATTGTGGATTCGAATTTAAAGAAGAAGATCTATTTTGTCTTCTGTTGACGGAAGTTTCCATTTTGCTGTTAATTTCTGCGTAAAACTGCGTATAATCACGTCAACTTAAAACTGCATAATAACCAGTGAATTGAAACAAGTTTTAAAATATTTAAAATTTGAAAGTGCCCCAGAGCGTTTTTGCGGTTTTAGAGTTGCTTGTGACACGGATGCGTAGAAATCAACTACCTACAATTTGCATATAATTTCAACTTTATTTCTATTTCATATTTTCGATTGTTGTGAAGAAGTTATTTTTTTTCGAAGACTCTAAGCTGGACAAAATGATAAATGCGAAGAAAGTATGATACTGAGAGTTTGTATGGGAAATGAAGAGCCGTTTTTATAAGAAATCAAACTTTCTTTAATTAATTTAAATTAAGGGGTAAACCTTTTCACAAATAGCGAGCAGTGGTTTCTCCAGGCTGGACGCTATGCTGGCGTAGCGGCCTGGAGAAACCACTGCTCGCAGGTGTCGTTGTCTTTCTTTCTACAAGTTTCAGCGCGTTTTGAGCAGTTTAACATCATCTGGCCTGACAACGTTACAGATTTGATGTAAGTTTTATTTTACCTGAAGAGCGCTACACCATCGTGCAGTACGAAACTATGTAGTAATAAAATGCCTAGTCAAATCTTCAGTTGATGAAACATTGTACTTATGGTAAGTTTTATTTTCCATCATATACAAACACTCATATTACGCTTGGGCAACCTTTGCTTATCAATATACCTTTTCACGATGTCTCGCAAAGTTGCAGTTCTCTTTGCCTTTCACTGAAACAAAATTTTTTGTCTTCATAGAATATTGACAATGTTTTAATTTATAACGAAATGTATGCCAGGTCTGATTTTTTGCTTCTACGCCGTATTAAAATAAGGTACTCATTTTTAATTGGTCTTCTCTGAAACTGAGTCCGGGTTTAAGGAGGCTCGCACCCATTTTTCATGGTCTCACCCCTTCGTGTTTGATGCTTCATAACTTTGGCTTTAGTGCATGTACGGAACAGCCATATTCTTGCATGCAGCATGCCGGGCCACGGCTCACTGCTTCTTTGACACACGAGCGATTCTCGTTTCAATGCTTCATTTGATTTAGTTATTCATATAACACAACTTTCTTGTTATTTCTTGGAGTGGAAAACTGCAATTTAAAGTCTTCAATAACTTTGTTTTCCTCCTTAGTCTGGTCAATTAAATTAAGTGAGACTTCAGTTTATTCTATGTCAGTTTAAGTGCACTTTATGCAAGAAGCAGCCACAGAACAGCGTCATATAAAATAGGTTTAAAATGTTTCTTTTCCTAGAACTCTTGAAGTTCATTGCATTATGCCTTGTTTTTTAAAAAAATATCACTTCTTAGTTAATTCTCTGTTTACAGCTAAACAGATAAGAACCTCACTCCTTTTTATCTTTCTTGATTCTGCCCAACAAATAGAACTCATCATTTGGTCGCATGTTGGTCAAATGGGCCATTCTGTTAGACAATGCAAACAGTCCAGCAATGGCACCAATATCCCAGGCATCTTCACTATCCAGGCCATGCGTTTCTAAAGCTTTAATGTGCTCATCTTTTATTGTTTCTGATCTGGACACCTGCATGGCAAACTCGATGATGGCTTTCTCTCTTTCTGTTAGATCTGCACAGTGCCAGTTTGCTGCAACCTAAAATGATTATAAATTCCGAATAGTATTAAAGTAATAAACTATGATGATAGAGAAAACAGTGGAAACCAATTTAAGAGAAATGAATAAAAAACACAAGCAAATTAATGGCCACAAATTTGAGAAATGGCAAAAACAATGGAATATTGTAAATGAATAGCAAGTTATTTCAGTTATAACTACATGTACAAGATTGTCCATTTTCTAGCTTTCACTGTATTACCAAAACAACTTTTTCACATGTTGAGGATTCTTTTTAAAGTACTTTTGAAAGAATACAAAAAAGAATTACAATTCCTGATTACAAAAAACACTTTTGCTCTGAACAGACATAATATCAGTGACAACACAGTACACACATCTGCTGGTTTAAACTTGAGCTAGAGTTCAAGTGCATTAATACCAACACAATAGAATAGTCTGTGAACAAGCTCTCCATTAAGGCATATTATGTGAAGTCATGGGTGAGTCGCCCACAAAAGTGAGGAGCTCTCACTTGCCATGTAAAATGGAGAGCTTACTAAAATACAGGACTGAACAGCAAAAGCAAACTATGAAAAAAAGACTGTTTGTCACTCAAGCCTCTTAAAGAAAAAGGGGCAGACAAACACAACTAATTGACCCACACATGCATGAGTGCTTGTGTGGGTCACTCAATCTGAAAAGGCAAAAAATTATTTGTAAATGATGTCAATGTGCCTTATTGGCAGGAGGGATAGTTCCTTTCTGATTATTTATTAATTAGCCTGTGAATGGGCGTGGAGCGGGGCAGGGCAAAAAATGAAATCGGCAAGTGAAGCATTGGGCGTTTTGTCAATATTCATTACTCACTTGTCAACAGTTAGTGATCTGACCAATCAGATCATGATACCAGAATCTAGTATCATGGACGGTCAGCATCGACACAAAGTCTACAGGCTCCCCCACCATTTTTTTCCCCCACACCACACTTGGCTTGCTTCGCTCACCAATTTTCTTTTTTGCCCTGTCCCCCTTGGGAACCTGTTCATGGGCTATTATTCATTCAAATGAAATAGAAATATAAACAGAAATTTACCTGATCACCCAGCAAGGGGTTCTTAGAGTAGATCCTCAATAGTGCACCATGGGCAATAACACAATATGTGCAGTTATTAGCAGCACTTGTTGCTACCACGATCATTTCTTTCTCGGCCTTGGTTAGGTTACCTTCTTTTAACATCAAGGCATCATAGTACATGAAGAATGCTCGGAATTCATCTGGTCGATGGGCTAGTACTTTGAAGACATTCGGTAAAAAGCCACCCTTGAAGAAAGAGAGCAGGCATGTTGTGTCAGTAATTACACGAACCAAGGCCACCCAAACAAAATTTTGAGACAAATTTTGAAATCAGCCAATCACAAGTCGAGATCTAAATGATGAAATTATGCATAATTGTACTAAGATGGCCAGTTCAAAATACGTTGCGAACCATTTTTGTAAAAGGAAATGAAAATAAGGAATCATGACATTTGTGTATATTTCAAGCTGACAAATGTTTTTACTGTTGACAATGTCTGGGTTTGCCGAAAGCAAAGCCAGTGGCAAAAAAAAAATTGGAGCAACCTGCAACAGCCGCTCATTCCCTTTCACGGCAAACTGTGCTCCAGGAGTGAATCGAAATGCCTGTGACTTGAAAAGGTATGGGGTCGGGTACAATACATAGTTTATGCACCCGCCAAAACAAAACTGAGAATGACTCTAGACTGCTTAAGAATAGCGAAGGAAATTGCCATGGTTAGTGAAATTTTTGTCTTGGGAACGAGGCAGACATTGCTTTATTCTTGCAAGTGACAAGAAGCAACCTAGTCGCAGAAACAATTTGGGATCGAAATCCACCAATCACAAAGCATGACCTTTGAATTTTGCTCAAGTAAACATGTTTCCTATGAGGTCTGCTTCGAATAAAAAGATCTTTGGAGTGTCATCACCATTACTAGTTCAGATTGTTCAAAATTTCTTTACTGCTGGCTTTGATTCCAGCCAACCCAGATGTTGACAAAACATTTTCCAGCCTGATTTAAACAAACGTCATGATTCCTATGTATATTGTGTTATTGTATATCCTTTAGAAAAATGGTTTGCTACGTATTTTGAACTGGCTCTGAGTATGAAATTATGTGCAATTTCATTGTTTTGATCTTGACTTGTGATTGGCTAATTTCAAAATTTTTTCTCTTTTTTTTTCTGGGTGGCCTTGGTTCTTGTAGTCACACTGTAAATGCTTTGCAGATCAAAACAATTGGAGGTGGGGCAAGGGGAGGACACTGCTTGATTTTTTCATGGACAGGTCCTTCGTTGAGGTTGAAAATTCACTACTGATCGTCATTTGGTAGGAAATGAAAATATGTAAAAATGAACAGATCATTTTAAGATTTGGGGCTCAGTTCTTTCTCAGCTAAATACTGCTGTTTGTCATGTCACGTCATCAGGTTTTAAAGTTCTTCTAGGAAGCCTAACAACATAGCTGTTTCTACTAGTGGGTAAGATTAAGCAATTTCTATATTGATTTATGTTCTGATTGGCTATCCAACAAGACAAGATGGGCCTGCCTTGCCCACTTGAAATTGCCTGCTTTATTACTGCAAGAGAAAAACTTTCTTTTGGCTAGCCTGCGAAAGCATCTGTTTCTCCTTCGCTCTTCGCCGCTGGGTGGCGAAGAGCGAAGGAGAAACAGAAATAGAATAATAATAATAGAAAATTTTGGTAATATTAATTCTTTATTGACCAAAATGGTTGGATATTTGTCTTGTTCCTTTTTTGTGCTTATATTAACCTCAACATTGGAACTGCGAAAAAAAAAGAACTGGGCCAATAATCAACCGAGTTAACCTCAAGCTTGGTCAGAAATTAGCAATTATTGGATTAGGCTGAGAATGGCCTGAAGAAATATGGAGATCAAGGAGGGTGTTATCCGCCAAAGCAGATAACTCCTGAGATCAAATAATGGTACACTTCTTACCCAGGGGAAAGGGGGGGTACTCCAGATTTCAAGTGACGGGGATGATCAAAGGATTTTTTTGGGTAGGAAAATTTGGCACGTATCTTTTTGGTTGGCTTGATTTAAGTAGGGATTTTTGGGGGACATTCAAAACAATATGAACTAGGTATACCTATCGATAGAGTGCCAACGAGCAAATCATGCGTATTTTGCTTAGGAATAAAATTCCTTTTTTTCCCATTTGATCGTTTCTTGGTCCCTTCCTGTTGCAAGGATTATTTTCTTGAAAAGTTCTCAGATTCAGTCTGGTGGCTTTACAAACCTGTTATGTAAAAGTGTGAAGTGCCTTCAGTGGAAGAATAAAGTCAGCTTTGCAGAGGAAGCGATCGGGAATATTATTAAGTCCAGCTACAAATCTACTGTCGGTTCAGTTTCACATTGTTGATAAATATTTGCACAGTTTAATCATTTAAACCTCCTTTTAAATTTTCCGTGGCTTTTTGTTATCAGATTGAAACTTAGAATGATTCGCTGGGCCATCTGAAATGTTTCCAAGGACATGCGATGTATGGCACGTCGGTATTTAATTTTATACTGAACTCGGCCACATTTCGAAAAAAATGGCGTTGTCTTCTTTTCCTTTGTCGTTCGCTTTAGGCTTGTAATTTGTTTTTGTTCTCATTGTTTTTGTTTGCTGGTTAGATTTTTTCCCCAACATCAGATTTTCCAACAGGCGACTGCATTCTTCGTGTCAAGCTTTCCTTATTAGCGGCTCTATTCTGCTGCCGCCTCGCCATCCGAGTGTCTTCGCTCGGATGGCTCGTTGGCAATAATCATAATAACTTTAGATGGCATGATGAATAAACAAACACAAACACTTGATTTCTAATGTTTTTAAATTTCGTGTTATATCACTTAATGCTTTCTGAAAATTTTTAATGTTCGGAAATGTGGCATGGGATTTTTTTGGGTTAATTTTTGGTGCAGGGATTTTCTTGGGTTTTGTTTGAAGGCTTACGGATATTTTGGGGTTTTGGTTTTTTGCCCTTATTCGATCTTCCCCGTCACTTGAAATCCAGAGTACCCCCCCTCCCCCGCCCCCGGGACTTCTTAGCATTCCAACATGCAAGTCAATTATTAGGCTAAGTGTCGATCTTTTTAATATGGCTTCCCCTAAATTTCCCCCCTTTTTATTAGAAATATATCCTCTGTAAACAGCTTCCAAGACTCTTAAAAGATATTTGTTTCAGAAGGCATTCCCTGGCTGATATTTTATTATTTTTATTATTAATTATTGAGTTTAAATAGGATTTGTATAAAGTACGATTGTTTACCTGGTGACCCTAATTATTGTTGAAAGAATAATAATAGCGTCATCAGGTAGTTGTCATTTAATTAAGAGCTAGTCATCGTTTAGGGTTTGAAAGAAAATTTCTTGATTGATATCTTCGCAATATAAGCTAATTAATAAGTATCATCATTATAGTCATTCGATCTGTGGTACCTTCTCTTCCACTTCACTCATTCTTTGCTGAATATCTTGTGGTAATGTATCTCTAATGGGAACGGGAAACCGGCTAATTGGCTTTTCTTGGCTCATACACCTTCTTCCTGATGCAGCGATGCGCACTGGGGCCAAAAACGAGAAAATGGATCGTACACCCCTCACCCTTCCAAGGAAAATCATCGAAGCCATAACCGAAATTTGATAATCTACACGAAGTAAACTATGCAGATGAACAAGTCCGCTGAGTTTATAGTTCAAGGACTCACCTCTGACGTCATGCTTAGCAGCCGCGACTCAGTTGCTATACAGTAACATCGAGCGTCGGAGAGAGATATATCGTGACTTCCAGGAAAAATGGTGAGTATTTTATTGTCAAAATTGTTATGCATTATAGGTACTTGCTAAAAGTGTATTTTGCAGGGTTTACTTTCACTGCTGAAAAAGCTGAAATCAAGCAGTAGCAAAGAACTGAAGATTCTCTTCCTCGGTTTGGACAATGCCGGGAAGACAACGATTTTGAAATTCATGGCTAACGAGGACATTCAGCACATCACGCCGACCCAGGTATTCGACTGCATTGCTTTTTTAGAGAATGGTCGATACCAATATGCTAAAGCTGAACTTGTTCTCTTGCAGGGATTTAATATTAAATCCGTCCAAAAAGATGGATTTAAGATGCATGTCTGGGACATAGGAGGTACTAAAAGAGATTTCCTTTCGAATATTGTTGGGTTTTTCCTTGAACGATCTGTTCTTAACTTCTTTAGCTCTACCTGTATAAAATGACACAAAATTAATGTTACTTTCTTGAGGTACTTGTCAGTTTTGAAGTTTAAGTGTTAACAGATTGGGTGTTTTATGTCATTTAAGGACAAAGAACCATTCGTCCATACTGGAGAAACTATTTTGAACAAGTTGAATGTTTGGTAGGTGATGTTGAAAGTTTTATGTAATATGCCGATCAATTCGAATTCAGCATCCTGCCTTCCCCCTCCCAGGCAAACCCTGGATGTCTGTCCATCACTTTGGCCCAGGGAGTGTGGAATTTGACCACAATTTGAAGCCTGGGATGGGTCAAAATTTTGCCCATTTGACTGGAATGATTCACCTGTTAGCAGGGAATTTAGTGGCAGATTTTTTATAAAAAATTCAAACCCCCACCCTTTCCCTTCATCTCAACCCCCCTTGCCCCCCCCCCCCCCCCCACCCTGCTGCCCCTGCCTGCTTTACTTTGATAGCTACATCATACATGGATTTTCGTTTGTCTTCTCAAGGTGTATGTTGTAGACAGCTCGGATCAAAAGCGGTTAGAGGAGACTGGTGTGGTAAGTAACTAAGGTTGATTCTACTAAACACTACAACACCTGATGATTTTACTTTACAAGCGCTGAGTCCAATGGTCTTTCAAGTATGTTTTGATAATGATATCATGGGAGGAACTATGCACTCCAGTCCAAACTCATATTATCTTTAGGAAAACAAGCTGGACTTCAAAAATAATTCCTTAAAGAGCCATCTTGACTAAGTCACAACATAGTTCTCCATATTTAAAGTAGCTTCAGTTTAAGCTGCAATCATTCTTCGAAATTTGGATCTGTGAATCACTATCCTTGAGAATTTAACATCCTGCAAAAAACACTAATGTGTGACAAAACATTGTGGGAAACCATCACATTCATGGACAAAAAAAAATTTCTTTCAGTGATTCAGATCAAGGAGGGATTTTGAAGAAAATTCAACAACCTAAAACCCTTATTTAGCCGCAATGAAGAACTTAACGTTTCAAAAGAGGTCAACTTAAGAAAATGCTCTTGCATCAGCGGGCAAATCATACCCATCAGAAACAATAACCGCAGAAAATTAATATGTGTGTCATGACCTCTCAGCTTGAAACAAGCGGAAAAAATCACATTTTCTCAATCAAAACGTAGACCCCTCCAGAGCATAATCTAACCATAAAAGAAAAAATTCATTGGAACAAGCATTATTTTTGCATGAGGTAAGTCGTGTGTGCCTACCAACCCCCTTTTTACACTCCAAACTGCTCACAATTGCATAAGGGATTAGCACCACTCGAAATACTCTCGCAAGAAATTTGAAAGATTCCAACTCATTGACATTTTAACAGTTTGACAGCCAAAATCTAATTATCTCAAATGTGCCAAAAGTAGGTGGAAGAGAGTCGGAAAATAAATGATTACAGGCTCTCTCTCCCTTCCTTTTTCCTTTTTCCCACACTGCCAACTTTTGCGCTCCATGTACCTTTTTTTTAACGTCTTCCCCCCAGTGTCTGAGAGCCTGGAACAGGCTACTTCAAATGGAGAGGTTGCTCCCAGGCCATCACATTTCTTAGTATTCACGTGCATTTCCTGTTGGACGGACCAGTTTATGTTAGGAATTCCAAGGGAAAATTCTCGCTATTTACATACCAAGCACACCCACTATGACTCCATGTCTCCTTTTTAACCATCTCAACCAACCCTTAACAATTAACAACACTACTACACTCACATATGCCTGACTCACCCAAAAATCCTCACACATGCAAAATGCAATGATGCCCAAGTGTATGCTTCCACAGCATCTTGTTTCTATTGCATCTAAACCTGTATATAACAAAGCAAGAAAATTTGTTGCTTTGGTTTAGGAGAGAGCTGTTGACCAAACATCATGGACCTACATGCAACTTCCCACTCTCCTGCCTCCACAAATACAGCTACCCCCAAGCACTGCACCCGTACAAAAAATTTTTTCTTTGATTTCAGGAATTTAAGGACCTTTTAGATGAGGACAAATTATGTGGTGTCCCTGTTCTTGTATTTGCAAACAAACAAGATTTATTGAATGCCAAGTCTCCAGCAGAGGTGAGGTAACAGAATCATCATAGTGGAAACTTTAATACACATTGATATCAGTATACTGGAGGGAATGTTACTTGTAGGTAAAAATGTAGGTAGATCAGTAGGGAGGTAGGTAAGTAGGTAGATAGCAGGTAGGTAGGAAGGTATTAACCTTGTCCTGTATGAACGACGAAGAAAACTACTTCCAGTGTTGTTAGTTGTATTCTTAAGAATAGCGATAAAAAGGCCATATAATAAATAACTTAACCTCATCCGTTTGGTCATTACAGGGAAATCTCAGACCTTGGCCTTGACATATTTACCTTGCTATTGCTCGGACTGAGATTTCCCCGTAATGATCTCACTCTCAGTTAATTAGCGGTATGTAAATAAAAATTTAATTAAATTAAACATGTTTTAGGAAGGTTATACTGGTTTTTGTTGAAGAGAGGAAAACCGGACAACCTAGAGAAAAAGCTTGGTACAGGGCAATGAGCCAACCTCAGCAACAGACTTAATTTACGCAAGGGTTGGGAAATAGGGTCGATTTCCATCAAAGGTATTCAACAGCTTTCAAATTCAACTTTTAAGTTACATTTGAAATTCACTCTTGCCTTTAGATATCTGAATGTTTAGATCTTCATACAATAAAGGATCGGCCATGGCAAATTCATCCATGTTCAGCGAAAACAGGAGAAGGAATACAGGTATTTAAGAGTTAATTCTGACAAACTGTTAAAGATGCTTCATTAATTTTCTTACTGTTTTAGATAGTGATAGCCCTTTACTAAGAAAAATATTTGAAACAGTTTCTGCAAACTAGATTCTTCTTCCAGCGCTATTATTAACCTTTTCATCCTGTGAATCAAATGGTAAATTTGATGTTAGATCACTGGAGTCACTCAGGGCTTTATTCCACACACCCGTGCATTATTGGAATTTAGTCTTACTTCCAAAAGTTAATTTCATTTGTCACAGCATTTAGATACCGTAAAATTCCGAAAATAAGCCCCAGGGCTTATATTTTTCAAAGGCCCTTTTTGAGGGGCTTATTTTTGGAGGGGCTTATCCACGGAAGGAAATTTGCATTTCAAAATCAATTGGGCTAGCCTTATAGTTGGAAGTAAATTTACCATTTTTGCTTTGTTTTACCTTGTATTTGAGGGCAATTTTCCAAGTACAAGCCCCAGGTGGGCTTATATTTGGGGGCGATTTAACGGAGGGTTTTTTGTGTTACCGGATCGGGGGGCCTATATTTGGAGGGGCTTATACATGGAGGGGCTTATTTTCGGGATTTTACGGTACCCAGTATAGAGATTTTTAGACGGTCTTTGAAAATCTAATGTGGTCCTTGAAAAGTCCTTAAAAATAGTTAAAATAGTTGCAATTTTTTGTATGAACCCTGAAATACTCTTTTTGTTCCTTCCAAGTACAAGCCTCAGGTGGGCTTATATTTAGGGGGGCAATTTAACGGAGGGTTTTTTGCGTTACCAGATTGGGGGGCCTATATTTGGAGGGGCTTATACATGGAGGGGGTTATTTTTAGAATTTTACGGTACCCAATATAGAGATTTTTAGATGGTCTTTGAAAATCTAATGTGGTCCTTGAAGAGTCCTTAAAAATAGTTAAAACAGTTGCAATTTTTTGTATGAACCCTGAAATACTCTTTTTGTTCCTGAAAGTTGGGTACATTTGAACTGATTTTACACTGTAGCTGACACCTGTTTCCCCTTTCTTTTTTCTCACAGAATGGAATGGAATGGTGTATTAAAATTGTTTCAAAAAAATAGACAGAAAAGTACTGGGATCTTTCAAGCATTTATTAACTTTGTTTCTGAGAACCTACATGTATTTGTTGATAAAGTAACATACATGAAACAGATGTACAATAACACATTGATTAACACTATCATCATCATCATCATTTTGGTATCAGTGTTTTTCACATATGAGATGTACTATAACACACTGATTAACACTAACATCATCATTATTTTAATATCAACATTTTGGCATTTACGTGCAAGGTTTAATGAACGTAGAAGCATTAATTTGTCTTTTTCAGGTTTTATAACTAAACATTTCCCTGGAACTTATTAGGGAGCTTAAGCAATACCGACGACGACCACAACGACGACTTCAAAAAGACAATGGGTTTAATAATCAAAACAACAGCTTTGCACGTACATCACGTTTTTTAGTACATTTCTGAGACGTCCACTGCACGACTACGACGTGAAACCTCCTAATTTGATGTTTCATAGAGGACGTGGACATACGACAAGGAATTTTCCTTCCTCTTTTTGAACCTGAATAAAATCCTTAAGAATTCAACTCCAGTTAAAGTCGCCTCCATTTGACATATTGAGCGGGTCCAAATAGACGCGATTAAGTTTGAAAGAACGCAAATTTATTTTTTTACCGACGTTTTCACTGCCGTTGTCGTCATCCTTGCTTAAGGTCCCTATTGCCAAAAATGGTGGACAACTCCTTCACCAGGCCACTAAAAGTTCAAGGGAAAGCTCTTTAAGTTAAGGATAGCCTGGGTAGCAAGAATCTCCGTTTGGTTTCGGGGCAAAGAAAGACCGAGGAATGAGGATTTTCAGTTTTGGCCACACGAAAAATGGAACAAGAGCCAAAAAATGAAAGAGGAGGGGAGGGGAGGGAGCAAGGAAACAGGGTTTGTTTTCTTTTTTTCTTCACCCCATCCCCACTCTTGTCCCATTTTTTGCACAGTCTTTGACTCTCGTTCCTTGTTCCAGTTTCTCCGAAACCATACAGAAACGCTTGCTATGCAGGCTTAAGTTAAGTAGAAAACTCTAATTTAAGAACAGTGTAAGATAATATTAACATGTTTCATTACTTACCAACAAAGTGCAACTAAAGCAGTAATGAATTTTATCTTTCTTGCCCCTCAAACCTTTCATATGCAAGGTATTCCCTATTTCATCGTAAAATTGCTAAGTGATTCCCATAATGAGGATTACTCTATGCTTATACTTGAGTAATTATTTAGTCATAGAGGGTAGTTTCTTGGTGTCATGGATGGGTCTAGTCAGCAAACTGATGTAGTTTAGGCACAGAACAATAGCCACATGGCAACACAATAACTAACCAACAAAAGTTTCTGCAACACCAAGAAACACCTATGATAAGTCATATCATCCTGACATGTGTACTGAAGAAACATTAGGTTCTTGTTATATAGCTGCATTTTTCCTCCAATAGTCTGCATAGTCCTAGTCAACTTCCTTGAGGTTACATTGCATACAGTGTTACCTGTTACTACAACCACAAGTGGCTACGAAAATCTGGTCATGTCACATTATGATAAGGTCTTTTTGAAATCTATGGTGAGGAAGTTTAACCTGGCTTATCAATCTCACTTATCTCTGGGCTTTCACACATTTCGCTCAAACTCTGAAAATTTGACTTTCAAGAAAAAAGCTTTAAAGGGTTTCGTCAGATTGATTGTTTTACTTCTTATTGCCAAGAATTCAACTGATTATATTAGAGGTAACTATGTAAAGAAAATTGTTAAGGTAATCTGTTGTTATAACAAGGTGTACTGATTATTGAGGTTGTAAAATGAAAAAAAATTGGACCTTAGTTAAGGCCAGGAAAAAATAGGTTGTTTGGATGGGTTTCCACTGTATACCATTATAGACTTCAAGCAGTCTCTCTTTTGGTCAAAAACCTGTGCAAGCCTGCTTGCAATAAGGCGAATGTGTGAGGTGTGCAAGCAGCCAAGCCATGAGCAGAAAGCTCTCAGATTTTCAGGCAAAAAAGAGACTGCTCACAGTCATTAATTTAAAGTGTTCTACACTAATGGACACCTCCCAAGCAGCATACAAATGCTTCATTGTTAGTCTCACTTAACAGGGATGGCAGCGCAAAATTGTGTTTCACTTCTGAGAAACTAAGGTAATTTTGTTTAGTAAGGGGGGGGGGGGGTGATTACAGACCATCCCCCTCCCTCTTTCAAGACTGTTGTGCCATCCCAGCACAGAAGTTCTTAGCTTTACAAGCCAAAACCTGCGTGGGAGGCTAACCGCTCTCCTAAGTTGGCTCTTTTTCCTTCCTCAGGGTGTCTACTTAACGATTCCATTGTAATTTAGTGTATAAATATTGTTGGTTCACATTGATTACTGTAGTTGTACAAGATCAATCATCCTGCCATATTAGATGTTAATAATTCTAGTGAAGTAACAAACACAGGATGGCGAGATCTTAAATCCAGAATAACTTTACTATCCTTAAGATTTTGATTTCATGTAGTTATCACAAATTCTCGCACTACAAATAAGCTGATAACATCCATGGGCAGTGACAATGACTGAGAATGCTTATTGGTTATTCTTAAGTT
Source organism: Porites rus (assembly GCA_964035705.1). Classification (NCBI taxonomy): domain Eukaryota; kingdom Metazoa; phylum Cnidaria; class Anthozoa; order Scleractinia; family Poritidae; genus Porites; species Porites rus. Next base: position 6,825,486 of record OZ037996.1, on the reverse strand, counting down.
TTCAATAAGTTATTTCATTATAGTACAATGTTAATTATTCACTAAAGGTTTCTTTGGCAATTGGGCATTTGGATCCATTTGGGCATATGGAATGCACTACAATGATTTGCTTGTGTGACCTTCAAACACCAAGTAGCATCCTTGTGTGCAATTGCCCAATGCTAAAACTAACTTTCATTGAATCAGCTAATTGAACTAGATTTTTTACTGTGTTTTGATTTTTAACTCGCTCATCAACCTCCTCCCTAGACGAGCAGTTTTCTTTTTAATATATTTTATCTTTGGCACCTACCAAAGATATTCCAGCGTCTGGGGACAGGTATTTCATTCGCAAACATTTGTATTTTTGACAAGTTTCAAATTTCATTTCACTAAACGTTGTATAAAACAGTATCAAAATTAATTTTGCCCTGGAGTGAAAATAGCTTAAACCATACAGTAACTTAAAATATCACAGCTGTATTTAATTGTTGGTAATTATCAATATTACGTGTAATGCAAATTTTGTTTTTATATGGAAGGTGTGCCATTTACTGTTCGATGATCACATTTAACCAACACCCTGGCTTGACCCTGACCCTGACCCTGGCCTGCGATTTTCTTTCTTTTCAGTAAAAACACTCTCAATAACAGGTCAAAAATTTTACAAATGGCTTAAAAATGGCACCGACCGTTTAGTGACCGTTTACGAAAGGCACAGCTGCCTTGACGACCTGTCATAATATTGGTTAGCTACTCTGTACAAAATATCGGGCGAAATTTGTATTCGTTTGGTGCGTTTTCTGTACAATTTAACTAATGCAGGTGGATAATAAATAAGGTTCTTATTTCAGGGCCTGTTGAGATGAGGGGGAGAGCGCAAAAGCTCCTTAAGTTTCAGAGGCGGATCTAGGGGGAGGGTGCAGGGGGTGCGCCCCCCTCCCCCCCCCCCCGAGACCACCTGCGGTTTTCTAAAACAACTGGCATTCTGCCAACAAAAAAAACTATGTGGTTTATTGGTGTTGAAGTAGAGCAAGAGACGAGTGCACCTCCTCCTAAAAAAAAGGCTGGGTCCATCCCTGAGTTTACTTTCAGTCATATTAAATTTGTAGGAGTGTCAACCGAATTGACGATTTTCCAGTAAATCTGCGTAAACGAAAAGGGGTTTTTTCGAGATATAGTTACCACGTCCATGCGGCATCTTTCACAGCATTAAAGCAAGTTATTAAATTTAAAAGATATCATGTACCCGAATTGAAAAAAGAACTTTTTGCAACCCTTTGAAACCCTTAGACTGCTAGCAATCAACCATTTCCAGTTAGCACGTTCATAATCATCGCTTTGTTCCCGTGAGCGCTTTGTTCCTGTGAGCTGTTTGTTAAAAAGGGATTATTTTGAGAGACAAATTAGAGATCAAATGGTATAAAACACCCAGTTGGTCCTTCATTTCTCTGAAATTCACCATTTGTACATCTCCCATGATACACCTTGTTTGCTCAACACCCCTCCCCCCATCACACCCCCTGAAAATGTGTATAACCTTTGTTTTTAATTTCTCCTGGGTATAACAGTCGTCCCAAGGGTAATTAAAGACAATGCTTATGCAAACTTTTGGGGGACGAAGAAGGTGTATCAGAGGTATTAAAAGCATTATTCATTGCGACCAGTCATTTTGGAGCTTCTTTATTTTGTTTCCAGGATTTCCCGTCTTCTTATTCCATTTTTGTGTAAATTTCTTTGAGTTAAGTTTCAGCATTCTCTTAATGATCAGTGATGCATGCTGTTTTGCACTAAGAATCCAAGATGGCGGCTGTTGTCTGTCATATGACGTCACTGTGTCAGGTCAACAAATTGAAATTATCTTTCTTATTGAATTTCCGTAAGCTCTTATAGCACTCAGAAATACGTTTTCTTTTGCAAACTTCCATTATTCGTACCAAACTTGGCATCTGAATCAATGTCGCAATGCTGCTATCATAGAAAATTAACAGGAATGGGAAAAGAAAAGTACCCAGTCGGAAAGTCATCAATTTGTAACACGTGTATCATCATTACCCACGCCATTTATGTATCTAGAAAGAACCTTTTACTTACCAACAAAATATTTTATGTTCCTTGTCGATGAATCCTTGGCTATCATTCAGTTTTCATCAGTGCAGCTATTTCTGTATAGGTCAATTAAATCAACGTCACGTTCAATCATCATCACTCTTCTCCATTGTTACCTAGTATGATAATATAATAGCCAATAAAATTCCGATTCTGTATTCCTAAATCATCATCATCCTCACTGTGTCGTCTCCTTCTTTATCATAACCAAAACAATTTACGAAATTAACATTTCTGTATTCTTCAATCATCATCATCTTAACTCTTTGTCGCCTTCTCTTTATGTAATCATCAATAACATTTTTGTGTTCTTGAATCATCATCATCCTCACTTTGTTGTCATCACCCTTCCAATTACCAAGATAATTTACTTACCAATAACATTTCTGTATTCTTCAAACATCATCATCCTCACTTTGTTGTCGCCTTCTTTGTAATTACCAAGATTATTTTATTACCAATAACATTTCTGTTTTCTTTAATAATCATCATCTTTACTATTTCCTCGCCTTCTTTGTAATTACCAAGATAATTTCATTACCAATAACATTTCTGCTTTCTTGAATCATCATCATCCTCACTTTGTCGTCTCCTTCTTTGTAATTACCAAGATAATTTGCTTACTAATAACATTTCTGTTTTTTTGAATCATCATCATCCTCACTTTCTTGTCGCCTTCTTTGTAATTACCAAGATAATTTCATTACCAATAACATTTCTGTTTTTTTGAATCATCATCATCCTCACTATGTCGTCTCCTTCTTTGTAACTACCAAGATAAATTGCTTACTAATAACATTTCTCTAATCTTGAATCATCATCATACTCACTTTGTCGTCGCCTTCTTTGTAACTACCAAGATAATTTACTTACCAATAACATTTCTGTATTCTTAAATCATCATTATCCTGGGTTCGTCGTCCCCTTCTTTGTAATTAAAAAATAATTTACTTACCAATGACATTTTTTATCAAGAATCGTAATCATCTTTAGTTTCCTGTCACCTTGATTGTAATTACCAAGATAATTTCATTACCAATAACATTTCTGTTTTCTTGAATCATCATCATCCTTACTTTGTCGTCGCCTTCTTTGTAATAACCAAGATAATTTCATTACCGATAACATTTCTCTATTCTTGAATCATCATCATCTTCAGTTTCTTGTCACCTTCTTTGTAATTACCAAGATAATTTACTTACCAATAACATTTCTCTATTCTTGAATCATCATCATCCTTACTTTGTCGTCGTCTTCTTTGTAATTACCAAGATAATTTTCTTACCAATAACATTTCTGTTTTCTTGAATCATCATCATCCTCACTTTGTCGTCTCCTTCTTTGTAATTACCAAGATAGATTTCTTACCAATAACACTTCTGTGTTCTTGAATCATCATTATCCTTACTTTGTCGTCGCCTTCTTTGTAATTACCAAGATAATTTCATTACCAATAACATTTCTGTATTCTAGGATCATCATCATCCTCACTTTGTCGTCGTCTTGTTTCTAATTACCAAGATAATTTTATTACCAATAACATTTCTGTTTTCTTCAATCATCATCATCCTGACTTCGTCGTTGCCTTCCTTGTAATTACCAAGATAATTTTAATTACCAATAACATTTCTGTTTTCTTGAATCATCATCATCCTCACTTTGTCGTTGCCTTCTTTGCAATTACCAAGATAATTTGCTTACTAATAACATTTCTGTTTTCTTCAATCATCATCATCCTGACTTCGTCGTTGCCTTCTTGGTAATTACCAAGATAATTTTAATTACCAATAACATCTCTGTTTTCTTGAATCATCATCATCGTCACTTTGTTGTCGCCTTCTTTGTAATAACCAAGATTATTTTATTACCAATAACATTTCTGTTTTCTTTAATAATCATCATCTTTACTATTTCCTCGCCTTCTTTGTAATTACCAAGATAATTTCATTACCAATAACATTTCTGTTTTCTTCAATCATCATCATCCTCACTTTGTCGTCGCCTTCTTTGTAATTACCAAGATAATTCGCTTACTAATAACACTTCTGTTTTCTTGAATCATCATTATCCTGACTTCGTCGTCGCCTTCTTGTAATTACCAAGATAATTTCATTACCAATAACATTTCTGTTTTCTTGAATCATCATCATCCTCACTTTGTCGTTGCCTTCTTTGTAATTACCAAGATAATTTCATTACCAATAACATCTCTGTTTTCTTGAATCATCATGATCCTCACTTTGTCGTTGCCTTCTTTGTAATTACCAAGATAATTTCATTACCAATAACATTTCTGTTTTCTTGAATTATCATCATGCTCACTTTGTCGTTGCCTTCTTTGTAATTACCAAGATAATTTCATTACCAATAACACTTCTGTTTTCTTGAATCATCATCATCCTCACTTTGTCGTTGCCTTCTTTGTAATTACCAAGATAATTTCATTACCAATAACATTTCTGTTTTCTTCAATCATCATCATCCTCACTTTGTCGTCGCCTTCTTTGAAATTACCAAGATAATTTGCTTACTAATAACATTTCTGTTTTTTTGAATCATCATCATCCTCACTTTATTGTCGCCTTCTTTGTAATTAACAAGTTAATTTCATTACCAAAAACATTTTTGTTTTTTTGAATCATCATCATCCTCACTTTGTCGTCACCTTGTTTGTAATTACCAAGATAAATTGCTTACTAATAACATTTCTGTTTTCTTGAATCATCATCATCCTCACTTTGTCGTTGCCTTCTTTGTAATTACCAAGATAATTTGCTTACTAATAACATTTCTGTTTTCTTCAATCATCATCATACTGATTTCGTCGTTGCCTTCTTTGTAATTACCAAGATAATTTTAATTACCAATAACATTTCTGATTTCTTGAATCATCATCATCCTCACTTTGTCGTTGCCTTCTTTGTAATTACCAAGATAATTTGCTTACTAATAACATTTCTGTTTTCTTCAATCATCATCATCCTGACTTCGTCGTTGCCTTCTTTGTAATTACCAAGATAATTTTAATTACCAATAACATCTCTGTTTTCTTGAATCATCATCATCCTCACTTTGTTGTCGCCTTCTTTGTAATTACCAAGATTATTTTATTACCAATAACATTTCTGTTTTCTTTAATAATCATCATCTTTACTATTTCCTCGCCTTCTTTGTAATTACCAAGATAATTTCATTACC
>OZ037996.1:6780200-6815200 GCA_964035705.1 Porites rus | reverse complement strand
TAATTACCAAGATAATTTCATTACCAATAACACTTCTGTTTTCTTGAATCATCATCATCCTCACTTTGTCGTTGCCTTCTTTGTAATTACCAAGATAATTTCGTTACCAATAACATTTCTGTTTTCTTCAATCATCATCATCCTCACTTTGTCGTCGCCTTCTTTGAAATTACCAAGATAATTTGCTTACTAATAACATTTCTGTTTTTTTGAATCATCATCATCCTCACTTTATTGTCGCCTTCTTTGTAATTAACAAGTTAATTTCATTACCAAAAACATTTTTGTTTTTTTGAATCATCATCATCCTCACTTTGTCGTCACCTTGTTTGTAATTACCAAGATAAATTGCTTACTAATAACATTTCTGTTTTCTTGAATCATCATCATCCTCACTTTGTCGTTGCCTTCTTTGTAATTACCAAGATAATTTGCTTACTAATAACATTTCTGTTTTCTTCAATCATCATCATCCTGACTTCGTCGTTGCCTTCTTTGTAATTACCAAGATAATTTTAATTACCAATAACATCTCTGTTTTCTTGAATCATCATCATCGTCACTTTGTTGTCGCCTTCTTTGTAATTACCAAGATTATTTTATTACCAATAACATTTCTGTTTTCTTTAATAATCATCATCTTTACTATTTCCTCGCCTTCTTTGTAATTACCAAGATAATTTCATTACCAATAACATTTCTGTTTTCTTCAATCATCATCATCCTCACTTTGTCGTCGCCTACTTTGTAATTACCAAGATAATTCGCTTACTAATAACATTTCTGTTTTCTTGAATCATCATTATCCTGACTTCGTCGTCGCCTTCTTGTAATTACCAAGATAATTTTAATTACCAATAACATCTCTGATATCTTGAATCATCATCATCCTCACTTTGTCGTTGCCTTCTTTGTAATTACCAAGATAAATTTAATTACCAATAACATTTCTGTTTTCTTGAATCATCATCATCCTCACTTTGTCGTTTTCTTCTTTGTAATTACCAAGATAATTTCATTACCAATAACATTTCTGTTTTCTTGAATCATCATCATCCTCACTTTGTCGTCGCCTTCTTTGTAATTACCAAGATAATTCCATTACCAGTAACATTTCTGTTTTCTTGAATCATCATCATCCTGACTTTGTTGTCGCCTTCTTTGTAATTACCAAGAAAATTTCATTACCAATAACATTTCTGTTTTCTTGAATCATCATCATCCTCACTTTGTTGTCGCCTTGTTTGTAGTTACCAAGATAATTTCATTACCAATAACATATGTGTTTTCTTGAATCATCATCATCCTCACTTTCTCGTCTCCTTCTTTGTAATTATCAACATAATGTCATTACCAATAACATTTCTGTTTTCTTGAATCATCATCATCCTCACTTTGTTATCGCCTTGTTTGTAATTACCAAGATAATTTCATTACCAATAACATATGCGTTTTCTTGAATCATCATCATCCTCACTTTCTCGTCTCCTTCTTTGTAAATATCAACATAATGTCATTACCAGTAACATTTCTGTTTTCTTGAATCATCATCATCCTCACTTTGTTGTCGCCTTCTTTGTAATTACCAAGATAATTTCATTACCAATAACATTTCTGTTTTTTTGAATCATTATTATCCTCACTTTGTCGTCTCCTTCTTTGTAATTACCAAGATAATTTTATGACCAGCAACATTTCTTTTTTCTTGAATCATCATCAACCTCACTTTGTCGTCTCCTTCTTTGGAATTACCAAGATAATTTCATTACCAATAACATTTCTTTTTTCTTGAATCATCATCATCCTCACTTTGTCGTCGCCTTCTTTGTAATTACCAAGATAATTTCATTACCAATAACATTTCTGTTTTCTTGAATCATCATCCTCACTTTGTTGTCGCCTTCTTTGTAATTACCAAGATAATTTTATTTCCAATAACATTTCTGTTTTCTTGAATCATCATCATCCTCACTTTGTTTTCGCCTTGTTTGTAATTACGAAGATAATTTCATTACCAATAACATTTCTATTTTCTTGAATCATCATCATCTTCACTTTGTCGTCTCCTTCTTTGTAATTACCAAGATAATGTCATTACCAATAACATTTCTGTTTTCTTGAATCGTCATCATCCTCACTTTTTCGTCGCCTTTTTTTGTAATTACAAAGATAATTTCATTACCAATAACATTTCTGTTTTCTTGAATCATCATCATTCTCACTTTGTCGTCGCCTTCTTTGTAATTACCAAGATAATTTCATTACCAATAACATTTCTGTTTTCTTGAATCATCATTATCCTCACTTTGTCGTCGCCTACTTTGTAATTACGAAGATAATTCCATTACCAATAACATTTCTGTTTTCTTGAATCATCATCATCCTCACTTTGTTGTCGCCTTCTTTGTAATTACCAAGATAATTTCATTACCAATAACATTTCTGTTTTTTTGAATCATCATCATCCTCACTCTGTCGTCTCCTTCTTTGTAATTACCAAGATAATTCCATTACCAATAACATTTCTGTTTTCTTGAATCATCATCATCCTGACTTTGTTGTCGCCTTCTTTGTAATTACCAAGATAATTCCATTACCAATAACATTTCTGTTTTCTTGAATCATCATCATCCTCACTTTGTCGTCGCCTTCTTTGTAATTACCAAGATAATTTCATTACCAATAACATTTCTGTTTTCTTCAATCATCATCATCCTCACTTTGTTGTCGCCTTCTTTGTAATTACCAAGATAATGTCATTACCAATAACATTTCTGTTTTCTTGAATCGTCATCATCCTCACTTTGTCGTCGCCTTCTTTATAATTACCAAGATAATTTCATTACCAATAACATTTCTGTTTTCTTGAATCATCATCATCCTGACTTTGTTGTCGCCTCCTTTGTAATTACCAAGATAATGTCATTGCCAATAACATTTCTGTTTTCTTGAATTATCATCATCCTGACTTTGTCGTCGCCTTCTTTATAATTACCAAGATAATTTCATTACCAATAACATTTCTGTTTTCTTGAATCATCATCATCCTGACTTTGTTGTCGTCTTCTTTGTAATTACCAAGATAATTTCATTACCAATAACACTTCTGTTTTTTTGAATTATCATCATCCTTACTTTGTCGTCTCCTTCTTTGTAATTACCAAGATAACTTCATTTCCAATAACATTTCTGTTTTCTTGAATCATCATTGTCCTCACTTTGTTTTTACCTTCTTTGTAATTACCAAGATAATTTCATTACCAATAACTTTTCTGTTTTCTTGAATCATCATCATCCTGACTTTGTTGTCGCCTTCTTTGTAATTACCAAGATAATGTCATTACCAATAACATTTCTGTTTTCTTGAATCATCATCATCCTCACTTTGTCGTCGCCTTCTTTGTAATTACCAAGATAATTTCATTACCAGTAACATTTCTGTTTTCTTGAATCATCATCATCCGTACTTTGTCGTCTCCTTCTTTGTAATTACCAAGATAATTTCATTTCCAATAACATTTCTGTTTTCTTGAATCATCATTGTCCTCACTTTGTTTTTGTCTTCTTTGTAATTACCAAGATAATTTCATTACCAATAACATTTCTGTTTCTTGAATCATCATCATCGTCACTTTGTTGTCGCCTTCTTTGTAATTACCAAGATAATTTCATTACCAATAATATTTCTGTTTTTTTTTAATCATTATCATCCTCACTTTGTTGTCTCCTTCTTTGTAATTACCAAGATAATTTCATTACCAATAACATTTCTTTTTTCTTGAATCATCATCATCCTCACTTTGTCGTCTCCTTCTTTGTAATTACCAAGATAATTTCATTTCCAATAACATTTCTGTTTTCTTGAATCATCATTGTCCTCACTTTGTTTTTGCCTTCTTTGTAATTACCAAGATAATTTCATTACCAATAACATTTCTGTTTCTTGAATCATCATCATCCTCACTTTGTTGTCGCCTTCTTTGTAATTACCAAGATAATTTCATTACCAATAATATTTCTGTTTTTTTTTAATCATTATCATCCTCACTTTGTTGTCTCCTTCTTTGTAATTACCAAGATAATTTCATTACCAATAACATTTCTTTTTTCTTGAATCATCATCATCCTCACTTTGTCGTCTCCTTCTTTGTAATTACCAAGATAATTTCATTACCAATAACATTTCTTTTTTCTTGAATGATCATCATTTTCACTTTGTCGTCGCCTTCTTTTTAATTACCAAGATAATTTCATTACCAATAACATTTCTGTTTCCTTGAATCATCATCATCCTCACTTTGTCGTCGCCTTCTTTGTAATTACCAAGATAATTTCATTACCAATAACATTTCTTTTTTTTTGAATCATCATCATCCTCACTTTGTTGTCGCCTTCTTTGTAATTACCAAGATAATTCCAATACCAATAACATTTCTGTATTCTTGAATCATCATCATCCTCACTTTGTCGTCTCCTTCTTTGTAATTACCAAGATAATTCCATTACCAAGTGACTTTTCTGTATTCTTTAATCATTATTATCATCGTAACTATGTTATTGCCTTTTATGTTGTTCCTTATTTTAATTATTAGGATTATTTACTAACTAATAACATTTCTGTATTCTTGAATCATCATAAAAAGAACAAGTTTTTCTGTTGGCTAATTGCAAATTACAGTGGAACCTCGATACAACGAACGTTTTTAGTACGAATTTCTCAGTATCGTGGAGATATATTTTTTTCCAGCAAATAGTCAAGCATAGAAACGAACCGTTTTTGACTAAACCTCCTTATAGAAAACATATTATATGGATAATTTTCTAATCTTGACCGCCGGATACGTATTGGGATGTTTGTTAAAGCTTTTTCTTAGTTTGTCCCTCAGCAAGAAAGAAAAGAAAGCAACTGCTTGTTCTTATAAAACTTATTAAACAAACTCGCTGTATGGAAGGAACTATTACCATTTTTATGGGAAAACAAACAAAGAAAGCCTGTCAGACGTTTTCTTAATTATAAGGAGGGTGTGTTGATGGATTGCATGCGCTACGATTCAAAAGTCTTGATTGTGAATCTTTCCGAACTTGTTCAATTTTCTTGTTTACAATTAACAGATACCTACTTACCGTACTTACGAAAAAATGAGCCCCTTCTCCGACTTTTTTCTTTGGATAAAGCACTTAGTTCAAAGACGCATATGCAAGGCGCGGTTTGTGAAACTGGATCTTAACTTCGTTGTGACGTCACAATAGCCGCATTCCGTTGGAAGTGAAGTATACACGCGCGCGAAAATCAAACTGAGACCACAAATGGCAAATTGAAATTTTTTCCCATTGAAGAAGAAGGTAGGAAATGGAATTTACTTTTAGGAAAATATCTTAATTCCGGAGCTGATCTTTTTTGTAGTAGCAGAGTTCTGGTACGAATAACAAAATGTCGTTATGGCGTATTTTGGAATTCTGGCGCGCGTGCATACCCAGCAAGTTTCGGAGGAATCTTATTCCGAACTAGAGTTCGTTCCAAGGTTCTCTCTCCCAAAATTAAAATTAGAACCTGGTTACAAGAGCGGGGCTGACCCAGTTTGCAGGCTGGCTCGCACTGCCGTAACCTGGTTTTTCTTCGTTTTCGGCGCTTTGCGTGGCTCGTTCTTAAACGCAAAGAAAAATTTCAAGAAAAACCTCTGGAAACAGGATAGCATTGCCGAGGTGACGGAATTTCAGCTAGACCCGGTAGCTTGATATTGTTTTGTTTAATAAGTTTGCGTAGCAAGCGTCTCCAGTCAAGTTATTGCGCGAAAGTTGGAACAAGAGCAAAAGAAATACAAGATCGTAGGGGGAGGGGGAGAGGAGAAGAGGAAACAACTTTCCTCCCCTCCTCCTTCATTCCTCTTTTTTGCTCTTGTCCCAACTCTCCCGACGAACTCGCGCTGAAAAGCTTGCTGCGCAGGCTAGTGTTTAATTGACGTGCCACAATTTTGGCAAAGCGATCTAGCCCTGCCAACCGGGCCAGTGTGACATGTTAATTTGCCTCAATTGGATCCACAAAATTCAAAATAACTTCTGCCTTGAAATATACTGGGAACCAGAGGTTTTTTCTCGCTTGCGGCTGGATTTATCGGTGTCGACCGCAGGCCGACAGATCTTCAGCCGAAGGCAGAAGTCACGAACGGTGAAGCTTTTTGCGCAAGTCACTTTAAAGACTTGACCGAAACCGGAAAACGCGCAGAAAAGTCTCTGGCACCCAGGGAAACCTTGAAAATAAGCAATGCGTTATAACGATTTCCAAACACAAGCAAACTATCAGTCATAAATAGTAGTCATGAGCTGAGTCGGAACGCAATTTTCAGTAGATCTTAAAGCTCTGTTTTTCTAACTACCGACTCCAACCATCCTCCTCTAAAATTCATTAGGTGCGCGCACACATACTTACCGCATTCTTATCATGAACCAATTGGAGAAGTGGTTTCACAGGGCTTTCAAATAAAAACTATGTTGGGCAGATATTAAGAAAGGAAAATGGAGCTTGAAGCAGTAGGATGAAAGCATTGTCGAGTTAAAAAATTGTTCACGAAGGCAGCAATTGCGGCTAGCACCAACACTTTAACCGGGTTACGAATTCAAAGTTTATGTTGTGTAAATGCGACTTAAGAATTTACCAGCAGCCCCGTTCTTTTCTGAAAAGAGGGCTTCTTAATGTATGAAAATATATGCAACACTGACCTCCCTGTATTTGTGCGTAGAGAAGATATCCAAGCCATAAAGGGATTAGCAAAGGATTTCGAAAATCGTTGTGTCTTTGGAAATAAAATCGAAACTAACTTGTTACGTCACAAAGACGCTTTTCAGTTGAAGGACATCTGCGCGCGCAGCTTATTTCCAAATTCAGAGGCTTCGTGTTTCAACTAAAGCGTATTTTTGAAAACAAACGATCGATATTTCCCTTGTTGGGATATTGTTTTTAAGAATAAATCAGTCAGTCTTTACAAAGCAGGGCGGACCAAAAAACACTAAGTGGGAGGATTAGTTATTAGAGGGCCGGAAAACACAAAAAAACTGAAGGTCTTTATTATTTGCTATCACTCTGTTCCTGTTTTAATAGTTCTTGCCGTATATTTCTAGTCAAGAAATTCCTTTTCCTGGAGATTTTCCTCTAAATAGGACAGGACTGAAAAAAGCAAGCAAATACGAAGAAAAACAAAACAATTTTTAGCCTGTTTTAAATGAAAGCAAATTAACAAGTGTGAGTGGTAGTGTAGGGGATTAAACACCACTCGAGAAAGTTCCCTGGTCAAAATCATAAGCTGATCGTCGAAAAGGAACTTGTGTCAATTCATTATGTTGTTGTAAATTAATTGGAATCTAACAGGATCACGAAACATTAACTTTGTTTATAACTTCATTTTGCATTTATTTTTATCTGTAATTGTACAATACTATTTACAGTCCACTTTTCAAAATTAACAACAACCTTTTCATAACTTTCAGTGGCACAGCTAACAAAGCAACCAATCCAGGAAAATTCAAAGTACATATAAGGATCAGTAAAAGTTGTCATCAGAAATCACCTATTTTTTTTATCGTTGGAGTAGAATGTCTATTCATACATGTGTCGAATGACCGCCTGTACAAAATCAGTAGTGCTTGTACTGCCGCCCATATCCATGGTCAAGAACTGAAAAAAAAAAATGGATAAAAGTCTGAAATCAGTGGTAAAATAGGTAGAAATGCTAAGCTGATTCGGCCGTCTCCCCGCACAAACCCCACAATGTGCGTTCAGGAGAGAAAGACGCCTGACCGTTCCTCGGGGGTAGACGAAACGAAGACTTAAGACAAATCAGATGGAAATGTTTATATTCATACATATGAGTTATTGAACAAGCATGAGGTCAAGATGGCTGGATAATGGCCAAGTTTTTTTTGCGATTTTATTGACCAAAACGAAGTCGAGGTCAATAAAAACGCAAAAAAAAAATAAACAAGGAGAATATTCAGCCATCTTGACCGAACAATCTTGGTCAATAAAAGATTTATTATATGGCCAAAAAGAGAACTTTCACTTGCGGGACCAACGCGGGAAATCCCGAGTGGCAAGATGAGCCCATATTGCCCGTTTGGATAGCCAATGAGAATGCAGGATTCGCTTCATCTCGCTCGCTTACGTATTTAGCCATAATAAAAATAGATCCTGGGTACAAAAACCAAAGGTGTATTGAATTGAATGAAACTGAGAAACATAATTCTTATCATGGTCACAACAAAATGTGCGTTTCATTAGGAAGTCCACTTTTACGGATTTCCCATTCCAACGCGGAAGCCAAATCCGAAGTTTCCAACGGCACACACACCCGATACCAACAAAGTAGTAAAATATCAAATACGCATAAAATAACACTGGCGTTCAATTCTGGGAATAAACGACAAATAAATAGCAAATACAGATATTAAATACGTGCATGTAGGCACTGGTACAGAACCAGACTGCGTTCTTGGAAAACGAACAGAAAAACGCAACTTCATTTTAAGAAACTGGCGTCTTTACTTGACGCTTTTCAAAAGTGGAAAACTATCGGTTTTTTCCTGAGGTTAACCCCTGGGCAGTGATCACCGTCTATGCAGTACTAATCTACACTCTTTTAATATTAACTTTACACACCTGTCCTTCAGAGATGGTCTTTTGAAGAGCGTCACTGATCATTTTTGCATAGAATCCCAGACTGTAAAACAAAACAGTGGATTGGTTTTAATGGACTTTCCCAATTAGAGACGTTTTTACCGGAAATGTTCAATGGTGGCTCTTTTTCGCTATTGACCACTCTAAGCTTGGGAAATAAACCATATCCTGTCACCAAAAGGAAATGATCAAGTATATGACAGTTGCTAAAATGTTTTCAGACACTACTGAAAATTTAAAGATGGACAAAATCGTTCATTTTTAAAAGACGAACATCTTTTAGAGAGCTCAATCAAATGATTATTACTTCATATGCTCCAACATGTCCACACCAGCTAAAATCATCGCTGTGGGATTTGCAATATTTCTTCCTGCCATTTGAGCGTACGTGTGACGGGCTCCCTGAAAATTCAAGAAAACTTTGAGTTAACTGCAATGCATAATGACACTACAGCTGTACTTCTACTTGGACTGGCCACAAGAAATCAAAGTGCAATACCCCTACACCTGTCGGACCTGTGTCAATACAGGATTAAGAACGACTTACCCTAATACTGATGGGGCTTTTTTGCAAACTTTTCAGCTATTTTTTCAGAGTCAAGTATTTATGGAGATATTTTATAGACTCCTAGCTTTTAAAAGACGAGATGCTAAGATGTGACTATTCAAATGAAACCTCTTTGGTAGTAATTTAAAATAGTATTGTATATTTAGGATGATGCTCTAACTTTAGAGTCTGTGGACAAGATCGTGTGATGTGACCATTCAAATGAAACCTCTTCAGCAGTACTTTCACATGGTACTATTTGTTTAGTACGTAGTTCTAACTTTTGAGTCTGTGGATGAAATCCTATGGTGTTACCATTCAAATGAAACCTCTTCAGCAGTACTTTCACATGGTACAATTTGTTTAGTATGTAGTTCTAACTTTTGAGTCTGTGGATGAAATCCTATGGTGTTACCATTCAAATGAAACCTCTTCAGCAGTACTTTCACATGGTACTATTTGTTTAGTATGTAGTTCTAACTTTTGAGTCTGTGGATGAAATCCTATGGTGTTACCATTCAAATGAAACCTCTTCAGCAGTACTTTCACATGGTACTATTTGTTTAGTATGTAGTTCTAACTTTTGAGTCTGTGGATGAAATCCTATGGTGTTACCATTCAAATGAAACCTCTTCAGCAGTACTTTCACATGGTACTATTTGTTTAGTATGTAGTTCTAACTTTTGAGTCTGTGGATGAAATCCTATGGTGTTACCATTCAAATGAAACCTCTTTAGCAGTACTTTTACATGGTACTATTTATTTAGTATGTAGTTCTAACTTTTGAGTCTGTGGATGAAATCCTATGGTGTTACCATTCAAATGAAACCTCTTCAGCAGTACTTTCACATGGTACTATTTGTTTAGTATGTAGTTCTAACTTTTGAGTCTGTGGATGAAATCCTATGGTGTTACCATTCAAATGAAACCTCTTTAGCAGTACTTTTACATGGTACTATTTGTTTAGTATGTAGTTCTAACTTTTGAGTCTGTGGATGAAATCCTATGTTGTTAACATTCAAATGAAACCTCTTCAGTAGTACTTTAACATGGTACTGTTTTTTGTCGAGTTTACAAAACGAAAATCAAGATTTTAGTGCATATGCCCAGTTTTAAAGAACATAATATCATACAAAAATATTTGCTTGTTATCATTATATATTTGAAGTTATTGTAACAAAAACATGTAAGACTAGTAAGGAATTCTATTTCAAACTTTTCTCAGCATAATTATGGTGCCTATGACAGATACTTACAGGTTCAAAGATGGCAAAGTTGCTTCCAAGACTTTTTCCAGGCACCACGCCAGCACCACCTACCAATGCTGCTCCAACATTGTCCACAATACTGCCATACAAATTGGGTAAGACCATCACATCAAACTGGTGGGGTTTAGCTACCAGCTGATAAACAAAACAAAAGGAAACACAAAAAGATAAGTAGAGTAAAAGATGCAAGGGGTGGATATTTGGCCTAAAGTCCAGATAGTTGTGCCACCTAGCTTGTCAAATTCCTTTCCAAAATTTTTCCTGCTTTGAGTTGAAGTTTGACAATGATTTCTAAATGGTATCAGCTTTGTTTGGACTGTAGAAAACACTGAGCTGCCGATAGAATCCAGGCACTACATGTAGTTGTTAAATCCTTATCCACTGGATAGTGCAATTAGTTTCCCTAATACTTATCCACTGGATAGTGATTTATCTGGTGGATAACATTATCCAATGTTTGGACAACCCAGGCCTGGTAAATAAAAGATGCCTAGGTGCCCTGCAAATCAAAAAATCCTTTCTCTATTCAAGATTACCTTATCAATAAAGCCCTGTATATCATTTTAAGTACCGTAATAAATGAATATTGTATAAGAATTGAAAGCTGTGAATAATATTCAATGATAAGTCAGAAACTACTTTATATTAATCGCTGGTAGCTGCATATTTAACATAAACACTTTTATCATATGACCCATGATAAATTCCCGCATGCAATTTCATTGAAAAACCATATGAAAAAAAAAATCCCTAATGATCGCCATACTCGTCAAGTGATAGGGCCAGAGAAATGCATTCAGTCCTGCTAGAAAAGCATTTAGACAGATGTGGGTTCAGTCCATCAGAAAAATTCAAAAACACAATGGTCATATGATAAAATGCTTATTGACAGAGTTAGGTTGGGCTAGACAGGAAAACATTTGGCTTTTGGTCAGGACGCACAGACCTCGAGCCAAATATTTGAAATCCTGTCCGGCCCTCCCACTCAGTCAACAAGTACATATTAGTGTTATTTATTATTTATTTTATTTATTTCATAATCACTTCCACCATATGGTGCGGAACACATAACGGAGCGGGGCTCCAATTTAAGTGTGTCCTCACAGTTAACCCACCAAGCTCAGGAAAGGTTGGCCACACCAGCGGGGTCTACATCCCCTACTCTTTTTGAACAATGGTGTGGGTTCTTTTTTGTCCACCAACGACCAGATAAGTGAAAGTGCTGTGAGATGAGACTTAGGGTTTTTTGTCCATATCTGAGAAGACTAGAAAGTCTAACCATTTGCAGATGTCATTCCAAAGTCAGCATTTTCTCCTCAGTTATTTTAAGACCCCGAGTGTTGGTCTGGCCGGGGTTTGAACCTGTGACCTCCCGCTCAGCAGACTGGCACTCTCCCAACTGAGCAAACAAGAGCGACAGTTTAAGGCACTTGCAAATCTTCCTGCATTATTTTATTACAGAACTAGGTGGCAGAAGATGAGAATTACTAGGTTATACCTGCATACATGTGTTGTCTACTATCATTCCTTCAAACTTGATCTTTGGGTACAGTTTGGAAACTTGCTCACAAGTTTTCAAAAACAAACCATCACCTTGCTTCCTATTGACAGAATAGAAAATTTACAAATGAAATGGTACATTCTGTACCCATGTGGCAGATAATTTTTGTCTCTTTTAAGATTCCATTTTCCCTATTAAAAAGTTTTCTTACTTGGTTTGTTTAACATATTTTACTTTATGAAATTAATTATTTCAGTTCTAAGGTAAAATTTCCTTTTCGGGGATGAAAAAACTTTAAGGACTTTTCAAGGATTTGTTGAATCTTGAATTTGACAATGATTTAACTATGAAAACCCCATATACTGCACTTTGAGGAACAACAACAAAAAAAAACAAATTAAAACACAAAACTACAGTCATGTTTTTGGCCATTGTCAAAGTGTATTTGAGTGACAAGCTTTCATAATATATACCGTTAACTTAAGAAATTAGATGGTGGTGATGAACTAAGGAGCTAAAGGACTACAGTGTATAAGCAGTTGTATAACATTAACTATTCACCAAATATACATGTAATTTGCTTCAGAACAACATGAACTTACATAATATTTGCCTTGTGAACAGCAGTGACTTTCTGTCTCTTGTGCCTTGTTGCATAGTCAAAAGCAAACTTAGCAATCCTTTCAGATTTCTTTCTTGTGATAACCTTGATCATTTCTACAACTCCTGGCACACTCTGTTACCAATCAACACAAGAAATACAGTAGTACCTTACAGCAGTTCCTAACACTATTTTTAAAAAAAATCAGAATGAGCTGTTAACACATTACATGAAATACAGGGACATGGTTATGGCCTTAAGGATGCTAATAAAAAGATGATCTTGACGGAGATTGGTTAACCCTCCAAGCCCCAAGATCCACATACAGATTCTCCATATTGACCTCCATACAAAGCATTTTAATAGGTGATCAGTTTACTTACTCTCAAAACCTTTTCTCTTATTGTGTTTTGATATTTTTAGGAGAAAGTTGATGTTGGTCGCCCTTGAGACTAGGGTTAATAGAAATCTTGATGATCTTGATCAAGACTGGTTAATAGAAAAAAAAATTGTGGGAAAAAATATTGAAAAAATTTGCACAAAGGGTATGAAAAGAAATTCTTAAAAGGGGGAAAAGGTGAAAAAAGTTAACATCTACATACTGCTCCATGTTAAAATCATATCATTCAAGGAAAACATGATAAAATTACAGACCTCATGTTCCAGGCTAGTGTATTCTCCCTCTGTCTGCTCTCTGATAATTATCATATCTACATCTTTGTGTCTAACAAACACAAGAAATTTTGTATACAGAAAACAGCAATTCTTTCATTAACCCTTTCAGTCCCACAGAAGATTAAGGAAACATGACCCCTTATTTCCCAAGAGCTAATTAGATCTGCTGTAGTTACAGACTCATTTAATTTCTTCCCTTCCTGGTAGGTTGTTTGATAATACTGTTACTTTTATAGCCAAAGAGCTTTCCCCAAGTAGGTTCATACCTGGTTCATGGTAAAAAGGTTCTTTGGTGAGACATGCTGTTTTAGGTGTTTCATTTTTAACAGTTTTGGGTGCAGTTTATTATTGGTAAGGTGTAGGAAATATGACAGTAATGTGTTGGTTAACCTTGGCGACAGTTGACCAACAGTCAGTTTATGGAAGGGGTTCTTCACAATTATTCCTCAGTCTATCTCATATAAACCACAATGAGTCAACAAGAGTTAACCTTTCATGTAATGGTAGCAAACATAATCTCCATTAAGTTGTAGGGAAGGTGGGGTAAGTATGGTCATACAGTCAACTAGTTTCATTAAATAATTACCCTGTAATGCTGTGCCCTTGGATATACCAACAAATAAAAACCAAATGAAATAACAAATTTAGAGGAAGAGGTAGGGTACCTGGTGTTATAACCTGGAAGGCTTTTACAGTGGACAACATTTGCAAACAGGTCCAGCTCTGTTCTGCAAGTAAAAAGAATTGACCCATTAAGTCATTATGAAAACAAAATATAAAATAATATATACCTTTATGAACAAGGGTAACATAGAGTACTGGTTCACCAAAATTTTTATTGTGGCTCTCCTGCCACTATCTAAGTTAAGATCAAAGGTTAAGATATATAACTAGAAGGAGACAAACCAGTTTGCTATGGGTGACAGAGGAGTTAAACCTTGGGCTTAAGAGAAACAACTCCAACTCTGCTTAACCTAGCCTGAGAAAACAGCCAACATTTTGTGATGCCAGCACTGGTTTCCCCGCCAAATGATGTCTGAGGAATGAGCACAGGGTAGTCCTTCTGATTGGTTGAAGCAACTTTTCAGCCAACCAGAAGCACTACCCAGATCTGGGTAGTGACTGGTCATCAGTATGGAATTTCCAGGAAACCAGTGGTGGTGTTGCAAAATGTGAAAATGTTTTCATCTTCCATCCAATTCCCTCCACCAATTTTTGAGGAAAATATATGAACATCAGTCTGGAGAATTTGTATGTAGAAATTACCAGTGGAAGGGGAGTAAATTATCTCTGTATACTTACTTCATTTTTTGATTAAGTGATAAGTGATCCTGACTGGAGATACTGGATGGTGTTGTCAATGCACCTAGCAGAAAAAATCAGTGAAAGTTAGCTGATTAAGTGTTTTGATCTAAAAAAAAAAGAACAGTGGTCTTAATCAGCTGGTTTGGAACCCTTCTAGTAGCATTAGCTGGCAGTCCTACCTTTTAACCCTACTCCAGTTTTCTTCATTGACTGAACAACATCATCCAGAGTATATCTGCTACCATAGCTCACATCACTAAAATGATGGAAAATAGTAAATAATAATATTACCATGATCACAAGGTAAAGAAGCCCCTTCACTAGCTCTTCAAGAATCAAAGACAAGCCTGCAATCATGTTACAGTTTAGTTTACATATGAGGAGGAGGGAGCAAAGACTTTTTTGAGTGAGGCATGTCAACTGGACGTGGACTTTTTGCACTCTTAGGCAGTGGCTTTACCCAAATTTTTGGACAAGTCATCTGTTGCTACTATGTATTGATAATTTTATAGATGGTAACCAACTTAAGTTAGGCTCACTTTTTTCAGTTTGGAACTTGCGGTATGTTAGGTGTCAGAGAAAAAAACATCATTGCAAAAGATACTGCATTATGTTGGCAATGAAGCATTTGGCTTTGTGGTGAATCAGTTTTTGTGTTAGATTATTTTTTTTGTTTTGAGATAATTATTTTATTATGTGACAAATATCCAGTGTAAGTCTTACCTGATTGGAATTTCATCCCAGTCTACAGGCACCCCGGCAGCACTAACAAAAAAGAACCAGAGTGAGTGAGTGAATGAGAATGAATCATATACATGTAGATGAAAATGAAATTCAGGTCAGACCAGTTTATCACAATCATGAATAATAGCAGTGGTGAATTCAGATCAAGAGAACTAAGAAAAGAGAGGGGCCTGGCCTCAAGAAATATTTTCATCAGTCTTGCAGGCTTCAGTTTGGCCTAAAAATAAGAAGGGGGCCTGGGACCCCTTGGTCCCTCCCCTAGATCTGCCAATGATTAGAGTTAGGAATAACTGAGAATCAATCAGGTTGAAACCATTTTAACTGGAATTTCACTTTGACCTACAACAAACACACTGTTATGTTAAATTTGGACGTTGAGATAGCCTTGCACTTAAACAAGCCTACCTAAACACTCTCTTCACACTGTGACAAAGTTCTGGTCCAACGCCATCCCCTGGAATAAGGGTTACCATATAACGACCTTTTGACTGTGCCAGAGGCTCACTCTTTGAGGCTGATTCAACATTGGTGCTGTATGCTTGTGATTTTATAAATGCAGCAGGCATCAGCTGGAAGAAAGTTTGGAAAATAAGCCTTAATTGAACTAAAGCAACCTTTGACCTTTAATATGTCCATTATATGTTTCCTTCACCCTCCCAACTGGGAAATACATTTACCGCCTGTTATAGTTATACTAAACTTAACTAACGATGCATCTTTTTAAATTTGGGTTTACAAAAAGAAACTGCCCGATCTGAAGATAAATTGTTATGTTGACAAAAAAGCTTACTATAAAAATGTACGCGTTTATGTTTTATACTGAGGCTTGTAAACAGGTCACAAACCTGTTTGACAATAAATATATCACTAATCTACCTTGGAAAAACATACAAGGAGAGAAAAAAGATTAATAGAGTAACAATCTACCAGGAAACTTTGCTTCAGTAAAGCAATCCTTCCAAAAGACACCCTTCTTGCCGCCATGGACGCCGCCATGTTGATTTGTTGACGAAAAATTTCAGTAGGATTACATGACTGAGCATTAAAACCGCTGGTGAAAATGTCTTTCTGCTCGAAAAATTTGCGCGGGAAGCCTCGCGCGGGAATATTGCTTCTGAAGATGGCGGCTGTTCCCACCATAAAGAAGCTAGACGAGGCTGTGGTTAATCGCATTGCTGCTGGTGAAGTGATTCAAAGACCAGCCAATGCACTGAAAGAAATGATCGAGAACTCGCTTGATGCAAAGGCTTCATCAATTACGGTAACAGTCAAATCTGGAGGTTTGAAACTTTTGCAGATTCAGGACAACGGCTGTGGCATTAGGAAAGAAGATATGGGGATCGTGTGCGAGCGTTTCACTACGAGTAAACTTACAAAATTTGAGGATTTAAGCTCCATTGCGACTTATGGATTTCGCGGAGAAGCTCTGGCAAGCATTAGTCACGTTGCTCACGTAACTATCACTACAAGAACTGGAGAATCGAACTGTGCTTTCAAAGCGAGTTATTCGGATGGAAAACTAGTGCCTGCACGACCTGGATTGTCTGCTGACCCTAAGCCTTGTGCTGGAAACAAAGGCACTCAGATAACTGTCGAAGACTTGTTTTACAATGTGTCGACTCGACGAAAGGCTCTTAAGAGTTCCGGTGAAGAGTTCGCGAAAATTGCTGATGTGGTGAGCAAGTATGCTATACACAATTCTGGAGTTGCGTTTACGTTGAAGAAGCAGGGAGAAAACATGGCGGACGTCAGAACGACCAATGGTGCTTCGATTTTGGATAATATTCGCACAATCTATGGAGCTTCAGTTGCAAGAGAGTTGTTAGAAGTTAGTTGCGACAACCAAAAGTATGCCTTCAAAATGCATGGCTACATTTCCAATGCTAATTATTCTGTCAAGAAGCTGCAGTTTTTGTTATTTATTAATCATCGTCTTGTTGACTCCTCTGCTTTAAGGAAAGCAATAGAAACATTATATGAAGCTTATATTCCAAAGAGCAGCCATCCCTTTGTGTACATATCCCTGGAAATTGCACCAAGAAATGTTGACGTTAATGTTCACCCCACCAAACATGAGGTTCATTTTTTGCATGAAGATTCCATCATTGAGGCTATTCAGAAGGCCTTTGAAGAGAAGTTATTAGGGGCAAATTCATCCAGAACTTACTACACTCAAACCCTTCTGCCTGGTGTCCCTGTGACTGATACTTCTACAGGTTGGTGTTCCCTCTGCATTTACCAGCTCATATTTACAAAAACAAAAGGTTGCAGCGTGCAAAGAAAGTAGTGTCCGATAGCCCAGGGCTAGTGGATTTTGCTATCGGGCTAGTGAATTTTGTTTTTAACTTGCCTGACGGGCAAGTGATGTTTTTTGAGGAATTTGAATAACAGAGGAACTGTGAAATCAATTCTGCTAGTCAAAAAGTTTTTGGGGCTAGTTGAAATGACGTCTGGGCTAGTAAATGCTAGCTTCAGCTTGCCCAAATGGCAAGCTGTAAAAATGATTTCCTTTGCACCCTGGATTGTTCTTTTTACGTCATCTTTACTGGTACATACACAAGAACCCATGTAGATTAGTGAACAAGATTAAAGGTACTTGCTATTTGCTTGCCCAACCCAAGCCTCTAGCCAATGCCTCTGGATATTAACATCCAAAAACTGTATTTGAAACTCCCCCATATGTTTTTTTTTTGATGGAAAATACATTTAATACAAACAATAAAAGTACTCCCCTTCCCCACCATGATTTGTGCAGACATTTAGATTCATAATTTCCATTATTTTAGTCAGAAATGTGATTGAATATACTCTTCATTGCATTATTTTTTAAGTGACAAACGATGGTGGACAATCTAATGCTGGAAAGTTATATGCACATCAAATGGTTCGAACAGACAGTAGAGAGCAGACTCTGCATGCCTTTCTTCCTCCTAAAAATCATGCTACATCATCAAGTGTAACAAACAGGTTCAAGTTGAAAAATTGCTGTTACATTAGAACCTAAAATGTTTTTTTTTTGGGTCTTGATAAACTGCGAGTCACGCGAGCTTCACACAAGGCATCAGTTAAAAAAAAGGAAACACAAGTAAAAACTGGAAATTTACAGATGAGGAGTTGAGCATTCATTATACTGATTAGGGTTAAGCACTCATTGTACTGATTAGGGTTAAGCTTTCATTTTACGGATTAGGGTTAAGCACTCACTTTAGGACTAGGGTTAAGCGCTGTTTAGGGTTAAACAGACAGTTAGTGTTCAGTTAATGTTTTCCGTATTACTGTTTTCGGTTTTTGTGGTGTTTTTCTCAATGATTCTTCAATGGACTGCATGGCTCGCATGACCCCCTGGTTTGTATTTTATACACACTCTTTTTTTTTCATAGTCACATGTTATTGGAAATAGTTTCCAAAAGCCCCTAGGGTGTTTGTCAACTTCTTATTAATCCCTTGCATTGGTGTTTTTTAGTGATTCTCAGTCTTCAAGAACTATAGCTCAACATGAAGCTAATAATTCAGCTGATGGGGAACCAAACAGGTCTAAAAATCTTACTTCAACTGCTAATATTACTGACGAAAGCACACTTTCAGTGTCCAACTCAAGTGAAACTCTAGATGCTGGTGAGGAGGACTTCCCTGACCAACCATCAGGTAATGGAAATTTATTATTTCCAGTCATTTTGAATAAATATTTGATTGACTTACTTAATTTAAGGTACATTGTAGACTTAATAACTGATGGCTGAACATGTTGATTGGCAGCCTGGGTGACTAACTGAATGACTGGAAAAGTGTGTCGATTACACCCTTATATACAGTGTTTTCTTCTCAATGTTCTTGATACATTTCCATCGGTACTGTTAGGGATAGTTTTTCTAACAGGCAACCTGTTTTTTACCATTTTTTAGTTGTTCAAATCCCGCTTCAGGGAACGGCAACTTTGATTAAAAAATCATTGTTGTTCTTATTGGTTGATTGAATGGTTGGTTCTACCTCTTCAGGTCCAAAAAAGCCAAGACTAGAGGAAAATGGTGACAGGACTTCAAAGGGCCAAAACAAGTTAACTTTCCACAGAGAAATTCGCCTTACCAGTGTTTTGAATCTACGTAAAGCCATTGACAGCAATGAACATCAAGGAATGAAAGAGCTGTTTGAAGACCATAAGTTTGTGGGCTGCGTGAACAGGTCACTTGCTCTCGTCCAACACAGCACAAAGTTGTTCCTTGCGAATGTCACAACCCTTAGTAAAGAACTCTTCTACCAGATTATCATCTTTAAGTTTGGCAACTTTGACTTTCTAAAGCTTTCAGAGCCAGCACCAGTCTATGAGCTTGCCATGCTAGCTTTAGACTGTGAGGAGAGTGGCTGGACGGAAGAGGATGGTCCTAAAGATGAGTTAGCGGCGTACATTGTCAATTTGCTGAAAGGCAAAGCGGCTATGTTGTTGGATTATTTTTCTTTGGAAATTGATAAAGAAGGTCATCTATTGACATTGCCTTTGCTGTTAGATGGTTACATACCAAATCTTAATGGTCTTCCTTTGTTTGTTCTTCGCCTTGCTACAGAGGTAAGCAGTATGGAATAGTAGAAAATCAGAACTTTTTGTGTTATTGGACTCAAAGCTTGAATAAAGTCCCGTCTGGTAGTCCAGGACTAGAAGCTTTTCTTGCGAGGAGAGTATTGTTTGATCTCACTTGCCCAGTAAGGGTCTATGCAAGTCATCCTCTAACTAAATCATTAACAAAGACAAACAAGAAGTGACCAAAAGGACAAGCTGGAATTCAAGTTGTTTGCAAGCCCTGTGAACTGGAACCCTATTAGGAATTCTGCTCTTTTTTAGTTTGTTTTTGGCTATCAATTGTTTTGCAATCTTGAACACAGGCTTTAACACCTCTCTCCTCCTCAATGCCTTCTTTGTGTCATAGGGAGGTTGGAGAGAGGGAAAAAAGTGCACTGGGGGTGATATATAGGAAGTGCAGAGAGAGGAAGAGAACCTCAGCACAATGTTCTGGCTTTCAAGAATGCCAGAGAAACAGAGAGAAAGTTTGTTGTACAAGCTACAACTACACATTAATGTGGCTTGTTCCGTAGTATATGCTACATCAAGCTGAATGAATGGTGGTCACATATCCTCCTGAGGATGTGGCAGCATTCACGGCAGCTTGGTACAAAACATAACTTTGGGCTAATCTCTCAGCCTCATTTTTGGTGTATCTAAGCCTTTTGTTGATGTTTATAAATGCCATCAGCTGTTTCCTGTGGCATTAAAACCCTTTAAGCCCCGATATCCACATACAACTTCTCTGTACAGATCTTGATATATTTCCCTGAAAAACTTGTTGAGGGATTTTGTTTAAAGATCAAAGCATTTTTCACTGAGGTGATCACTTTATTAATTTTTATTACTTTTGTCCTTATTATCTACTGATATTGGTAGGAGAAACTTGATGTTGATCACTCATGGGATTAGTGCAGATGTTACAGTGCCATGTACCTCAATATTATTATTATGATGTTTGGACTTAATTTCATTCATTCTTCTTTCAGAACTGAATACTGCCAGTCAATAATTTGCCATAATTCATCTTGAGATAATTTTAATTTTTTCTGTAACATGTTTAGGTGGACTGGGATACTGAAGAGGGATGCTTCCGAACCTTTGCACAGGAGTGCAGCAGATTTTATGCATTTAAACCAGATCCTTTCCAACATGATGAGAACTCCACCAAAGAGGTTGACACAGAGGATCCCAATGCTGGAAAATCTTTGTCTTCCAACCATTCATGGCAGTGGACTGTAGAACATATTTTATTTCCTGCTTTTCGCACAGGACTTATCCCTCCCAGCCGCTTTTCTGAGGATGGTACTCTCCTTCAAATAGCAAATTTGCCAGACTTGTACAAAGTTTTTGAACGGTGCTAAAATGTCTACAATTTGATCTTTCCATTTCTTGATTTAAGAACCTTTTTTTTTTTTTCAGTCTGAGATCGTTTCAGTAGAAAAATGTAAGTTTCTGTTGCTCGGCATAGGCATTGCAGGAGCCTAGTGAATAATAGTATTGCAGAAAGAGAAAAAGTAGAAAAAATTAGGAAGCAGTGCTTGCAAAGGGAAGTTATGTAGAATATATGCAGTAATATAAGCCTAGATTGAAGACAGACTGTCAAACTACAAGTCTTAGGGTGCTTTAAAACTGGTATACATGAAATGGTAACATAAGCATTTATTTTTCTACACAAAAAGCATATTAGTTTAATATTGCACTTCTACAAAATAGTTTCAAAGAAAAGTCAGTACCTTTAAATCACACCTATTAAATTTAAGCTGAAAGTCTTGCCTCCTATCCTGGGTTGCATAACTTCAGCCAAAGAACTAAAACAACTTTTTAAATATCACATTACAAGATATTTTGAAATCCTATGTTTTAAAACTGGTTTCACTCATAAAAAGGAAAGCTTATACAAATACTACTTTCTTGTTATGTAAAAATCCTGCATATATATTGTTCACTTTGTGAATAACTATGTTATATTTAGGTTATCATAAAACCAGTTAATCTTGTTTACAGTCTGTTAATAACCCCCTGACACCAAATACTTCAGTTACAGTAGCCATGTGTTTTATAAATGTTATAAATACTTATTAATAACAGCATAGTCTCCCTGAGACATATGACAAGTTTAACAAAATTAATAAATATCAAACCAACTCTGTTGAAAATTATTAAATATTATAAGGTTGTCTGATTTTCATTTTTTTGGTGAGGATAGTCCTTAATAGTTTTGTGGATCATGGATTGTTGGTAGTGTGTCAGCTGACTAATGGCATCATCATTATCCTTTGACCACTGGAGTGGTCGGGACATTCATGGAGATCTCCTCCCAAACACCACGATTCGCAATCTCTGTACTCATGTCCCTCACATCAAGTCCTGAATCCCTAGCAATAACTTGGGGATTAATGGCACACTGTTAGCCAACAATTCACGAACAGCCAGTCACCTTTTTTGGAGCTGTTTAAATACTACCAATACTATGTTCATGTTTTCTTAAAGGGCTACACTCACCAAGAAAATTATCTCATATTATACGAAACCTCTAACTTACTATAAATAACGCAGTAATTTGCAATAAACAAATCAAGAATTTCTCATTATTCTTATCTGCGACTACCCTTTTTTTACAGTCTTTTAAAGTTTAAAAACATACATGTACGTGCATACTCACAGTATCAAAGCTGAACTGATATTGATCAGATTCAAACTTAAGTTTAGAGTTAACCATGACTTTGTCATCTAATATAACATGACTCCATCTACATTACTTATTTCATGCTTTTTTGTTTTGAAATAATGTGTGCAGTGAACATTCTTCAATAAAATGATGAGTGGACAGAGTAACAACACTCCAGCAGCACCTAACAAGATCCAAAATGAATATCCAAGCTGAGCCTTGTCAGTTGAAGAGAAGCCTCGCTGCTGATCTTGTGGTTGTAAGACATTCTTTTTGAGTTGGATCTCAAACAAGGCAGCAAACAAACATGCAGAAATGATCACAAAGAAAACTGCAAGTAGAGCAACAATATTTGTCAACAAGTGGGCTTGAGAAAACAACCAACTAATTGTGATGGTTTCTCCTTGAATACATCGTACAATGTTGGTTGTTTTCTCAGCCTATTGATAAGTCAGCTCATTGATATAAGTAGGTTTAAGCCAAGAACTGATGAGTGGGCATCTAGGTCTTAAAGATGTTGAAAAATCATTTTTTTCTCCAAAACTGAGCATATTGTTGGAAACCCAGATGTCTGGTTGTCTAAAGCCATCTAGGGTGAATAGTTCCCAATTAGTAGTTCCCAATTCATTATTTGCCCTGCCCTGCAGCTCACACAACAATAAATTAAAGATTAACTTATTTTTTCAGTACTTACAAGCTACTCCACAACAAATATATATCCCAGTGGAACCACAAATGGTTAAATCTGGCTTGGTAAACTCGTTATAACAGGTAAGTCCAATTAATATGGCGACAACAGCCAAACTAAGAATGCAGAATCCTACAGTTGCCCAAACAACATTATCATTGGCCACACCCTCAAATTCATCCTTGACTGCAACAGATGAAATTTCACAGTGTTAGCAGAGTGAGCCTAAAAAGGCTAAAATGTTAATCGGTTATATGCAACAAACAGAAACTGTGTGACATAGTAATAATAACTAAAAGTGTTCCCAAAATTTAGGAAAGGGTAGCACAGGACTCTTCCTGGTATGTCTTCAAACTTGGTGACATAAAGAACCATTGTCCTGGCCAAGAATAAGTGCCGGTAATGAGGTTCTGTTAGGTTTAATTCCGACAAGCACCATGGCCTCAAAAACAGTGACATAGGACAGCAGAAATGGTGACAAATGGCACAAAGAGGGGTTGAAATTATTGTGACAGTGACAGAGAAAGTGCAAATACAAAAGTAAATTACCGACAGTCACGTAGCTTCCTCCTCAATACTTGAAACGACAGGCTTTGAAATTCAGATTAGGGACATACATCAGGGGCGTAGCCAGCCTACAGACCTGTAGGCGCCGGGCCTACAAATTTTTGGTTTGATCACTCTATCGCTTGTAATAAATTATGGGTTGTTGGGGTGAGCTAAAAAGTGTACGAGCTCAAAGTGTTGGTGAAGTCAGTTCGTACTAGTCATGCATGCAGTTATCAGGATGTGTGGAAATGAAAGTCAGCTAGGCCTGTAACTAGTCAAAAAGCTGGCTACGTCCTTGTGCATAGCCCCCCCCCAAGAGGGCCTAGGTATAATCTATTTTTATATTTTAATAAATGGTGTGTGTGTTTCTTCAATCTATTTATTTCTGCATCAACAACAAAAACAAAGACATTTATAAAATAGTTGACACAATTGGCATTTGAGCTTGTAGATTTCCCAATATCATGGGAATTGTTAGGAACATACACATGTTGAGTCAGTGCCAAACAATTAAGTTATCAGTAGCAACGGAAATGCTGTCATTCTTATTAATTACAGCAGGTGGGTGAATGTGATATTCAGTAATTGCTGCGGAGCGACCGAAGGGAGCGAGCAGCAACATAATCAGGATTTAAAGGAAATATATAAGGGGCGACGAATTCTCGAATTCATCACTTTTTACCACAATGCATTGCATTTAACCACACTTTTTACCACAATGCATTGCATTTAACCAGAGTGCATTGCGCCACGAACAACTCAAATAAAAACAAGGGGAAGTTCGGTTGGTGAGAGAGTGTATCTTTCGCTGCTCATACTTGAGAGTTTTCTTTGTGGCAAATTTTCTACAGCACGGTTAGAGGTCTTACCAAATTTTAAGACACGCAGGAGTCTTTCAGATGAGTACGATGGTTAACTTGGGGATTGGATTTCAATTCAAGAGCCTTTGACTCGTCCAGGTGTTAAACCTGACGAGAAGATGAGCATTTGCTCTTGGACTCCGCAACACGGGGGATATACAAATTCCAGCTTGCTAGAAGGTGATGTGAAAGTGAGAAAATGTCATGCAATGCTATTCTTAAGAAACTGTATGAGCCGAAAATGGATGTGATTTTGACCATTCGCTTCAAAATAACAGCGGAAATCGAGATAACAAAACATATGTTTTGTGTCTTACTTTGCAGACGAGGACGTGGAATATGCGTTTACATTGTTTTTTCACTGTTAATAGCTTGGTTAATGCGGCTGGCGATCATCTTGCCGGCGGAAGTTTCATGGAAAAGGAATAAAGGGAAAGGCTTTTCCCAAAGATTATGTTATCAGCCTCTGTGGTGTAGTGGTTAAGTGTAGTCGCGTCGAGACGAAGGTGCTGGGTTCGAGTCCTACCGAATTATTTATTCCTACTTTCTTTTTTTTTCCGTTTTTTGTGTTGTTGTTTTCTATAAATATATAGCTAAATAACTGTTACTTAATAAAGTGCAACAAACAGCAAGAAAAGTATTGTGTTTCCAGAGAAAATATCGTGCACCGTATATTAAATATATGGATAAACAATCTGAATTTCTATTATTTCCTACAATTTACTGTGGGAAAACCAGAGTTGATAACCACTTGATCATTTTCTAAACAACGTTCCCACGAGTTCTTTCTATAGACTGATAGTAATTATTCTAGTACTTTCCAACATGTAAATAGGACATTCAATGTCATTTTTTATTCTTTTAAGTCTCACGGCCTAACTAATGCCAGTATCAACAGAATGTGCCGCAGCATTACTATCATTTAGATACCCTAGTTTTATTAAATAGTCATGATGACTTCATCATAAGTGTTGGAAAGACTTGACAACATCTTTTAGAACGTCAAAGTGTCTACTTTTTGTTTTATTTTTAAGAATATATGTCATAAGAATATTTTTTATTTGACTTTTTTTCAAAGACCATAAAAATGTTCGGGGCTGTCAAAATATTAAACGTTTAAATGAAAGCTCTGTTTGCGCTTGGCGCTGAACTTCATCTCTCACAGTATGAAGGCTGGAATCAGATACAAAATTGGTGAGCTTATCATTGTTATACGTGTAGCTAAAAATAAGTGTCTGTTCCTTTGTAAAAATTGTGGTATTTCTTGAAATGGATTCCCTCCGTATGTAGACAACTAATAATATTCACGTTTTGCTACTTTTTTATATGTGAATAGTGATGTTCAGCCCACTAAATTCAGGAATAAATATTTTGCTTCATAGCAAAGAAAATGACAAACAACTGGGAAAAAAATGCTGTCACAATGTCCTCAAAGTGAGCGAATGTTAACAGTATTTTAATCTCAGGATAAACTACATTTTGGAGAACAAATATTATTCTGTTTTTACCTGCGAAGTCCCTTTCTCTTGCTCCAAGTCCAAAATCCTGTTTGCTTACTCCATTGAACATTCCAAAATGTTTAGAACCTCCCTTCTGTGTCGAATTTCCGACTTGGCGTTCAAGATCGGCCATAACCCAGTATTCTGAAAGAAGTGCTGCTACAATCATTACAAACGCTATAAAAGCGAACACAGCGGTCACAATCCCAGTTCCACGTCGTTTGAAAAGATTGGCCATTCTTTTACACGGAATTATTAGAACATGCTTTGGAGAATCCTTTGCTAAATAATTCCCAGAGTATTTTGTTTTAGTGTCTACACAGCTGGTCTACATCACCGACATAGTTAGATCGATCGCTCTTGTTTACGGTTGCTGCGCACGTCCACGTGCAAAATAAGCCAATCGCGTGCGTTTTATTTTGTCAAAATCGAACAGATGCCAGGACGACCCGTCTAGTCCCGCGGGTCAAGTTTGGGGTCAGAGAATGGGGAGAAAAAAAATGTAACAAAGAGACGGGGTACCCTGCTAGCAGAGTCGCTTCGATCTTTCCTAGGAAGACCGAAGGAGACTCTGTTCGCAGGGTAGAGGGGGAAGAGTCCGTGGGTTAATACAGGGAGAAAATTTGCAGGAAAAGTTTACGATGACGCACAAACAATGGAACACTTTTTCTTATAAGGGAAAAAAAAGTCATAGAAAGAGGTGTTATACCTTAACCGGGGGGTACTTCAAGGAATACTTAGCGGGGGATGTGTCGTTTTCAGATCAGACCTGTACGCGGTTTGCCAACCGATTTATACCAAGTCCAAGTGCAGTAAACGTACTGAACGTTGACATTGAACGTTATTCATTTGGAGGTAAAAAGACAAAATTAATATGTTTATACACATTCGTGTTTCCCTTTGAGAAAGTACCCGACTGCGATATCAGACCGGCTACTCTAGACTGCGAACGGTCGTCCTTCTTTCCTTGGAGCCTCGCGCGGGCGATCAAAAAAGGTAAAATTGTGCAAATCAATAAAAATTGACACTTTTTCTCACCCCATTCTTCTCCCTGGCGCCCACACAAGTCAGAGCCTTCTCGCAGGCTAATATACGGTAAACGAAAACTGACACTACACTAATTACACTAATTTCAAACCGCATCACACTGGGGACCAAATCTTTTTCAAAGCACTTAGAGCGATATATGTTTCCATTGCTTGTTCCATTTGCTTCCTTCTAAAGGTATTATTGAGCTTGTTTATTCGTACTTTCAACATGTCAAAAATGATGGTTCTAGTCCACCTAGTCCAACGACCATTAAAAGAATACCAGTGAATTCGCCCCCCAAGTGAGTTGGTCCTCTACAAGTTCGCCCCTTACCACACAGGCGGCCCAAACTCACGTTACACACAAAGGTCACGCGTCACCTTTGGTATGTAAATTACTTTGCACCCTTTCCTCGTAACTCGAGTTTGGGCCGCCTGTGCCCTTACTTTTCGAGTTTGCTCCCCTTCTTTCCTAGGTTCAGCTTCAGGTTCATTTAATTCACCCTATTTACAGAGAATAACATAGAAGGAAAATGTAGTTATAATAAATGATTACAGAATAAAATAACTAAAGTACGTGTTATAAGATGTGTGTGGTGGTCAAAGTAGCAAAAGCTTTCTAGTTGACCACCACCTACCAGAGGTTTTTTACTTCGGCGGAGCGCGAAGTAAAGGTTTCGCGACGCTCAGGAATGTATCAAGGTTACAATTTTTTGGCAAGATTGGGCATGCAAAGTCTGTAGGTTTTCGGTTTTATTCGGCTATTTGACGAAGTGAGAGCCGAATTAATTCGAGATATCTCGAGATCACTTCGATTGCTTTGATTTATTCTTTAACGTTTTTGAGGAAGAAAGAATTATTATTTCGGCTTTCCCGGGGTTTGAACCGACTCACCTGTGTGACCCGTCAGATCAGAGGAGACTCTAAGTTGATGGATTAGCCGATTGCGCTACTGCGACCCAAGGTAAGTTGGGATATGAAAAATAGTTATGAAATGATGCACGAGTTTCGGGACAAGATTGGGTGTGCAAGTTCGTGACTTTTCGGCTTGTTTCAACTATTTCACGAAATGAGACCGGACTACTTCGTGATATCTTGAGATCACTTCGAGTTTAGTCTTTAATTACTCGAGGAATAAATAGAGGATATTTCGTGGCCGTGCAGAGAAACGAAATTTCTCTTCGAGTGTTGAAAAACATTTCACGAGTGAGCCCTCCTTTCGAACTGTTTTATGATGAAATTAAAGTTACAAAATGCTTCAAAAAGACATTTTGTCCTTGTTGAGTGTTACGTAGTAAAATTGCTTTCATGCGTTGCGTGACTTTCTCGAACGTTCTCTACGTTTTTGGATTACCTATGAATAATTAATTAGGGCATGTTTACATTTCAGCATGAGTCAGCAGATTTGCATCAGTTACTGAAATCATAAAATATGTCGAAAAGCCACTACTATTCGCCTGCTGTTTAGTATTTTCTAGAACCTTATGTCAAACGGTATACAAGTTCCAAGCGAGTTCTTTTGAAGAACTAAGTTTTTTTCCACGAGCTGGACTGCTGTGTTTAGTCAAGTGTGACGAAGGTCGATTTTCAGGTATTGTGTTTACAAGTTCGCGGAAGCCGTAAGATATCTGAAGTTCAAGTGAGAGTTTGTTATTATTGGTAGAGGCTGTTTAGTTTTACTCAAAGTTCAAGTCAAGTTTGTGTTGGTGGATGCTGTGTTTTAAAGCTCTGTAAAGGCTATGTTCCTTTGGTGTCAAACTTCCTTGTGTTAATCCGACATCCCTGCGTGCTGATAGTCAGTGAATAATTATCCTCAAAACATTCGAACTCGTGACTTTGAGTTTTAGCCAATTCCATGCTCAATGTAATTGACTCCTTACCCATGCCTTACATATCTAATCAGTACATGAGACTGCTATGCTGTTTCTGAAGCCTGATGTGGCTAAGAAAAATAGAGAATTGTTTTTTTAGAAGGATTTGTATGGAGTCATCAGAGCATAACTGGGCTAATATCTCGGAGACAATTTGTCCCGAAATGCTAGTTTTGGCAGCCGCAAGTAGGCCTCTTGGATGTTGCTCTTTTCAGAATATCCTGACAAATCCCATAATTTCACAAATTAACACCTTACTCTTACCATATTTGATTCCTTACTATTCCTCCGCATTTACAATTAATTAGTTCCACAACCACGACGCCGAAGTGTACCCTCCGTAGCGTCTTGTTCTTGCGTGAGTCGGGGAGCTTCGTTTCGTCGGCCGCAGGCCGACACGTGTTCGGCCAAAGGGCGAATACACGCGCGGCGAAGCGGCGAGAAAAAGCTTTTCGCGCAGGTCCCTCTTTAGTTTAAGGGCCTGTTTACATGGAGTGGGGGACCCCGGTCTAGTGGGGTTGGTTTCTTTTGTTTTCACGCTCTGGGGGACACAAAACAAAAGAAACCTACCCCACTAGACCGTGGTCCCCCACTCCATGTAAACAGGGTCTAAGACTTGACCGAAACCGGAAACCGCGCATGAAAAGCCTCTGGCACCCAGGGTAGTGGGCCTTATAAAGTTTCTTAAACTTGTTAATTTTTTTGGCTTGTTTCAGTGCCAAGGGGACAGTTTTCCACATGACAGAAGCAGAGTACTTGAAAGTAAATTTACCTATGTTAGTTCTAACTTTTGGTCGGTAGAAATTAAGGTTAGCGGAATTTCTTGTGTAATATGAGTGAACAGTTTTTGTAGGTGTTAAAAAATTATGGAAGACTGCTGGAACAGTTTATGGTTTCTGTATAATTTAAATGCCAATGAGCAGATTTTGAATTTAACAACATTTTCAAATTTTAAGATTTCAAGGATTTGGTAGTATGGGATAGAGGGCTCTTGTTTGTTTGCCAAAAAAATACTGCGAACACATTTGTTTTGCGCAGTACAGATCTTATTTAAATTAGTCTAATAAGTGTTGCCCCAACACATTGCTCCGTAATTACGATAGGGGTAAATAAGTGCATGATACAGTTGCCTTACCATCTTTAAATTCAGGTAATTCCGTAGTTGGTAGAGGATTCCTATTAGAAGAAAAGGCCTGTAATGGTTTTGTATTCGTGAATAACCAATCGATCATCTCCTCCCACGAGTGAGAATTTTCCAAATTTAGGCTTTACCCTTTATTGTGCATGCAAGCACTACAATTTCGAAAAGATGACCATGGGACCGTGGGAAGGCATTGTTTTTGTAGCCCTCGCGCAAGCTAACTACCTCATAGAATACTGTATTTAGATAATCATTCGGCGTAGATACAGAGCCAATAACTCCACGCACAAATTTTTTTGTGGTTAGTTCCAAATCGACTTACAAGTCTGTTCGCCAGACGACCTGAAATGACCCGTCCATTCCACGCAAGAGTCGGCCCCAACAACTTTAAACGTGCATCACCCTTCAGCGCTCCAAGCTGCGACCATTTTGGTCGCCATGGCGAGCGAAAAAAAAAATTGGCGACTGAATTATCGGCGAAAGTCGCCATTTGGCGACCAAAGGATATAAGCTCAAAAGAATAAAGTTGACTTCACGTTTTATCGCTTTTTAACTGAATCATCGTTAAATTAAAGAAATATTACCAAGCTTTTCTTCTGTGTAAATTCAATGATGAATCTGTTCCTCTTGCATGGCAAGACATGTGTACAGTTCTGGCATAAGGATCTGCGTATCGCAGCTTCGAATTCATTGAGCGGCCATTTTGAAAACTCAGGTGGGAGAAACTGGGGAGAGCCCAAACTACTTCCGGCGGGGGTTGACTTACACCCAGGCCACCCCGACAGAAACAGTTAAATTTTTGACACAAAAGATGGCAAGTCGTATGCTCTTGTAAGTTGCGTTTATTGCGTTTTTTTTTTTAAATAAAAGCTGTTTTTATTATATTCATCAATAAAAATACTTTTGTTGGAGTAAATGTGTTTCATGAAGAAATATTAAATTTCCCGTGAGAAAAGTTAAGTCAGGCACTTTTCACGCTGATCTGGCTACACGTAGCCTGCGAGAGAATTCAGTTTTATCGGCTCTAGTTTCACAAGCGTTGTGATTTGTGAAGCTAGTGCCGAAAAAACCGGATGCTCTCGCAGGTTAGGCAACACGTGGAGTTGATGGTGCTGTGCACAATTACTAAAATGGTTTTCTTCGGCCAAAAAACCTCGAAGACCATTCTATACGCCATGAACAGAACTCTTTGAGCGCCACCTACAAATAACGTTACATCACTGTACAAAACTTTAAATCCCCAATCTGTTTACTTGTTTATAATATTATCATTCAAGACAAAGTACCAACGTAAACCAGCAATCTAATTTGTTGAAACATCAGCGCCATTGATCGATGTTTTGGTAAATGCAGTTAGTCACCGAATCGCGATAAATGTATATTTTACATTCTCCTCTGAATACGTTGTCGTGATAAATTCAAGTGTTAGTACTGCTTTTTCGTGATTAGAAAACCATATATAGATATTTATTAGGATAACTAAGAATAACTTGATACTGATATACGTCAACAATGAGTGGAAGTTATTCAGGCAAGTTTCATTTAGCACGTACAAACAGTATTTTTGTCATCAACTTTGAAGTAAGAAACGTTTATTTAGGCCAGAAGTATTGTCATTGTTATTGTTTTTGTTGATTCAAGTT
This sequence comes from Porites rus, assembly GCA_964035705.1. Taxonomy (NCBI): domain Eukaryota; kingdom Metazoa; phylum Cnidaria; class Anthozoa; order Scleractinia; family Poritidae; genus Porites; species Porites rus. The sequence goes on along the minus strand of OZ037996.1, from coordinate 6,783,389 downwards.
TTAATTTACATATGTGAGTGGTTTCAATGCCAATGATTTAGCTAAAGAAAGATGTTTCTTAGCAAGTAGACGGTACGAACAAATGTATATTCACGTAATCGTATCTGATCAGATTTGTTTCAATGATATCACTGCAAATACATGTTCCGGGTTTTAACATCCGACTTTGTAGTAAATTGTTCTGGTTACCTCTCATAAATGTCTTTGCCTGTTTTTGCCATCTTGTACTGCGTTTACAACCCGCAGGCAAGTAACAATGGAGTGTTAAAAACACGATTTATTTCCGTACACAACGTTCAGCAGTAGCTCCTTCATGTAAGTAGCATGAAGTGTCTTGCGTTAATGCAACGACAATTTTTGGCGACCGAAATTTTCCATTGGCGACCATTTTAAAAATGAAGGTCGCCAAAAGGCGACTTATTGAAAAAATGAGCTTGGAGCGCTGCCCTTTTTTGTACATTTCTTAGCCGTCGTTGCGCGACCAAAACGTGAAAGTACCTAATTTCACGTTTTGTCGAGGACTAGACTTGACTGAGGCAGCGCGAATTCACTTTTTTTTAAGTAACGTTATTGTAGCCGTCGCCGTCGTTGATGCTTAAGCTCCCTATAATATACCAACTTTTGCGAGGACAACGGTAAGTTGTCCCAGGCGAGCTGATGTAAACTTTTGAGAATCCAAGGACTGAGAGCAAATACGGTAGCAAATGATGAAGAAATTACAGGGTGCTTGTTCGATACCTTCAAAGTGAAAGTAAACATATATTATTTTGTTTATTTGAAATCCTGATAATTCTACTGTTACATCGACGATCGCTCCTTTTGGCTTCGATTCTTGGAGTTGTTCGTTTAGAAAACTGATTTCCATGGAAAGCGCATAAGAAACAAGCCTTTATATTAACAGACCGGGTTTTTTTTGTGTCATTCGTAATCAGCTACTGTCATCTTGTAGAGCTGCCAAGAAGATACCTGATACAAAAAAAAAAGTAGTGAAGATCAAAAATGAGAAGGAAGAACTGTACTCGCGGCTAGGAACTCAACGTAATCGATCTAAAATAAACTGATAACCATATCGCTTTTTCCTACGCCATGTCGCCATTATTCAACCTGCTACCAAACATCTGTAACATCTACAAGTGTCCGCCGGTATTATCCGCGCGCATTTCCGTATCAGGAGCGGATACTCAAAATATACGTCGCGGATTGCCTAGTCCCTAGGCGGTGTCTTCCCGGAATGAATTACGGTGACATATCCGATACGACAGCCGGGAACTCGCTCGGATCGAGGACGACTACGAGTACGAGATTTTCCCAGTTGGTAGTGCTCACGCGTGAACCAGCGTCATTTTGGCGGGAAAACGTGATAGTAGTCGTCATTCTACTACTAGTTTTAGCGAGAATGTCGTAGTGGCGGGAACAAGCTATCAAAGTTTAGAAGTTTAATCATTTTGCGACTGGCAAAGCGCTAAACCCTCTCCAATGAACATAACCTCACTAATTTTTTAGGTGAAAATAGTACAATGAAGCTTTCACTCGTACTCGTCCTCAAATCTAAAGCTCTCTAATAACCAGCAGCAGAGAGCAAGAGTTTGGTCCAGTCCTTACCATTCATTTCTGCATTTCACTGCTTCTTTTCTCACCAGTCTCTTTTTATCGTCAACTGACTCGGCCAATGCTCTGCAAACTTTCGTTTTATAAGGATAAACCTGCGGGAAATGAAAAAATCGAAAAAAACGGGTACCGTAACTGAAAATAATTAAACAAAAACCAGAAAAAGTAACAACAAAGCAAGAAAAAAAATATTCAAGGAAAAGTACCGCATGATGGGGTAAAGTGGTCATCGCTCCAAGGCACTTTAAAGCTTCCATTCTGATTTTCTAAAGAAATAAAGAATTAATACCAAAACACTCTTTTTAGCTCTTCAAATTTCCTGACTTTCCATGACTTTTTCTAAGAACCTTTCAAGTACTCCATAACCTTAGATTTAGCTGCCCCTTTCGAAAATTTTCAAAACCTTCCTTGTTTCAGGGTATTTAAGACACCAAAATGACTTTGTAGTCGAAAAAGAGCTTCCAGAAACTCGAACTTCAATTTTCCATGACTTTCCAAGACTGATAATTAAATTCCATGACTTTCCAGGCCAGGAAAATTAAATTCTTGAATTTCGTGACTTTCCAGGTTTAGATAAATGCCTTGGGTAAACTGAAAGGTGCTTAGAACGCGGTTTTGCTAAACACGGGCTAAACTCTAGCCTGCGTAGCAAGCGTTTCCGTTTGGTTTCGGAGCAAAGAAAGACCTCCCCGCTCTTTTACTCGTCCCATTTTTTGTGCAGTCTTTGACTCGCGTTCCTCGTTGTTTGCTCCGGAATCGCACGGGAACGCTTGCTACGCAGGCTAACTAAACTCCATTTAATGACAGGCCTTTGATGTTTTCATGCGTCGCCGTAAGTATAAATAAATAAGACCTAAATGAAGTTTTGTAAGAAGGCAATGTATGATTCGACTCGTGGTACAAATTTCGATTCGTGACCATGTTATAGTAAGGTACCCCGCCCCCTGTCGTGCCGCTTACCATTGAAAACTGAAACTTGGATAGCCCAAGAAACATGGGAACTAATGAAGTCACGTGACGAGTGATAATCTCTGGTGCGTCCAGAACAAGCGAGTACATTGTTTGTAATGTGGACTGTTGTAGGGTCTGTTCTTCACACGATAAAGACTGTATCAACAAAGGCATCAACTGAGGAAAGATAAAAATAACAAAAAAAGAGTTAATGCAGACTGCGAGCAGTCTCTCTTTTTCTTCAGATTTAGTGAGGGGGAGACGGGAAAGACGAAGGGCGACAGCCCGAGACGAAAAAAAAGCATCTCCTCTCGCGCCTTCAGTCACGCGCGTGGTCATTTTCGTGACTCGCGCGTTTCGCTCAACGGACTAAGAAAAAGAGAGATTGCTCGTAGTCTACGGTTTATGCCCGATGTGAAACATTTTTCCACTGGCGTCATAGATTTTGAAATGTTCCGGCTCAGAAACGTTTGGCGGGAAACACTTTTATTCTTAAATGTCATATGACCTTGAAGTAACCAATGAGAGATCGCGCAATTGAGAAACAAAAAATACTCACATTGGGCACCTCTGAGAGAAGAACTTGTTTAGGAATCCATTGCAGCAAATGAGACAGTGCACACAAGTAAT
>OZ037996.1:6765200-6772700 GCA_964035705.1 Porites rus | reverse complement strand
ACATTAGCAAAAGAATATACAGTAGGACCCCTGTAACTCGAACTCTGAAGAGAAACGAAAAACAGTTCGAGTTATCGAAGTCGATTGAAAAATTCACTTTGCCACGTTAAAAATTGATAGGTACTGATTTCTCAGCACTTTTGTACATGGTGAAGTGCAAATCTACTTATTTCATCAGAAACGGTAAGTAAACATGATTGGGCATTTTCTGATAAAACGCGATCTGTTCGTTTCACCACTTAAAATCAAATTGCCGTTAGTAACCAGTGTCCGTTTTAGTGTTTTTACTCTTATACAACAAGATGAGCTGATGGGATGGCACCTGAGTAGAGTTAAAAAACAAGAATTCGAGTTATCGAGGTAAATTTCAGTGACTTTTTGATCAAGGAAAACGAATTTTAGTTCGAGTTAGAAGGGAATTCGAGTTATTCCAGTTCGAGTTAGCCGAGTAAAAATGACTGGAAAGTGGGGTGAAATCCAAGTGAAATTGGACTTAGTTCGAGTTAGCGGGGAGTTCGAGTTATCGGGGTTCTACTTTGGTCGAAAATGGATACACAAACTTTGTAATAACTATTACTACAGACGTAAGTTCGATACCCCAAATGGCCTAAATGGCACGTCAACTGCTTCCTCTAAACTTGACGACTTTCCGTCTAAATAGAGCACAACAAAATCATCTAGAAGAATATGGGCGGCTCTGAAGACAAAGAGAAATAGTTCGGTATAAATACAAGCGCAAATTTCTTAACCATTTTCACTTACCATAGACCGTAATGCACCTTGTTTACCCTCAGTATTTTGCTTACCCATTGTTTCCAATTTCTCTTGGGTATTACAGTCGTCCCAAAAGAAATCGAAGACAACGGTAATGCAAAATTTTGGGGAGTAAGCAAGGTGCGTTATGGTCTATGTGAAAATGACGAATTGAGATGGATTTTCAGAAGTATTTAAAATACAGTGGAACCTCGATATAACAAAGTGCCAAGGGACTGGCAAAATGTGTTCCCTATAACGAGGTACTTTCCATATATTTTCCTAATACTGGGGTAAAAAAAAAATCGTTTGTTATACCGAGGACCTCGTTATATAGAGGTTCGTTATATCGAGGTTCCACTGTACTGAGGTCGACCGGGAAACTGGGCCGGTGCTGTGTTCAATTCAGTGAATAGTGGGACTGTTTTGGGGTTAAGGGGGGGGGGGGGGGGGGCGGTAAATTATGACCAATTTCCTGCACAACTTAGAAACAGTAAATTAAAAGAAGCCACAGTATCCCAATAATAGTCCCATGGTGCAGTGCGACACAAACCCGACTCAGTCCAACACGCCAAAAGATGACCAATCAGAAGCTTAACTATCTAATTTCATCATCACACAAGCTTCCTTCTTACAAGCTTCCACACTGACTCTATAGAACATATGGTATTTATAAAATGGTGGGAAAAAAGTGAAAGTAAGACGCACTCGATATCCAAGTTGCTTGTCACGGTTCTTAAGATGGCGGCTATCACGTCTAGAATTTCCTTTGACAGTAATTCAACAGAACTTTCAGTTGAACCTAATAAAACAGAAGCAGGCAGAGACATAACCAAAGAATTTACATGACAGTAATAAGCACAACATGCAGAAAAAAGCTAATCGCTAATGCACTAACTCTCAAGTATAACACAAGCTACAGCCTGGTATGGGAAAGAGGTGTTCACAACTTTTGAGCAGGATAATGTAAAAATTTTAGGTCCGCTGTGGACTGGTTAAGCCGAGATCTGAATTAATTGATTGAGTATACGGTTAGCTACTACAATATGAAAAAAACTGCGAAAACATTGGAAAGGTTCACTTTAGCAACAACGACGAACACGGCAGTGGAAATGTCACTCAAGTGAATTTGGATTGATTCAAACTTAGTGGGTTCAGCGAGGAATTGCCGCATTATCTGGGACCGCAGCCAAGATCAAAAAGAAAAAGACGAATTCCGGGATACTCGGGTTTCGAAAACTAGAATGTCACGCGGTAGTAGTATGCAGGACTGCAAAGAAGTGTACGAAAAAATGTAAAGCACGTGAAGAGTTCTTCTTCTGCTTATTTAAACTATTGCTTATTGACGGTTTGCACCCATAGCACAAGAAAGCAGCAGCTCATTCGACCTTTAGAAAATAAAAGAAACACTTGAGGATGAATTTTAAGTAGAAAACGTTGCAAATTGCTGAACGCAATGTTGCAGGGGGTAGAAGCTGCAACGAAACTTGGAAGAAATTCGAGGCTAAACACGTGGTAGAATTTTAAAGCACTCTACGATACCGTGCGCGATGCAGCACTTAGTGTGGGTACAGTTCTTGATTACGTCTTAACAACTTTACAGTGATAAATTTGTACCTTTTAACGCAGACTTCAGGACTATCTTCATAACCTCAGGAATGAGAGACAGTTTAAAGTATCCAGCTGAAGAAACTCCTTCTTGAATGGAGCCTTGTATCAAAAGAAATGAGAATTAACTCCGTAACTAATGGAACTGTAAGTACTTAGAACCAGTAACAAACACACAATCATTATGAACGATTATAATGCCTTTCAAGTTTCTTAAAAAATTTCTACGCAATAGGTTACACCAAATGAATCACTACACGAACACTCCAGAAAAAAGCAACCAATCAGAACTCGAAGAATGCGCGGGAAAACGTGTGTAGAAATACAGTAGGGAGATTAAGAGTCACGTTAGCGACAAACGGCAAACGTCAGATTCAAGTTGAGAATTTCTTAGAATAGAAAATAAGCAGATAAAACCTGTCCAGAACAATTCTTATCGATAAAACTGGCGTGAAACAACTTATTTTTGAGTGAAAGTAATAAACAGAAAACGACAATTAAAGGGAAAACTTGGTCACGTAGTACAATTGATTTCGCGGGAGGCTTTTTTTAATAAATCACAATAACATAGGGTAGCAAATGCAAAAGCAGAGCAAATGTAATGCTTCCACGTGCATTTGAACTAAACGCTAGTGGTATGAACGACTTTAAGAACAATCACAACATCATAACGCCCTCGTTACCTTCAACGATGCTTAGGATACATTGAAACACTCGGCAGATTCGCAACTGGGAATCAGCACTAGGATTTTCTACTGTAAGAAAAAAACTATCATGAACACAAATAACTTAAAGAACTACTTTACTGTAGTCTTAAAAGATTGACTATCTTTGTTCTTGAAATCATAAAGCAGTGAATCAGCCACAACATTTTGTTCCCTGTCGATAACTATCCCTGAGCGAACACATTTTGCTGTGGCTCAATTTTTCCTCTGGTTCCATTTCATTTTACTTTTTGTTTGGATACGGTAGTGTATGATGTTAATTAGTTTCAGACGAAGGAAACAAAACTTAAACCAATGAAATCGAACCTCAACTTCTCTCCTCTCAATTTCGGACTTTCACGCTCCCCGTGCTGCAATTTGTTTTCCTCAACAAAATTTGGCATTATAAGTATTGTTTTTCAAATTCTCTTGGGACTAACAATCGTCCATTAGAAAATTGAAAACAAACCTTATGCACAATTTTGTGGGAAAACATATTGCATTATTTGGAACATGAAAGTCGCAGATGGGGCTTTTCGCTCAGGGTGAATCCGCTGATAAATTGAGTGCTTGGTGATGGGTCTTTAAGCAATTTTGCCTGCTCCCACTTTGTGCAGCGGATGTCAATAACCTCCCACCAAATCTCTGCGACGGAGAGTGGTATACAGCGCCTCTCACAAAAAGACTCACTTCTCTTACCATGACACAAGTGTTTCGCATGTTCCTCAAGTCGAGGGATCACTTCACGAACGACTGCGTCTTGTGTACAGACAGCATTCAGAGTATCAAGGACACACTGATGACTCAGTGGGGTAGATTGGGGCTCGTCACTGTCTGTTTCCATTGCTGTTCTATCTTCTGGTGAGGAATAAAACATAATAAGCGGCCCTGTCTGGCTTTTAGTTCGTACCCCACCTCCCAAGAAGAAAGAAAAAAACATCTAAGCTAAGATTCTTACCTTTTTGAAGGTGTTTTTGTAATTTCAGTACCACCGTTGTTAGGATGATACTAGGGTAAGCCTTGGATAGTTGTGTTAATGCAGTTAAACTGGTCTGGCTGAAAAAAAAAGTTTGGTCTTAATTTAGTAAGTAAATTTTGATTTTTTTTCACTGCGTGCTACCCTGGTTTAATTATGCGGTTAAAAAACCGTGCTGCTACGAAGTCGTTTGTTTAAATTACGTTTATAGCTTTTCAGAAGTTCCCAAAACAGATTATCGGGAATTTAAATTTAATCGGACCACAATTAACAATAAAAGGATTGATGCTTAAATCATACATTGAAGATTAAAGGTAAGTGATATACCTTAAAAAAAGCTCCCTGTTGGCAAGAACAATGGAGGTGAGATGCTGAACTAGTAACTCCACCTGTGAGAAGAAAAATAACTAAAAACTGTGTCTGTTGGTTCTGACTAGCTTTGAATAAAGAAACTTCGACAGAGATAAAACTAACCTCCTTTTCAGACATGAGACCTATTAAATCGACCAGAGCCATAAGACAATCCACAGCCATGCAGCTTAGAGCAGAATTATCACTGGATAAGAATGAAAACAGTGTAGCAGAGAGCACTTTTTTGTAATTTAAAACTGGGCTGCCTGCAAAAGAATATTCCAGTAAATGCGACTTTCCGGTTGTAACTGCATCGTCTGAAACTTTGGCAATAATCTACAACTTACTCACCATCTGCCTGTTTGTGAAAGACTTTAGCAGCTTTCAGAAGGTTCGTTATCGTTGAGATGAAGTTCTTTTTGTGAGCAATCTACAGAACAAATTAAAGAAATTATCCAAATGAATAACTTTGATGAAAAGATACCGACCTCTTGTCAATTTGATTCTAAGGGCGGAATACAGTCATGAAGCTGACTTGCCGCCAGTCACTAACAATGAAATAGGTAAAACATTTACTGACATGGGATAACGATTATAGGACATTTGACAAGTTCTACTTGAAACAGCTACAAAATAAACTGCATAGTCTGCCACCATCTTCCTAGCCTCCCAATTCAAGCACACGTTCTTTTGGCTTATCACGCAATCCTCCCCAATGTCAGGCAGGAAAGCGTGACAAACCCCAAACAACGTCACGTCTGCATGGGAGGCTACCATCTTGCAACATGCAGTTCAATCAATAGACCTGAAAATGGGGTATTGATAAACCTACCTCAACATCACCCTTGAATTGTTCCAGAAGCAGTGGAAAAGTAGACTCAATAATTATTCGACAAGCAGGCTCTGTGCAAATACAAATTCAAGACGGTCAGAAAGGAACAAGCTTAGCATGCGTAGCAGGTAGGTTTTTGCTGTGATTTTCGCTTGTGGTTCGTAAAGAAAGACACAACACCGCATGAAAGCTAAACACAGGTCACACGAGAAAACTATGAGGAAGAGGACAAGTGAAAAAGGCAGAGAAAATTGGGATTAATTTAGGTTTCTGGGAAACTGCCCACCTACCCCTCCCCTGAGCTAACATTAACACTTGCTTCACACTTGAGGCAGAATGTTGGCTTAGAGCCCACTTTCCCATCGTGTTCTCGTTTGACTGGTTTACAGCTAGTGGAATGACATAAGACATTAGCAAACGGGACGTTAGCGAAACCGACTTGTAGGCGAAACGACCGATTACACTTTGACCTCATACTTTACAAAACATGAAAGAAAAAAACAACAACAAAATACCGCTTGCTACGAGGAGTAGGACAAGCTATTAAATTAAGAACCCAGTGTTTAAAAATTGGACTGAAGATAGATATCCTGAAGCAAAGACATCTGAACAGTTATCTGAATTCTTCCTTTACTTTAAAAACCACAGTCAACAAAAGTTACTTTACTGATGATGACTTTTGCATATGGTTTTTTAATATATATACCTGCTCCTAGTGCTGCTGCCTGTAAAATTTTACCAGAAGATCTCATCAATTTAACATCAGAACCAGTCAAGTGGCCACAATCTGCCAAAAAAACAGACAGTTTATTACGTTACTCTTCAAGTATCTGTCATAGTTTGATGGAACTGTTTGTAGATCTTTTCCTCTTACCTCTGTGGATGGTATCTAGAAACTCTTCATATTTGTCTCTGGCATTTTCCTTTAAACCAAAATCAATGGCACACAGTTCAGGAAAATTACTTTACTCTAATTTCCTGCCAACAATCATCTTTTCTCCTAGTCTATCTTTTATACTAATACATCATGGAATTTTTCCATGAAAATAGCCTTATGACAGAGTCTTTATCATTCGCCATTTGCATATCTCCTGTAATACACCTTGTTGCCCCCAAATTTTGCATAACCTTTGCTTTTAATTTCCCCTGGGTATTACAGGTGTCCCAATAGAAATTGAAGACAACGTTTATGCAAAATGTTGGGGGGAGGGGGGAGGGGGAGAGCAAACAAGGTGTATTATGGAAGATGCGCAGATGGAGAATTGTTAAAATTTTGACAGAAGAATGAGGATTCCAGAATACAAATTCACAGAAAAATAAGTTGGAAAGCCTTTCCATTGTAATTTTAGAATAGGTGGAATAAATCAAGATACTATATACTTGCTAGGGTTGGAGAAATACCAGTCCAAACAAACAACTAAAATTATGCGGGATTTTTATTGCTAGTTTGTAGGTAACGTCATGGAGGCCATGTTGGTGGTGGAGGATAAAAGCATTTCTCTCCTCTGGGAACTAAAATCCATTTTCCTGTAAATTCTTCGAAAACAACTTTATTGTATTGACCACCACCATGGCTGCCTTGTAACGTGGTTGCAAACCAAAAATTGCAGCCTTACATTCTTCTTTAGAAATACTGGCGATCACAATAACTCATACAACAAACCTCTATTGATGTACTCAGGTTTTTGACAATGCTTGTCACAGCTTTCAGACTTGCTTCCTGAAAAATTGACAGAAATTCAATCAAATCACAAAGAACAACAAAGGCTATTAAAATAATTTTAAGAGACTTTAATTATGTAATTTGTGTATCTGATTAAGAATGATAACAATGTTATCTGATATTGTAACTCACCTCTAGTTCAGAATTTGTGGGATAGAAAACCTAGTATATGCATTTAGAAAAGGAAAAGAAAAAAGAGAAACCTGTGAGTTATAAGACCAAAATAACAGAAGTGATTAGGTCAAGAAATGCACACAACAGTGAAAATTCAGCAAAAGTTTGTCAAAAAATGAGATGATAAAAGGGGGGCCTAGAAAAGAGGTGATTTTGATGAAAATAGCAAATGTGGCAAAAATGGTCAATGACTCAGCATTTCATAATTTGTATTTTCACCAACCACTGGCAAATTTTTGCCAAATTTACCTTTTTTCCCAGATTTGCCAATTTCATCAAATTTGCCCTGTTCCAAGAACTAAACCTGTACAAATGCTGGAACACTTGAATCACACATGATCTGATCTGTATGTTCATTGCATGTACATGTACTATCCTG
>OZ037996.1:6657700-6762700 GCA_964035705.1 Porites rus | reverse complement strand
GAATGAGCAGAGCCTTATAAGCTCTCCTTGTTTACAAACTAATATTATTTCGCGCAGCCTTCAGAAATGTTACTCATGGACCTACTTACGAAACAATAGCATGGTAATACCAGTTTCGATTCTATGGAAATAGTAACCACTAAAATGTTAATCACGTGATCTGTGAATCCCCAACCATGAAGATGACATAATGAAAGGATGCTTATATTAATGACTGCAGCTTTTAAAAGCTACAATAAACAAAAAATGCATTGATTAGATATCAATAAATCATGCCAATCATTATTCCCACAAAGAAAATACTTGCCTATTGAAAAGTTGCTTATTATAACCCTGGTAAGCTCAAAGACCAATAGCAAATTCCTTGGATCCTGCAAATTAAGAACAATACTAAAAATATTTCATGACACAAGGAGAGAGGTTAAGTAAACCCGTGCACAGCTGCTGCCCAGGCTATAACTAAAATGTAGATTAATTCTCATAATTTTTTGGCATCTAATCCAAAAGATCATCAGATATCTTAAAAGGTAGATCATTCTGTAATAAACATAACCAAGGCCGTTGCATAGAATATATAACTGTAGTATGCAAGAAATCGTTAGGAAAATGGGTCTGACAACAAAGGCAACTCCTGCAAAAATCCGTCTCATCGCTTTGAAAATCATAGAAAAAAATTAATATTGTTAAATTACATTTATTTACTTTTATTATTATCTAACTGCTCAACCGTACACAAAAATTCCTACAGTGTACTTTTAAATTTTAATATAAAAATTCTTGAAATAATTATACAATTTATAGATATTTCTTAAATGTCATTCACTTAAAATCAGTCTTCCCCTGACCTTCTCTCCATCCACAGCCTGAATGAAACCAAAAACAAAATCATTTGCAATCTTCTTAAGAGCTGAAATGGTTATAGTGGCAAATAAAATGTTAATTGTGAAAAATAATTATCAATAAATTAAAATCTTTAATAAAAAATGAAAACTGAGCAACGAAAAATATTGCAACTAACCATTAAGATGTTTATTTAAAAAAACCGCAAACAAATTAAATGTAGTTAGTCTTGCTTCCTTCAACAGTGACTGTTAAAGAAAAATAAAACAAACAAACAATAAATATATAAATGAATAACAAGTTAGAGCAAATGTTTGATACACGTACTTTAGAAATACATGTAATATTAGTTTTTACATGAAGTTTTAATAGACCCTTCTGCTGTATTTTTAAGTCTAGACAGAGACCAAAAATCCATTGACACTGCGCGCTGGAAAGAGCATCTTAAAATTAGGAAACTTACAGAGTTTAAATGCGATTTGTCCAAAGCGAGCATAGATATTGCTCCACAAAGCTGCCAAATTTTTCAGACATTGGTAAGGTGACAGGAAAGTTCTTGTCCCCCCCACCCATCCCCACTATACAAACATCTTTAAAATTCTGTGTCTTTGCAACACTATATCTTGGTTACTTTTCCAAAACATCACATTCAAATTTGGCAACTTTACTGGCTTCTCTTTCCAGCCATGTTCAAGGATTGTTTCCATTAATTAAAACTGGTCCCAGTCAAATTTTAAAAAAATAAACAAGGAAGACTTGTTTGTTATTTGCTGTTTTTATACATTTTCCCCTGGGGTTTAAGCCTTAATTTAGAGCATATCTTTACTTAACATGCACTACCACAGCTCCCGACCATTGCTGCTTAAACTTTTTGCACAATGAAGCATAACTACAACCAGTTGCAAAAGTACTTGAGACACTGTACCGTATTTTGGCTTAAATGGCCTGTCCATGATCTTGTGCTTGTGACCCCCCCTCCACCCCTTTTCAAAGTTGCTGGCAATACAAGACCATGCTCAAAACTTGGAGGAACAACTTTGAATGGGGGGAGGAGGGAGGTCAGTATTTTATCTCACAGACCTGTGACTAGCTATGGCAGCGATTTGAAGCAAGACAGGTTCTTTTTTTGTGAGAGTGTCTCAACATTTTTGCAACTGGTTGTAGCTCACATTATTCAGACTTCTTACACTACCTGAACATGAACTTCTTTGAATATAGTCTGGATGATTTTCACACTGTCTGCTTCTGAGAGAGCTTGGCTGGTGGTCTGTAATCAATTGTAATTGACATGAATTTTAAATAAAAAGATTAAATAAAATCATTGGTTAAAAAAAAGTTTTGTTGTTAATTTTTGGAAGTTAGCTAATTATGATTTTGTGCTGTGGTTTTGGATCTAATTCCACTTCTCAAGCCTTCTCATGGAAACCCTACAGCAAATTTTGCATTCGTACAAAAAAAATTGCAGGGTGTTATGCCTAGCAACATCTTGCACATGTTGTCCTGCAACAGCCCAGCAAAATAGTGACAGAAATGTAAGCTAAAAGGATAACTCTTATAAAATGTATGTCATGAGTATAAAAATACACTTCTCACCAAGGAAAGGATACCAAACAGTGCATGGGGAATAATGGTATAGTGATCCTTTAATCTGTCACACAGGAATTCAGAAAACAGTACCACTGAAAAACAACAACAAAAATATTACTAATTTAAATTTAAAAAAGTGTACACCCTAAAGATAATGTTTGGATGGGTTCACAGTTAAACAGCTCAGTTCACCCCCCTGATGCAGCTTGCAGGGAAGGAGGGGGGATAAAGAAATATGGGTGTTGCTATGCTAAAATCTGCCACAAAATGATAACAAAGCTAGGGCATGCACTCACGCAAACACGCGATACGCCCAGGTTAATGATAAACTTAACTCTAACTACGCTATACATATCACACTGCTATTGGATGAAATCCAGTACGATACATTTATAAAACAGATGCTAAGAAGGAAATATGTTTTACAACCTTCTTTTTTCTGAAAGGAAAACCCAACAAGATGATGCAAGACACCGGAGAGCAAGCAGACACCATGACACCTTCTTTCCACCTCACTGCTTGTTAGCTCTGGACTAAAAACACAGACCATTTTAAATTACAAATGAGTGTTGATATATGGACCAAAGTTTGGCAAACCCAATAAAAAATTAGTGAAAAGTTTCAAAATAATATTATTATTCATTCAAAATATTTCTCGGATGATTGGCTAAAAGCACACGTTTAATTCACCATAACCAGTTACTGATGACCAAATTTGGAAGAATTTTGTGTTTAACGAGGAAATGACGTCAAAAATGCAACCTTCTACAAGTTAATGAACCGTTAACCGAGAAGACCCGGGGACGAGGTTGAGTTGTTTTGGTTGTGAAAACAAAAATGGCCAACACTTCACTCATTTCAAGAGTAAGAACTACAGCCGGAACTAGGTGAAGTAATAGTTAAAAACATAACAAAAACAGTAAGAAGACAACTCGGAGGGCGACATCTGCTATTTGGAGAATATTTGCAGAGCTGGACAAACCTAAACGTACGCTATCAAAGATGAACTGAACATCGATGCAGGTAAATATGTTTTAGCTATGTTTTTAAACTAGGAATTATTTTGAATGAATAATAAAGCAATTAATGAATTTGGTTTTCACGGGATATGAAGAATTAAGCAGATCTCGGAGGGTGTTATCTACCTCAGCCTTTGGCCTCTGTGGATAACACCCCCCTCGATCTGCTTAATTCTTCATATCCTACTCAGCCTCATTCATTAATTGCTAATTGATCAGATTTTTACAGATTTCCTATAAATATGACAGTTTCAGCTTATTTATTAGAAAATGCAATTTTGGGTTTTTTGTATGAACTGCCTGGTCCCACAGTGGGGCATTTGCAGCTTTTCCCAAAAAGAAAATGACAATTGCCCGACAAATGCCCGGGGGGATGCGCACGCTTGAAATTGACTGAGCCATAATCAATACAATATTCATCTTGAGGGAGCGATGGTAAAAGCATGACTACATCGATTCGTGGCCATAAGTTCTGGAGACCGATGTCTTTCTTTGAAAATTTTATTACCTTTCTTACCTCCCCTAGCTGCGGTCCGTTGTTTAAAAGTGAGTGTTTAAACAGGTGGTTGCAAGCAGGACTCAGCTTGTTTATTATAAGGCTCAGCTGTACTGCCGTTCCTTCATCAGACGATTTGGATCGGGGCTTGATGTAGTCCTGCTTTTATTATATGAGATCCAAAATACCTCTTGAGAAGTAGCTTGCAAGATTGCATAACTGCCAGTTAAATTAAGACTGACCAAAACACATGACACTCACCCTAAATCTTCCACAAAGGTAACCAGATCAAGCCTTTTTGAGCGAATATCTACAAAAAAATGTGCCTTATTAGTTAACGCAGCGTCAACAGAAGAGTTTTCAAAAAATTCTAACCTTGAACGATCTTGGAAACATTTTTTTCGGTGCTTTCTTCCTTATTGATTTCACTCGCTCCAATTGCCGCCATTACGGAATTTTCTGCACGTGGAACGCGAGGTGACTGGAACGAGTTCGGCGAGACGGGTAACCGGTAACCTGAGATCAGGCCCAATTTGAGCGGTTCTCATGTTCAAAGCGAAACGAAAATAGAGCCTGATCTCAGGTTAGGTAACCGGAAGCCCGCCAGGGGAGGCGAAAGGGAGAGGGGTTTTTCGCCCACCGGCCCCGCCCCCCGAACAAACACACTCCCCTTTTTTGGGCCTGCCATACTATGATTTCAGAGAGGGAAGCGCTTTTCCTTCGTGAAATGTATTCCAAAGGGGCATTTAGTGAAAGACAGTACCGTTTCTGGGCAAATACATTCACTAGAAGCATTTGATAACATATGCTTGCGGCCAGTCGACCTCCCATAAGTTCTTAGCGAGCGAAGCTCGGTCGCTGCAACCAGGAAAAAATATTAAAAGGACTTTTAGAAAGTCTATCACGAAAAGTTAGTTGTAAAACTAAGGAATCCTCAGTTACAGAAACCAGCGCTGGGTCCAGACCTTGAGACAGGGGGGTCGGGAAGGCCGGTCATCAAGAGGGAGTACCGGTCTCCAAATAACTTTTTTTCGTCCCTTCGGGCTAAGTTTGGTCTAGAAATAAAGGGGGGACGGGGCCCCCGGGCCCCTCCCCTGGCTCCGCCACTGGAAACAAATATAACTTTTGTTTCTCGATGCCTTTTTTTCCTTTTAGTACCCTGGTGAAGAGCCTTTTCATACAGGTTTGCGCTTTCAGTCAAGTCATTGTAGTGATCCGCGCGAAAAGAACTTTTTCTCGCAGCTTTGGCCTTCCGCATGTGGCTAGACTCCGAGCAGTCTCTTTTTCTACGGAGTTAGTGAGATGAGTGCACGCGCGCGCGAGCGTCAAGCGGCTAAGCCGCAAGAAACCAGGGGTCAATTTAATAAAGCTATTACAAGTATAATTTACAAGTGTAGCTATTGTTTTTAGACACTAAAACAAAAGAAAATTACACTTGTAAAAGTTTTATTAAATTGGCCCCACCCACTCCCGTCTCGCGCCTTTAGTCACGCGTGTGGTCATTTCCGTGTCTCGCGCGTTTCGCTTAAAGGAAGACTGCTCGTAGCCTAGCGTGCGGCCACCCCTGGCTGAAACATGCTTTACAGCAAATTTAAAGCTTGAATTAAAGCTCAAGTACCCAGGGTATTCATCGAGCCTCAAATGAGCAAAAGAGGATTTATTCCCCAGATTGTCAAGACTTTCAAGTTCAATTTCACGTGCAGGGAGGGAACTTAGTATAAACCAAAACTGTTGTGAAAGTTATCTTTATTTTCTCTTTTTTTCCTGATTTTCCGACGTCTCGGCGTCTGTAACCCTGCATTTCATTTAACATTTCCCGTTCGAAGGACACACCTTCGGTAGCTACAAAACTGCACTAGAGTTACTATAATACGCAAACACTTGAACTACATGTACGATACTAGACAGCACGACCAGCGAGACAGCTTCACATATACTGCGGCGAATTATACAAAGCTTTTCGATAAAACTACAGCAATTAACGACCTTTGTATGTTGAAAAAGTTCGATTACCATTTACGAAGTGAGAAATATTACAAAACACCATAGATGATGACACTGTCACGGCGTTAATGGGATGAAAAATATACTTACTTTCGAATTACGAAGAGGCTGGACACTGGTTTTTGTTCAGAAAACAAAATGAAAACAATAAATATAAAATATACTTTTTCAAACTGTACAGTATCCGTGTATGATCGTCAAGGTTTGCGAATAAAACGCTTTCAGCGCCAATACAGCATAAAGCTACTTTTTCAACACAAAAGGGTTCAACGCTAACCAAGGAGTAGTTTTAGCTTAAATTATTTTGCTGATTTTCGTCAGAAGCACTTTATTCCTTTGCTTATTTCAAACGCTTCTTGCTTCTTTTTTTGCTACTAAATCGACCCTCTACCTGCGCAAAGGACATGTCTATCGTCAACTTCGTTGACAGTAAAAATTCTCTATGTGGTTGACTTGGTACTCGAGTGTACTGTTAAACCACAGGACACTACTGTGTTGGATAGCCTGCAGCCTGCTGCATGACGTAAGAAGTTGCATTAGCAGGGGCGGGACCCCCTTGGTGTGGTCCCATCATGCCTCCTACTCCCATCATTTGTTGTGTTTGTGTGGGAGGCTGCTGACCAGCCGAAGATGCTGGCGTCATTTGAGCTGCGGAGGGACAGAGAAGAACAGTGACTGAAGGGAAAACGATTGCACGTGATCAAAAGACCTTAGTGGCCGTGTTGTTATTACACTAAGACGGCTTTCAAATGATGTCTGCTTGTCACAGATTAGCGGCATTTACGTGTCTGTAGTCCAACTTGAAAATATAACGAAAGTGTTTGAATCAATAAAAATCTCCGGAGAGTGAACTGATCTTGTTGAAGGGTACTATATCAACACGCCTAGGGCAGAGCTCAAAATAACGGGTCCGGCCCTCTGCGGTTCGGCCAGAATGGCAACGTGTCTGGCCACAACTTCACTCGCCAGTCACGTTGACCTGTCACGCACACTCGTGACTTACTCTTATTCTAGAACAACCAACCAAATCCTTACCTGTAAATCCTGGAATTTTTTCTCTTTGTAAAAATACAGTAGAAAATTGCACAAGGATTAATTAGCAAAAATTTCTCTGAACGATCATCGTGTGCGGCCACCGTCCGAAAATTATTTTGAACCCTGCAGCGGTGGATAAATAATGTCATTTACTTTTTGCTGAAGTGTTAACCTTAATAATTGGAGCGTAGTTTACACGAAATTTAAACTTAATACTTTAACAAGATTGGCAATAACATGTCTGTACAAAACCAAAACACCACCCGTTGTTTTTTTACCATTGAGGCGATCACTTGTTCTCAACTTGATTATCAGTTTGATACTATAAAAAATGGTCGGAAAATGGGGTGCTTGTTTCTTTGCTAAATGTGACAAAAGTGGCAGACATCATTTTCAAGTGCTCATCTTTCCTGAAATGACAATATCTCACCGGGGTAACCTTGCATTGTTGCTTGAACAACTTGCATTTGCTGGTTTCTGTTAACAGAGAAGCAAAATAATAAATTCAAAAATAAGTAAATAAAAAATCATCTTTCTGTCACAAATTAACATTATATAAGAAACAGTGAACCTTTTTTTGGAAATCTTCTAGTTCTGAACAAAAATGTTTCCAATAACAAGCTTATCACTACTTGGACCTAAGGCTAACAATAGCGCGGGAAGATAAGTGCGCATCGGTTGCCACAAAGGCGCGAAAAAAATTTTAAGAAAAGCACCTCCAAAGCACCACCAAATCGCTACCTTTGAGATGTACGCCTAAAAATTTACAAGTTACCTAATTTCTATACGCTCATTCGGTTCCTACCAAAGTAATTTAATGAAAAGGCCTGCTGCTTTCGAACATCAAGACAGAATGTTCCTTCTGAATATTAAAAGGGGCCAGCCCGGTCTGGCTGCCAGATGTATACTAACCCGTAAGGCTGCTGTGGATAGTAAACATACTGAGCTGGCTGGGAAGGGTACTGAATGTAGCCCTGCTGAGCCTGGGCTTGCTGTGCCATGCCCGGCTGGCTATAGAACTGTTGGTAATACTGTTGATAGTACTGGTGAAATAAAAAAGAGAAGAAGCGTGGTAAGAAAAATAAGGTTAAGGTTAAGGTTATGGGTCAACGTACTGACTTAGCAAGAACTACAAACAAAGTCTTCCAATGAATGTGGGACTGTGGGATTAAGACAACTGGTGAGCGCTTTTTGTCGAAAACAGTCAAACATTTACAAAAGGCAAATTTTAGGTTCAGGAGGGAATTAAAGTTAAACAGTAAGGTTATAAGAATACCTGTTGCCATTGCTGCTGCACCGACTGAGTATTGGACATTTCTGCATTTTCCTTTCCCCAGGAACACTGTGAAAATATAGGTTATATTTTAAAATTTCGTTTTCTTCTTGAGCTCAAGCCAAGAGGACGGCGACGGCAACGAGAACGTCAAAAACGCAATGGGCAAGTTATTTAAACGAGGTCTAACTTACACCGCGGTTTAAGAAATCTTTGGACCTCCAAATCTCTTCTTTAGTGGGTCAATTTAAGAAGATAAATGCTTTCCTAGTCTACACTATATGCTTTAATGAAACTGTTCACGACAAATGGTGCTGAGAAAAAAGCGTTGGGCAAACTGAAAATGACTTAGAACGCGGTTTTGTTAAACACTGGTTAAAGTCCGTTTAAATAACCGGCCCAATAGGTTTAGATTTGCAAAACAACAACTCTGCACGTGCAACCGCACGCCTTCAACGTTTCTTTGCCGTCAGTGCACGACTACGAAGTAAAAGTGCCTAATTTAACGTTTTGTGGAGGACGTGAACACAATACAACGACTTCCTTTTTCTTTTCCTGAACTTAGATACAGTCTTGTAAAATTCAACCCCGGAAAAATTTGCCAACATTTGACGCATTAAACGAGATGGAATAAGCGCGATCACAATTAAGTTTGAAGCAACGCGAACTCACTTCTAAATCCTAGGCCAAACATCAAACTTTTGGACGAAATGGAGCCTTATAGAGACAGTACCAATGATGTGATCAAAATAAAAGAGCCGTGAGGTTGTCACTCATTAGAAACAAAAAACAATTTCCCAAACTTTTTTCTTAAGGAAATTTGAAGAATAAATATTGATCTACTACAGAATGTTTTCCTGTTTTCTTATGAAACCCTGTGGAGATCTAGCCTGCGCACGAACCCGCGTCACATTTCGCGTGCTGCTCTCGCGTGACTTCTCGCGACTGCCCAAAATGGAGAGCTTGCTTGCTTATTGACTGTGACAACTGTGAATTCAGCCGGAGTGTCTCTTCCCAACCAACCAAGTTAATCTCGCAGGGGTATATCTTAAATGAGTGAGCAAATATTGCTACTATCACTTTCCAAAATATGAATCCCACATGCAGGACTGAGAAGGCATGCTATTGAAACACAGTCAAGGTGGTGAATCTAGAGGTACTGCAAAACACTTTATCCAGTGCTCAGATGAATTTAAGACATGAGAAAGCCTATTCAATCCTTTATTCTTGTGAATAGCTCCTAAACAGGCTCACGCTTTTTTTTTAGACCTCATACAGCTCTACCCCTGGGTTACCAGTGAACGGGGTAGATGGGCTGTAACTAAACCTGGATTTTTGCTAATACTCCTTTGAAAAAGTTGGACAGGAATTTCAGTGAAGCTGAAAAAGGTCTAGATAACATGTTTCTAACGTTACATGATATGTATCAGGTTGTTAGCCTTGTCAGCTGTTTGTGATTCCCTGTACTTACTTTCAGTAAATTATCTCCTAGTACCATTTTCTGGGCTTGGTAAATCGCTTCTAAAGCTTGATCATGTGTATAAAACCTGAAAAATATTTGATAAGAGTTACAGCTAAGAGTAAAACTTGGAAGAAGGAGAATTCTAATACTAGAAATCTCAGAAAAAATCCACGCTCCAGGTGAGAATCGAACTCACTACTCTCCGAATTCTAGTTGGGATGCTCTAACCACTGAGCTACTGGAAGCTATATAGCGAGCAGGGTCGAAATTTAATTATAAGTTAGGCGCGTAGGAGGGGGTGGGGGAGGGGAGGGTTCGAGGGGTTCGGTCGCACGAACCCCCTTTGGCACGCAAATACTGAGGTAACAGAAAACAATATTTACCCTCGGAAATTCAAAAAACTGCTGACTTTATCACGGTCGTAGCTTAGATTCCAAATTAAACATTGTTAAGAAGACTGGGTACACCCAAGAACCGAAGAATGCTGGAGTTATCAAGTTTAGTTTATGAATAGCCATGACCGGTATGTAAATCACCTTTAACTTCTCAGAGCCATTTAATGATTTATGTTCTGTCTTAAACAACCAAAAAGCATTAAAAAACACTTTTCAGGCTACTACATTCAAAGTTGAAGGAAGTTTCAAGGACTTGTACAGAAATGTAAGGACTTTTCAAGAGAAAATGGGATTCAAGGACTTTTCAAGGACTCCCCCTAAAGTTAACACTGTGCGAGCCCTATTCTTATCTGACCGAACATCATTTTCTGTTCAATATCAGTTTTATGAAGGAACATGACACGAAATAAACTGACCTCAATTATTAACTTAAAACTTACTTGATAAATCCATAACACTTCTCCGGGAATAATTTTACGTCATAAATTTGTCCAAACGGTGAAAAATTCTGCCGAAGTGTATCATCTGGAAAAAGAAAAATTAAAAGCATAAAAGGTTAGAGTTTTGGAGTCCAGAGAACACAATAAAGCAAACTACAAAACTTGTGTCCACTATTTAATGCAATGACAAATCTATTTTTCAAAGGTTTGCAAAAAAAGGAAGGGAGAAAATTTTTCACCATCATATAAATAATTTCGTTCAATCCATCATACACTCCAAGAGTACCATGCAAGCACGCTCTCTAAACCAAAGAGAGTTTGCTAGTCATCTACTAATGGTAGGGTTATTTTCACCACTTGTACAGTTTTGTTGAAGGTCTTCCCATGAAATAACTACCTGTTCCTGAAGCCAATAAAGCTCCATATTTACCAAAAAATTTTTGCACTTCCAAAGTGGAAGATGGACCGTTTTAAGAACACTTTTATTTTGTCATCATGCCTAAAGTACAACTAAATGACTCGGTTTGAATGCTTTTACATATTATATGCATGAATTTTTAATATTTTTAATACTGATGTATTGTAAATTATGATATTTTTAGCTTAGTTTTAATTGTAAATACGCAGTTCAGCCTCTGGCTGCCCATGTATTTATTTCAAATTAACTATCTATCTATCTGGGTATAGTCCCTCCAGCCTCTCAAGGGGAAGGGAAGCACAGACAGAGGGAATACAAAAGACCACGGATGGATATTGCTAAATGGTCATAACCAGTACACTTGAAAAGGAGCCTCCTTGACTTGTGGTTGTGGGGTGGGGGTGGGGAGGTGGACTCTACAAGGCAAGACTTCACTTATGTGCGCACTTGGTGAACACAATTTTTTGAATAAAGATTGGAGGCAAGACTTCAATGCTGTCAAACCTCCATTATAAAGATACCAAAGGGCAAAAGCCAAGTGTTTGTATTACAATGGCGCATGTACTATAAAGAAAGAGAAAGCAGGAAGTTTGGTGTCTCTGGTACCAAAAAGAACTGTCTGCGATAGAAAGGTGTCCATGAAAAGGAGAGTTCAACTGTTTTTAGTTTACATGAAGCTCACAAAGTAGGACATTCACAGACATTTTAATCTTATCCACTCTAGTGTCTACAAGTGATGGAAAGTGGCTAAGCAACTGAAAATTATTTCACAAAATAAAAAAATGAGCTTATAAAAACAGCTCAAAATAATTCTTGTGGACAAAAGTGTGTGAAACTACTAATTTAGGCATAGAAATAATGAACAGTAAATGACAAGAAAAGAGGAAACCTGGTCACGTGGTGCAAATTGGCGTTTGCTGTTTGACATAAACGTGATGCTTAACCTTTCTGTTGGTAGGAAAAAGTAGATGATGCTCATGTTTAGGGCTTAAAGAGTTAGAACCAAGATGGCAGAATACTTAAACCAAATCAAATGTAATGCACTAACTTAAATATTACCTGTGCAGTACGGGGGAAGGTTCCCAACATACACAGTTGAATTATATGGTGACGCTTGTCTTGCAATTTCCTCCTTTGACTGAACTCTTGCTGTTTTCAAAGAACAACAAACAAAAAAAATGAATAAAGAAAAAAGATATTCTGTAATTCCTCTATTAAGCCCCCCTCTCTAATAAGACCCCCCTTTTTCAGGAGAAGAAAGTTAATAAGCCCCCCCCCCCCCATCTCTTTTAAGCCCCACTACCCTCCCCCTTGTTATTCTTCACTAATAAATGATGGACTGTATTAATCGAGCACGACCGTTAAACTTCCTGTTGACTATTCTGGGATGGTTTATTCACCAACTGGAAGTTTGGATCTGTTTTCGACCATTGGCTGCATGATCTCCAACTTCTTGTATTTGAGCTTTTCCACTTTGTATATTACAGTTCTTTGTGAAGAACAGATACCATCATTTTGCTAAATTAACCCCTCCATCTCTATAAAGCCTTCCCCCTCAAATGTGTTTGAAACAAATAAGCCAACCGGGGGGGCTCAATAGAGGATTTATGGTATATACCGCAACAAAATAGAATTGCACTGAAAGAAGCTGTGTCATAAATTTTATCAAAATTCTTACAGAAGAAACTGCCACAGAATTGAGTGAAACTTAAATATAATCGCTATAATAAAAAATTACAAAGAGGTATTATTAACACAACAAATACAAAAGTATGCACGGAAGTACAAACTTGAAGAAGATTAAAACTAATTGTTGGTTTCTGAAAACTTGTTAGCTTAACAGTTTTTCAAAAATCATTTTTGTTGTTTGTGATGTTTGATATAAAGCCTTGGAGGTATATTTGTTGGAGAAGAAGAAGCAGCAGTGATAGTAAGTTTCATAGGGCACACAGAAGTGTAATTGATTGGAAATATTAAACAGAATTAACCAGACAGCCGTGACACAACTGCTTTAAGGTCAGGGGCTGATGGTATGACCTTACAGTAATCTGCGATAATATTTTGTCTCGTGAGCCAAAACAGGCTATGTGGCAAAATATACACTACACACTTTTCATTCCTGCTGAAGGACACTTAAGATAAGTTGGAAAATTCCAGGTGAAAATCTTTGCAATTGGTGTACACCTACTGTAAAAGTGTAAATATTTACTTTGAGGAGTTGCCTTCCGAGCTGCCCAGTTTGTCCGAATGGATCTTCCCTTTAGTTGAGCACCTTGAAAATAGTAAGATGGCATTACTCTAAAACATTGGCCCCTGTATCTCAAGGGATATCCCTAAGACTGAGTGTTGTAGCTTAACATGGTGGAGAGGTTTGTGCGCCTTGATGATTATGGAAGCTCTACCAGTTGGGACCTTGGTTCCTGGTGGGTTCAACCATGCTGGGCAGGTTTTGGGTAAGGAGGCGAGACCAGTCGCAACACCTAGCCCTCCAGGCGATGGGTAGCCTCCCACAAACGTCTGCTCATCTGAGGACAACATTCCTTACCCATTGCTATATTCGAATGGTAAGTGATCAATCAACACTTTTGAGATAAAGTGTTGGGAGGCTAAACACGACTCATAAGCTCGTGATAGTGTAAAAACATGACCCACAACGTGACCGTAGAGTTACCTTTTCCTTTTTTTTTTCTTTCCTTCGCTAAGGTTATGCAGTGCTCGGAGAACTCTAAAATCCGACTGAGTAAATCTTACTTTTGCTGCTCTGAGTCTAACATTAATTTTATTAGAGGTCATGAAGGTTTCTCAAAGTTTCATGCACATTGCATAATTATCGGGTTACCCTGCGGTCAAGGTCAGCTTTCCAGAATTTGGAAAGTACAACTTGATTGGCTAAGCATGGGAAAGGAATATTGTCCTCGGTGGAACAGGCATTTGTGGGGAGGGATGAAATACGAGCTTCCCCAAAAACGCCTGTGTGGGAGGCTAGGCGATGGGTTAATGGCCCACCTCCGCAAAAAAAAAACATGACATGTTACTGAAACCAGTCACACTTTCCACGACAGCGTAATGGAGTGCAAAGAGGCAAGGTAAGGTAACGATATCAGGTGTATGGGGTAAAAAGGCACCCACCAAACCTGTTATACTGGCAGTACCGTTTATTTAACTAATAATCTTAAATACAACAAAATTTCTTTAATCATATAATTTTTTTAAATTACCTTTCATCTCTCTCATAGCTTTTTCAGCATCCTGTAAATAAAAGAAATATGGTTCATTATTTCTTCAATATGATCTGCAACTGTCGCTTGTGCAAATTCCTTGCAAACCTTTAATACTGGCAGTAGAAATAAAATAAGACAAAATAAAAATAACAACATACCACGATTTGGGTTTGGAAGAAAAAGTCAGTGTTTCAGATAAGTAAACACCCTCTACTGAAAATGGATAATGAAGTATCTGAAACATCTTTTGCCATTGTTTTTTTAAAAAACATCTATATCTTGCTATACAATGTATTGTTTAGGCACTTACATTGGCTTCACAGCTTTGCAAAAAAACAGATGAATTGCAAGCTAAAGTAGCAGTGGCCATTGTCTACTAACATAAGGGTTAACAGGGTTTTTTTATTGTTTGACAATGGTGAGATGTCGGTTAAAATGATACAGGCTGTCGTAAACAAACCATGATGAACAACATCTGTCATGATATTATCAACTGTATAAGGTGTCTGTTTGATCCTAGCAAGGGTAATGGACATACCTCCTTTTTGAGGAAAGCCACAAAGCCATATCCTTTAGACTTCCCAGAAGCAGTATCTTTCACAACACGGCAATCCCTAATTAAGAACATTCAAAGAACAAGAGTAGAGTGAACACTATCGATGGTACAATTTAACAATACTGGAAAAAGAAAAGAAACAAATTGATAAAGCTCCTAAATTAAATTAGCAAAAGGTTAAATAATTCTTCTAACCCGGTAGTCTTACTTTGAACACTACAGGCTCATAGTTTCTTAGTACTATCATCAGAAATAAAGTCATCATTTTCAAATTTACTGTAACACACCCTAACTTTCAATACACATGAAAGAGTGAAGTAATCCTTTTGAAAACTACAGAAAAAGTTTCTTTATGAGTGGTAAATTTCTGTGTTCATGTATACTTCACTAATCTTAAAACCTCAACTAATTTAGAAGATAAAAAAGAAAAACAAGCAAGGAAAATGGCATACATCGCCTTGAGCGGGAGGCAATTAGTGCACATTCATCTGTATTCAAGCAAATAAGTAAGTGTTATTACACATGATAGAGCAAGCATGGATAAAAATATAAAAACATCAACTCAAATTAATCCTTCACACATCTTTAAAGCATCAAACACATCTAAGGAATGTTGAAGGCATGATAATACAGTAATAGAGCTTATGTTGAATCTGCCTTAAAAAGACAGTGATTTAAAGGTGAGGTGCCAAATCATGATAAAAACAACTTTAAAAGAAAGAATACTAAAATAAATTGTGTGGTCTTTTTTCAAAAATTTAAGGCACACTTTACTACTAAAGAGATAACAATAACCATAAAACCAAATTGAAAATTAAGAGGACACTAAAGGCTAATTCTGAAAATGATGTCTACACCATAGTGAATATCCAATAAGAGCAAAAACAACAACTGGCAACAATCTCATTTTAACAACTGAAGGGTGGCAGGTTGTGTTTCATTTGAGCAATCCAAGGTTAAAAACATAATTGTTTGTGGTTTCCTGGGTCAACAAAAGAAAGCTGAGATAAAAAAAAGCTTGACTTACCATTCTGAACTTTGTTCAATCAACACCAATATGAAATTTATATCACTCAAAACTATTTTGAACTGTGCCTCTCAGAAACAAGCAAACTCTTAAGTAGTAAAAGTATTGATTTTTTTCACTGCCAAAAACTACTCAAGGGAGTATACCAGAAAAAGGAGAATAATATATTTCATCCTTGGGTTAAATTTTATTTTCCTTTGACCCGAACATTACCAAAACCAAAAACAAAGGAAAAAATTCAAATGAAGGACAAAATATAAGTAAAAAATAAATGCTCCAGCGGGTGGGCCAAAATTTCTGCTTTTGATAGCACAACTGAGGAAACAAAAAGGCAACACATTTTTATTCATCAAGTAAACATTATTAGAGTTTGCAAGTTATTGAGAAGCACAGTGTTTGGTATGTACTCTGGGACAATCAAAATTGGATATTAATTTATGGTAAAAATATAAAAAAGTGGAAAAGACAAGAAAAGAACCTAACTGTAAGCATTCCCTTTGTTGGCATTGCATTGGTAATCACTGCAAACCAAAGACTTTGTCATTCCTGAGCTGCTATATGATATAATATTATTGAAGAGCTCAGTTTTAGGATTAATACAGCTGTAGATCAAGGGCTACAAGCAAGAACAATGGATAAGTTTTTATTTTAAATTTCATTTGACCAGATTTAAGGCAAAAGAAGGGGTTTGCATCACGTCACCATGGGCAGTACGCAAGCAAACATTTTCTTATCCAGGCAAATTACTCAACATTAGGTGCCAAAAGTAACACTGAACTCAACAATAACATTAAACACACAATTGAACCTAATCTTGCGATAAATTACTGTGCTTTTTAATGACATGCGAACTTTGAAGTAACAAATGTAACCAGCGTTTATGTTTTTGGCTTGCGTCAATCACCCTGAAGGACCCATCAGGAAATATTGGTTTCCTTCAGCAGGTTCAAAAAGACTTGTCTGTAGGTTGTGATAGGTTGCAATGATGATTGAGGGAAGCAAAAATTGTAACCGTTGGTTAACTATTTGACTTTTGAGTTCGCCTATTATTGACTAGTGCAGTAAACTTAAGAGGCATGAAAATGCTTTTTGCAGCACGAGTGTTGATTTGTGGGACAAGATGCCTTTCAAGTCAACGTACATTACAATTTGCAATATAACAAGAATTGTTTTTTGGCCAATTTTGGAAGGCACTTGCTTCACTGGCAAACTAGTTGTAAAGGGGTGGTGTTTCAGTACCTTGTCGTGCAAAAGCATTGTCAAAACCTTATGTTTTAATAAGAATCACCGAGACAAAACAAGGAGATTAGTAACACTTTAAAATATATCATATGAAACGTTTCGCAAAAAATGAAACAGGATGTTCCACACTATTCAGAGCCAATAATCAATAAAAAAAATTGTAACTTTCAATTAGAAGCCTTTAGAAGACAAAGTCACCAATGGCAACTATGAAGAAACTGCTACTCTTGTCAGAGAAGCAGTTCTCTTGTACAAAATAAGGGCTATTACCAGAAGGTTCAGATGTTTGAGGAATGTTTTGTAAGCTTTTATTGATGTTACCCAACATAATTTAACTCTACTGAATTTGTTTTCAAACAATACAAAACTTTGATACTTACGTTACAGTCCCAAAAGCAGCGAAAGCTTTATGAAGATACTCATCGTGAATCTCTGAATCAAGGTCACCCACAAACACGTGGTAGTGATCTGCAGTGAAATGAAGAGAGCACAGTTTTTTACCACTTCAGTCTTTTGATATTCAAGTATTTAGGGTGCGAACAGGAAAAAACCGTGAACACTTGAAATATCTCAAGAATGTTTATTGTGTTATGGGCAATCACAGGACAGGCTCTAGATTAGGACACACAAACTGGCCACAAAACCACAAACTAATCAACATTGTTGCTTGAGGTTTAGTTTTCTCATGCCTGATTGGCTTTTCTCTTGCAAGACAATAACATTCCTGAGATATTTCAAGTGTTTATGGCTTTCCCAGTTGCACTGTATTATTGTGGACTTCCAGATCAAAGACTGAAATAAATAACACATTCCAACTTCTGAGTCCACTGTACCAATGGTTTTTGGTTTAATTCCCCCTTTCCCAAAGGCCAAATCATTTCTTACACAAAATCTTAACTCATTAGCATACACTTCGCATTCAACTCAGGTTATAAAACTGTAAATTTCTGAACATAGAAGAATAACCTCTGCCCAAAAAGGGAAGTCCAGTATAACAAAACAATAAAATATTGTTTGAAATAAGCAATGTTATAAACTCAAAATTTAAAAAGAAATGTCTGGCCTAATCACCACTTTTATCACCCCAAATTTTTCACTTTCTGATGAGTGATATTAATTGCAGAGAGTGAAGTGTTGCACTGGCTGAAAATGTTCACCTAGATGGCCAAATTAGTGACATCACATGCATGTTTTATTCACATTACTAGTAAAGCCATCATGCACTATACAGTACAGTAAATGAACACAACTTGGACGAAGTTAGGCAAATTGTCATTACAGTATTTTCTTACATTTTTATGAAATAATGGTGTGTCAATGAGTTTAACCACATTCATTTTGCAAGATGTGAAATGAAAGGGCTTGGCACGTAGATCCAAATACTTAATTACAGAAAACTACAGACTTCAGATGAAAAAATCAAAGAAGATTAACTAAATTTATGGCCATCACAGGAGCATTTCTGTCGACAATAACTGTGCCAAAAATGTTTACCCACAAGTTTACAAGTTGAAAATAAAGCAACTACAGTAAATAACCATAAGTGGGAAAACTCTAAAAATTGTTGCTTTTATCTCAAGTGTTAAAGAGACAATAAAATTATTGTTTAACCCTTTCATTACTAGGAAATTCTATGGCAAGATTACTTCTCACTCTAAAAATTGATCCAGTGCCAATGAACTGAAAACTCTTCGGCAGAATGTTTGCAAAGTACTAATTATTTCTTAAAGATTTTTCCCAAAAATTTTGGAATTTTTTGCGAGTTTTACTTTGGTCACCATTTAGGGTAAAAGGGTTTAACACCAGGGAACTATTGAACAATGTTACTTGTCAATCTTGACTGGTTTTGAAGGAGAAAACTGTTCTGAATTAAGTGAAGGCTGAATTAGAATATTATTACCCCCAGTCAAAGATCTGTCAAATAGATTGGAGATAACACCACATGCAAATTGCTGGTAAATTTAGAATCAATCAGGAGGGGCAAAGGCAGCTAAATATAAAAGAGTTAAACAAAAAAGTATTTCCATCCAAGAACCTAGAAGACAGAAGACCATTTCATAAAGATCTATAAATCTGCAAATTGAAATAAAAAGACATTTTCTTGTCCAAGGTTTGAGTGAACACAATCAATATTTATGAGGTCACTAATAAAATTGTTCAAGCCAATGACTCAAGCAATCCTTCACCCATGAATTTGCCTTTCTTTCTATTACAGTAAGCTCAACCAGTTCATTTTTTTAAGGGTCTTCTAATCCCTTTGTAAATGTAAGGGGAAAATAACCAGACTACATGCAAAATGAACCCAACTCATAACTTTAAATGAAATAACACTCAAACATGAGATAGTTAGTCCTTAGTTTTCTGACATGATAGGTTGAATACTAATTGCAGAAAGTCCATTGATTATCTGCATGAATGATTCTGCAAGCAGAGAGATAAAACAGGAAATTTTTTGTACTTACTACTTGTATCTTTCCTCATGCCTCCAGTGTTGTTGGTAGCCCAGTTCACCTTGATAGGCTGCAGGGTAGAACAGGAAAAAAGGAGATACAATGAACATCATACATTATTGATAACTAATTATTGATCTCCTTATTATAGCAAGCTGCCTGAAGCAGGTATTCACTCCACGATGCAGGTGGCCTGTTGTGAAAATTAGTATTGAAGTCTTAAAGAAATCCTGACCAAAAATACACACCCTTATAACCAAAACTGACAAGTTGAACTTAGTTGGTTCAAATTTGTGATTAATACAACACAGCAGAGGATAACCTACACACACACACACACACGCAAAAAAAAAATTACAAGCTCTACAGAATCAATGCTGCCAAAGAACGTGGACAATTGTGGGGAGAAGAAAAGGGCTTCTGTGATCTGTTCTCCAGACATGACTGATCTGGAGGGAGACTATTGGTCAATAATGTAAACAACTTTCTCCAGAACTCCAGAACAATAATCTCTTAAAACCACTAGGAGTAAACATGTCTGAAAAGCATAGCATCCCTGGGGTTTCTGCATTACCTCAACTGTCTTCTGCAAACATTCACATTTACTCTAATGCTTAACTATCACCTGTTTCTCAATGCTATATTGTTATGTACATGTGCCCTTGAAAAGTTTAAAAATCAAAGAAGAAAAATCATACCTCATTTTATTCTTAGCTAGATAAAATTTGAATTTGAAACACTAAATCTAGAACACAATCTAGTAAACGAGCCAGTCATTTTCCAAATTAGTTTTGAAAAATAGGAAGACTGTAGACATCACTATCTTAGTATGTTATTTCCTGAATAAGTTTTAGAAAGTCGCTAGTCTTAGTCTCTTTATTCTCAAATTATCATATTGGCATTTCAAACAATATTGTATCAGTTAAAAGCATACTGCTCTACATTGTATGTATTCATTGTTTTCAGATAAAATATATGTTGTGAGTTAGTTTTAAGTTGACTTTAGTCAGTAAGTAAATGAAATTACAAGGCAGGTGTAGTGAAATCTTTTTGGCATTCAAAATAAGAAAAAATAGAAAGGGAAAAACATTTTGATGAACAAACAACTAATGTTGACAGAGCTTCTGGTTTTTAGCTTGGACAAAAAAGGAAATTAGGCAAGAAATTAGCATTACCATAGGAGTAAGCAATACAGCAATGCTTCTAGTCTTTTTATTACTAGGGTAATAATTGGAAACATGACTGTGGTGTTGTTATAACTTTTGTGTCCGCGAAGGAAATTGTATAGAGTGACCATTCAAATGAAACCTTTTCAGAAGTACTTTGATCAGGTACTATTAATTTGTTGAGTATTTCATTGTAATAATTAAATTTGAAATTTTCTTGAGTAATGCTTTTAGCTTCCCTTGGGAGAGAACAGGTCGATGAAGGGCTTGTCCACACTATTTTGGTCTGACACCCCACTATCTCTGACTGAGGGTGGTCAATAATATTGAGACAACGCTGTACAGCAACAAAAAGCCTTTGCGTCTTCCAGAAAGTCACAATACTCATTTTGGAACTTACTTTTACTAGTTTAACATATCTATCCAGCAATTCCTCAGGTTTGTGGTCAACAATTATGACTTCCAAAGTAACTTTCAATATCCCTTTCCAGTTTGAATAAGCTTTGCTTTGACTACAAAGGTTGATGTTAAGTGAATAATGCACTATGTATGACAATTTAATAATGAAGGTCAAGGCCACTACAACTTAACTCAATGACACAAGCAACAGGTGGCACAAAAACAATTTTTGCAGGATATAATTTTTCACAGATTTGCTCTCTGTCTGTTTAAATCACATTCCCATGTGAAACATAATCAGGGAAAATCTATTTGGTTTTTGAATTTTAGTTAAACTGACTGCAAGCAGAGACAAAATTTCTTCATCCACAACTTGCACTGAGGCTAATTTACATTGCAGGAGAATTTTTCAGGATGTGTACCAAATCCAGAATATTTTGGGAATTTGATATTTTGATTTTGATATTTTCTTTGGGTGGTGACATTAAGATTTTATCTTTGTCTTCTTCATCCTTCCTTCATGAATGAACTTGAGGGAGCAGTAAAAGAACCCACACTACTGTTCACAAAGAGTAGGAGTTTCACTGGTTGGGTGGTCTACCTCTGTGTTTGTTGTCAGGGGCTGGGTTACTCTCTATAATGGCCTACAGTATATGGGGGAGCCTGCCTTGGGGCACAGCCTCCCCATATAAAACTTGTTGAGTACCCCCACCCCACCCCCCTTTCCGCGATAGCAGCAGCCAGTGTTGCCTTTGCATGCTGATGACCGAGATTATTGTTCACACATTAACATAAAAGGACACATACTGTTGGCCTCTCATCTAAAACTATTTCCTTATCCCCTCGCTCCACCCCCAATTTTAAGCAAAATTTTTGGACTGGATATTAATAAATAAATATCCAATTAAATTAATTTTGTGCCCTCTGTTGGTTGTAATATGGTATATGATGCTACCAGGTATATCTTCCAAATTGTTTGAGCTTCCTTTCAGGACATGATCAGGGCAGGAAAAAACCCAGGTCCGACTGCCAAGGGCAAGTAAATTTTGATCTTGGGCAAGTCAAAGTACAAGCTTGGTGGTCCAGTGGGCAAGTAAAATTAGCCCCAGTGTTCCTGTGAGTCTGTCTGAAAGTGTCAGCTTGATAAATGATAATAAAGAGAGGAACTTTTGCAAGACTGAACACAGTGCAGTCAACTCTCCCAAATAATCCGGGAGACTCCAGATTTTGGACTGTACCTCCTGGTCTCCAGATAATTGAACCAAAGGTGCCATTTCTTGAAGACTTGACTTTCCGACCGTAAAATTTGAAATATTTTTCGTTGTTTGAGCTACTGTTAACATGGAATGTTTCCTCATATATTATGGCATGTTACTGTAATTTAAGCAATAATGTGGCTAAACATGAACTGTCTATGTGCTATATACATCGATCGGAATCAACGAGAATTTCTGGCACAAATGACGTCATTTGTCATGCGATGTGACATCATCTATCATTCCCTTCCTATCATTCTCAATATTTGATGACGTGAGGGGTTGACAGCCCTGTGAACACTGCAAGGTGAGTGACAAAATAAGTTGAAAGCATGAATCAATGTTAAATCCAAGTGCACATTTGCTTGCTCATGTTACTCCTCTGATTACCATATTGGACACATCCATGAAGTTACTCTGTATCTGGCAGAGCATTTAAGTACCAGCAATCTTATACACCTTCTATTAATCTATAACTTATTACAGACAGTAACTTAGAAATAAAGATGATAAGGCATTGTGTTCCTTTCCATCGGGCAAGTAATGTGAGAATCATTTGATTGACATTTTGATCGTGAACATTTTGTTATTCCTCTTATGGTGCAATAAATATATATCACATGACTAGTTTTAGAATGTACTTGTTCGGCATGTCTTCATGTTAGGTTTTGGTTGATTGTAAGCAAGAATTCAAGGGTTAAATTGTGACGATTAATATTTGTACTGGTTTCGAGGATTAATTAAAGCGTTTGAAAATTACAAAACACAAGTTTCCGTTTCTTACAGGACATAGTAATATTTATGTGGGGGCAATTGAAAACTGAAATTTACTTGCCCACTGACTAGGCAAGTGGATTTCATATCATTTTTCCTGCCCTGACATGTCCACATTTATTATTCAAATCTTTTAAGATTCCTTTACTCACCTTGTCGAAAACATTTCGATTGTTCATTGCAAATAGAGCCTGTTCAGCTGATTCTCTGGTTTCAAATTCCACAAAGCAATATGGGTCAGTTGATCCAGTCTACACATGGAAAACAAAACTGATCAGAAATATATTTAAATGTAAAAACAATAAATTTTAACTCATTTGCCCCTGAACCGCTCATAACTGCCTGTGCGGATCCACATCCCTTCCACTGCTAGTGATGTCATCATTAGTTAACATTTCATCTAACATGTCCAGGAGAGAAAAATCTTTCAATCCATACTTGCCTAGTCCCTAGGCCTCATTATTATGCGTGGCCAATGCGTTTTGGGTCACATGGCCCGAGAAAGTTTTTGAGGTCTAGACAAACGCGGAGAAGTGAGACATTTTGTCTTACTTGGGGCGGAGCTTTTGGAAGCGGGCGAGCTGTCAATAACTTTTCCCCGCTGATGAAAGACGTCCAGCAGCCATGGAGAGTACAGAGGAACGAGCATTTTATTCCATGCACGTTTTCATTGTTGAAAGTTGTTTGGCCTTTCTTTTTCATTTATCTCATTAAACTAATTTGAACTTTATGTCATCTCAAAAATTATTTGTAGGCTAAGCAAAACAGCATTGCAAAAAAATTATTTGATCAAGAATTGCCTTTTGTCTGTCATTCATAAACAATAGGTAAAACAATATAACTACTATGTCGACCAATCAGAGCTCCTGACCAGAATCCAGATGGATTTTACATCATCCGTATGGAATTTCTGTCACTGAGGCCCAGACGTTCCTCCTGGCGAACCATCTCTAGCCGTGAGGAGATCTTGTTCCACTACCCACATATCCGCCCTTCCATCTAATCCTAAGATCCTTAATGCCTTCCCAAAAACTTTTACACCTTAATGAAGCCTAGTAAATGCCCAGCAAAATAAAAACAATAGATATAAGAGGGGACGAGAGAAGGTAAAAAGTAAAATTCAAGACTGCTGTGGTACTTTTAAACCCAAAAACTATCTAAAAATTGTACTTTCTGGATATGCCCAAACTTCGGAAGCTGATATTTTGCATCAGGAACAGAAGGCTGGAAAGTGCTCAAGTTATAAATGGCGTGTTGGGCAGTTTTGGCTCATTTTAGCCAGACAATGACCAGAAATCAGCTAGACTAGCTTCAAAAAAAGATTTTCGGCAGGAGCTAACGCATGGAATAAAGGGACAGGTTCACAGCCAAGCGCATACTCATTAATCATACAACTTTTTTTCCAGTTTATTATTAATTCTATCAGTTCAGAATCCCACTGACATATATCTCAGCGATCTCAGAGTATTTCAAAGTAGAAGTGTATTTCAGAGTAACCTGAAGTAGGATGGAGAAGTACTAAAATCGCAGGAAAAATTAGTGGATTATGCAACACTACCAATGTTGAATTTATTGCTGACCCAAAGGTTTCATTCCTTGGTTGATTAATTTACACCTATTTGCAAATATTTAAGGGGCGAGCCATTTGACTTTTGAGGGGTGGGCTGGAAGATTTCTCAGTGGCAATAATTTTTTTTTTCACAGACCAACAAGGCAGATTTTTTTTTTCAGTTGAAAACAGTGCCAAAAAATTGTGTGTGGGGGGGGGGGGGAGATTATCTCCTGCAGGATGTTTTTTTCACTCTAATCAGGAGAGGGGCGGCCCTCAAATGAGAATTTTTAATAAATAGCATCCTGCACTTCATAGTGGTTTAATTCTTTGTAAAATGTTTACTTTTGTGTAGTGTTTTGCCAGCACTTGCAGTCAATATTTAATCCACAATTGCTACAGTTAAAGGTTGCATGTTTGAGTGTGGTGCTGTGTGCTGACCTTTTCAAACACCTATGTCATGGCAGAAAGCAACACACATTGTATTTATAATGTAGACGACAGAAAAGACAGATTTGATAGAGGACTGACTGGCAGAGCATTCTTTATCAGTGTTTGCAGATAAAATCAAAGAAAATGGTATCACAGACGTGCAACATTTACAAGACGCAGAAGAAAAAGATGTGAAGTTTGACTTTGGGATGTCTAAGTTTCAAGCAAAGAGACTTCTTAGGGCATTCCAGGAGTGGAAAAAGGCCAGTGAACAGGAAAGAGCCAAAAGGCCAATGGTGAACCCATCAACTTTTGTGACAAATAAACAATCAGTAGTCGTCACACTCTCGCCAACATTTCAGGGCTTCTTTGGCATGAGGGACGGATGTAAGAGTGCCATTGTGTCATCAGCAGTGTTAGAAAAGAAATGGAATGCATTGTGGTACAAAAATGCACTAAATCCATTTCAAAGGGCAAGCAACTCATTCATCCTGTAGATGTGCAAAACAAAGCAGCATAAATTTTGTACCCAGAGGGACTGCAAAACCTTGGGTAGAAAAGAAAGGGACAGGAGGATCGTACTAAAAGAACACCGTGGTTGGGCAGCCTACTACAAAAAAAGAGCAAATAAGGATGTCTCCTCTTATTTCAAGAAAGATATCCATTTGTGGCTGCCTTAGATGCTCAAACTGTCTGTAAAGCACATTATGATACCTGTGCGTCCTTTAAGGATGAGATCCACGTACTAGATAATGCTTTGGAAAAGCACGAAGATAGCTTGAGGAAAGCTATTTCAGACACACTCACTGGAAATGGAACTGTGAAAAGAGCTCAGAGAAGGCTATGCATGAACTTTTTTTCTTTGCTTGGGAGGCTGCAGGATATATATTTTTTCCCAAATCTTCAACCCCCCCCCCCATCAAAAGTCAATTGGGTCCCCCCTAAGTTGATCAAGTGCAAGTGACTGCCATGGGAGCGTGCAGATTAGTTCTTTGACAACATTATGACATGATCATATTGCTTGCATGGATGATACAGCATGTGCTGGCAGAAACACAGCATTTTGATAAATAAGCATGCGCTGGACTGTGAACCTGTCCCTTTAAAACATCCCTCTTCCAGACACCAGTTATCCTATGACACCCCCATCTCCCTCCTTTCATCCCTTATAAGAAAATTTTCCCAACAATCTTGTATGTTTCATTGTACACAGATTAGCCACTCCTTGAACTGCTTGTTGTTTCATACAGAAAGCAAAACATTATTAAGGAACGTGAAAAATGGGAGAGAAAGCTATTGTTTTTGCCTGATTTTTCCCCACTCAGTTTCCCAATAAATATTATATATAATCTTAAAAATAAGAAATATTTTGATTCCAAGACTTACATTTTCTAGAACTGAAAGAATTAGACCGCATATTCATGTGGCATTTTTTTTTTTTCGCTGAAAGAGAACTTCACTACCGGAAGTTTGGCGACAAAGTTATCAGGTAAAGAACTTGTCAAATACAAACAGTTATTACTCTTCCATAAAATAAACAGTATTTCAAACAATCTGGGCTTCCTTATCGTATTCAGTTACAAGCACAGAAAACTAGTTTAACTCGAATTTATTTGGTATCTAGCTTAATGTGTACGCGCATGCTTATATCATGATGAATTGAAGTTCGTAGCAGAAAATTTAAGCTTACAATTATTTCACAGGAAGCAAGGCAAAGGAAGAACTCGTTTACCACCATACTTTTTAACAGATCAGCGTCTGTCAACGATTAGCAAGGAGCCAACATATTTAAAATGATTATGGGGCACCATTACATACAAAAAATAATAAATGACAAACATCTATTTAGTAGATAGCTTACAAGGATTGCCGTGGCGTCGAGAAAATGCCGGCCGGCTGATCAATTCAACTCTCTCCCTACAAAAACAAGAAATGCACTACCTACCGGGTTAATAATCTTGCATCGTACAACCTTTCCGCATTTGGAGAAAACATCCTTGATAAACTGTTCGGTACAACGGCGATCTAAGTTCCCCACGTAGCTGAAGTTAAAGAGAATCGGAAAAATGTTAACGACAGCGTGCAACTTCCTGAACAACAAACATTAAAGATCTCCAAT
Source organism: Porites rus (assembly GCA_964035705.1). Classification (NCBI taxonomy): domain Eukaryota; kingdom Metazoa; phylum Cnidaria; class Anthozoa; order Scleractinia; family Poritidae; genus Porites; species Porites rus. Next base: position 6,735,540 of record OZ037996.1, on the reverse strand, counting down.
TTCTTCGAAGTTTTTTTCACTTACAGACTGGTTCTCCTGTCACTTATTTCGTCCTTGAAAGAGAAAAAGGGTTCATCAGCGAGAAGAATGTGCCAAAAATTTGATTAACTTTCTTTTCACTTACCATTCTTGGCTTTATCAAAGGATGGAATACCACAGAGGAAAACTGACGAGAAGCCTGTGCCTGAGTGCGCACGCAACTGAATGGCTACGTCATAAACGATGCCACTTAGAACTATGGGAAATGTTTGATCTCTCCGCGTGCTTGGGAAGCGCGCGCGATTCCGGAAAGCTTTTTTATACAGTGGAACCCCGAGGGACGGGGGGGGGGGACTCCAAATATGAAAGGGGTGGGGATGCTCGTCGTCTCGTTTAGGGGTGTAAATTTCGGATTTTGGTCTCACTTAGGGTGTTCTGGGCAAAACGCCTTCATATTTAGCCGTGAAGGTACAATTCAAGGAAAGCCACCGTCCGCCCTTTGCTGCGATAGATAATCTCTATCACTAGGCATGTTTGCGCTGGAAAATTCGCCAAAAAGTGCTCAAAACATGGCAAAAAAAAAGTGCTCAAATAGTGCTCGAATTTTGAAAAAGTGCTTGAAAATTCGAAATTTTAATTATTTGCTAACAGATGCTGATAAATATTCTTAGTTTTATCAAAGCTTTAACTTTCGCTTTTTTCTGATAGGTGACCAAACTAGAAGTCGAACACGAACGGTTTTTTTTTTTTTGAAAATCCACTGTTCCCACGGTTAAAAGGATAATTGTGCATTTTCATGACTACAGTCAGGAGACAAGGTAGAATTATTCAGATTCATGATAACAGAATTACTCGGCTTACTGAAAACGTTTCGAAGACAAGATATTGCATTAAAAATGAGGAAAATTGTAAAAAAAAAAGTGCTTAAATGTTGCCCAGAAAGCGAAAAATTAAAATGCTAAAATTGCCCTTCCCGTACGCGTGGAATGCGTAGCGATTTCTGTGTTTTTCGGCAACGCCTGGAAAATCTTCCAAAGACATTGGCGCTCTTCGCAGGCTCTGTTGGCAGTAGACAGCGTTGTTAGCTGTTCATTGCCAAAATAGCGAACAGCTTCGTATGTTTTGGTGTTTGCGCACCAGGACACCAAAATCTCCCCAGTTGGACGGCTTCCATTAACAAAGCATCTGTCAAGCTTTTTGGTTAAGTTCTTTCATTACTTGCACATGCCAGCTGCATAACAAACGGCAACTCCGCCTCTTTCGCCATATTTCCAGCGCTTTCGAAAGGAGCAGGTGGGCTTCCTTTTTGCAACTCAGCGCGTCCCCATATCGTGAGATTTCTATGGTAGCGGTCCAAAGGAAATCGACACTCTCAATCCTCACGAAATACTGAACTAACGCTTTTCATTCAACTAATTTTTTTTTTTTTTTAACGAGTCGCCTGTGACCTGTGTCAGTGAATAAACGTCATCCTCTTGATTTATTCAAGTGCGCCGCGCCGATCTCTAAAGTGGAGCGTCACATATCGGATAGGTTCCTTAACTGCCACACTTTGGCGTGGCGCGAAAAGGTACTTGGATCGTAGGGGAAATGGATAAGTAGAAAAGGTGACTGGAAACTATACTGAGACGGAAGTAAATATTGGGTTTTAGAGACCCAGACCCGCTCAGCCAATCGCTCCACACCATGTGGGTGTGAAAGACTTGTTTCAGTTGGGTGCCGTGTATGAACATAACTTCGCCCTTCAGCAGCAATGCAGTAATATATGTTACCACCGTGAACAAAGTCACGTTTTTGACCTTTATATTTCAGAGTACACTTTTGTTAGCTCCTCATGACAAACATTTAGTTGTACATAAAATTCAGGTTTTACCAAGAAAGACAAACTTTCCCATACATTCAGTGTTGATATTGAACTTACAGGATGTTATCGTGAAAGTGATGTTACACGAGACGATTTCCAACAATCGTTGGGCAAATGTTGAGAAATATTAACAACGCTGTGTTGCGTTAAACCTTCAATAATCGTCCTTACGAATCCTTCCGTGTGACATCGCCTTGCGTTGACAACTCCTTTTAATAAATTGTACACCCTTGAAAGAATAAAAATCGCTTTAAACAAATTTACAATTTTGAGGTCAACTCAATTCGTGCGTAAAATATAGTAATACCAAGCAATTACATTCCTTGTTTCCATGTACACAAACCCTCGATCTACTTAATCGAGGAAACTGTTCTTTTCCTTTCGTTCCCAGGGTTTCATTGCTTCTCGTTTCCAGACAGAAAGAGAGCACTGGGAACTACTACTGTGTAAGCTTGTGGCAGCAGAAGCAACATTAGCCTGGGACCGGGCTACGCAGCAGGGTAAAGGAAGGGCAAGCGCGAAGAAAGAAGGGAAGAGGCTGGCCGATTTCTGGCGCTTGATACCGCATAATTCCCTGTTTTTTCCCGCCAAGAAGTCTGGTCTCAGCCTAAAGCAAAATGCAAGTATGAATCTTCCAGCACAGTCCCTACATTTGTTAAATAAAAATTTCATTTATAACGTGTCAAATTATTTTGTTTGCTGAAAGGCAATAGAGATCTAAGCCATCCATTCTTGGGTCAGTTTGCAGGATGAAATACTAGTCTTTCAAGTTCTCAACGACGTTTCAGATTCCATATTGTTCCATAACAGAGTGTTTTTCTTCCTCAGTAAGTAGATTTTGGAATTCCACATTCCAGACTTTTTGTCCACATAGTTTCCTTCAAGGTTCAAACTCTTTCATGTTTTTGGCAATTGTCGATAGCTGAATATTGGACGTTCCTTCGTAAATGGCTCCTAAGAGAGAGAAACAGATACAATTCAAAGGGGACAGACAGCAAAACATTTGTAAAATACGGAGACTTTGCGGAGCTATTTCTTCGTTAGTTTTCAACAAGTCACGTTCAAACTTAACATCTTCACTGATTGTAAGGCGTTGTTTTTAGCCGTGTTGACGGATTTTTGCTAACTGATTACGGTCAAAAGTTGAAAAACCCGTGGAATGGAACTTCATACAAAGACGATAATGCTGATATTCATCTTAGCAGTGGCGGATCTAGGGGTGGACCTTAAATACTTGACAACTCATGCAGTAGAGTGACCCGCGGCAGAGTTTGGCGGCACTAACCTATTTTACAGTCGCGGTAAAACTTCTCCACTGGATATTGTTTGGAGAAACCAACTCCACCCATTATTTCGATGCATTTGGAGGTTGTCAAGGCTGCCACCTATTCAGTGCCCAGTGAAAACAAGAAAAAACAAACGCTATAATCACTCTTTTTATTCACCAAAAACAAAACACACAATCAGCTAGTAGCTTAATTCTTAATGAAAATATCTAAAACGAATGAATGCGAGTATATCGGATCGTGCTCATGCCCCCTGGGCATCCCATAATACTCCTTAAATCCATTTAATTCAATATGGCCGCCGTATCGGTAAAAAGGTCCATTGCAATTTAAGCAATTGCAAATTAACCCCACCCCCCCCCCCCCCCCGCTCCACCGCAAGAAAAGGAAATATCCAAATAACTCCTTTCTAAGGGAATCAAAGACGGCGAAACAAAATTAAACTTAACCTACACGCGGTGACCTCCAGGGGCATGTTTTACCACGGTACCCTTGACACGGTTTATTTACGACATTTTGTAATACTTCAGTAATAGCTTTTCAATCATGTATCCTTTCCTTGGCTTATATAAAACACTGTTGCTTCAAATGTAGATGCTATTAAGGCCGGTTACCGGTCATCTCGCCCCAAGTTACTTGGCCCCCTATTCTAGATAACGAATATGACATTTGAAGCGCGCTTGTTTTGCTTTATGGCTTGAAGAACGAGGAATATTACATTTGAAGCACGCTTGTTTTGCTTTATGGCTTAAAGAACGAGAAATACTACCTTTGAAGCGCGCTTGTGTTGCCGAATATTACATTTTGAAGCGTGCAAAATGACTTGAAAATAGGGGGCGAAGTAACCACGGCGAAATGACCGGTTACCCTGAGGCCCCATCCACACGTATCCCGATATTTTTTAAAGCGGAGATCTTTTCCTCCGTGTTAGCCTTCCGTTCACACGTAATCCACGCCAAAAACCCAGATTTTCAAAAACGGTCTCCGGAGTGAAGATTTTTGAAAACGCCGGATCGTTTACGTGTGGACGGACGAAAACGGTGGACAAACTCAATCCAAGGCTTGACGCCCAGATTTGAACCCGGGCCACATTGGTGGGAGGCAAGTGCTCTCACGACTACGCCAGCCACCCTTGCTCCCCTTGCATCCTTGGCTACAACGAGGTTCCCCAAGAAACTTGGGCAAATTCGTCTCCCAAAACAGTGCCACCGTGTTATTCGACAAAACTCCGACTCAGTTTCAAACGTAGGAACGAAATGGGCAGTGTAACGCATAAGTTCTCTCTCTCCTTACCATCGTTAAGTTAAATTAACATTTTTTTTTGCATGTAAAACAAAGTAATGAAAAGCTCGTAGTTTACCTCTCCGGCGAAGTATTTAGCCATGGCAGCTTCCCGTAGGAATGAAAGACCTGCTTCTTTTCTCCGCGCTGCATTATACACCAGCAATTTGGCAGCTTCAATCTGCGTGAACACATGAGCAATTTGGTGATTTACAGCCTGGCAAAAAAAAGAGTAAAAACAAAACAAGTCAATATCAATTAACCGACTTCGACTGAGAAAAATCCGCTTTCTGAGGAGCCGCTACGTTCTCATAGGGTGCTGGCAGCCTCAGGTCCCTCCCCTCCCTGCACGCACCGATGCTTTTCTTGCAATTCTCCAAAGTCAGTCCGCACCATTCTCTAGAATACAGGCAGTCGCGCAAGACAGATCTCTTCACCAAGCAAGTCGTGTCCTCTTGCAAGAAGCAATATTCCACGCATTTGTGAGCTTGAGGGGAACTTTACTCGCTCAAGCATATCTGGCAAAAAAGGGGGTGTAAAAGGGGGTGTAACTTGCAGTCTAACCCTTTTCAAGAAAATAAACATGAATAAAGAAAGTGCAGGGAATGTTCCTCACTCCACTCATGAATACACCTTCTTTCACCTTCAAATTTCTCTCTGTAGTATCAACGTCTGATTGACCGGGGATTTCATGAGGATATACGATGAAATCACCCAAGATGAAACTTCTTGATTTTTTAACTACGGAATAAGTAAGTTGATGTTGCGCTGTCTTAGAAGCTTAAGATTCAAGAGATATTCGAGATGTATCCTTTTGGGCATGTCCGTATGAATCATTGCCGTTATCCGTTTCAGGGAAACTGCCAGCCACCTACCCCTCCTAAAAGCCAACATTTTGCCCTAAGTGAGAAGTAAGTGTTGATGTTGGCTTAGGAAAGGGGTAGGTGGGCTGTTTTCCAGAAAAGTATGATGATCCCTGAATTCTTACCTGGAAATCCCAGATCTTCTGTCCAAACTGTTTTCTTTCATGTGTGTAGGGCACTGTGTTATTTAAACAACCTTGAGCAAGACCGAGCATCTAAGAGCACAAAAGTAAATATGTTGGAAATAATTTCCATTTTCATTGCATGCTTGTCAACCTTTACCTCCTTTGGAAATTAGTTATGACTATGTTATTAAGGGCAAAACATGCTGGAAACACAATTATCTTTCCCTAAAGGAAAAAAACTTTTTTAGGACATTACTTTGATTTTTTATATTGGTTAAATGCAGTTGAAACAGTTTGGAACTTTTCCAGACTATTCTCTGTTTTCACTGTCACGCCATCAAAAATAAAAAATTTAAACCATTCAATATAGAAAGTCCAGAATCTGGAAAATGAAAGAATATGTATAGACAAAAAGCATTGCCAAGAATCAGGTCTGTGTGATATCTTGTACGCGAAATGTTCCGGAAAATGTGTTACCCAAATTTATAAAGCTTTATATGGAGAAGCCATATTGGTGTCCCTTTGAGAGGCACTAACATGGCTGCCAGAAACCAACAGAAACATCTGCCTTTGAGTTTTCCTACAAATGCGTGAATTTGTTGCTTGAAGAACTCATAAAGGTTAAAGTAATATTTGTTCTGAGGCAAGGAATGTTCAGATAGCAAAATCTACCCACATAGGGGCTTTCCTTGCCCCCAGCTAAATGTAGCATCACCCAAAAGCCTGGAAATCCAAGCCTCCTCAAATGCAAAACAAAGAAACCTTTTGAACCAAAAATTTGTATAAATAAGAGTGTTTAGGTGCCCTAATACCTCATGAAAGTAGAAATTCAGAAGAATCGATAATTTCTTAGTTTGAATTTTGGTGACATCATGTGAAAACCAAAAATACTATTTATTCAATCAGTCACCTGAGCTCCTATTCCAATGCGCCCTTCATTAAGGCACTCAATAGCATACTTGTATCCATGTCCAACCTGACCAAGAACCCAGCTCTCTGGTACCTATGGTAACGTACAAACATACAAGAAGTACATGCCGGTTAAAGTGCTACTATGTTCAAAATTTTGGTTGCCCTTTTCTTTTCAGCTATGGAAAGTAGAAGTGATATATACTTCCCTCGCCAAATTTCAAGCCAAAATTCCAATGGGAAGACCAATTATTTTCAATGTAAAGTTCAGATTTGTTTTGCGACCATTACTGTCTTGATTTCAAAAGTGGCTGAGAACCACATAAAGATCTGGAACTAGTCGGAACAAGGGGAATGTGACATCATACTCACATCATGGCTTGCTTTCATGGCCAGGCAAAAAAACAAGCCATTTTATTTTAATTTACTTGTGCAAAGGGCCGACTTCACAGCCAGGATGTGTTTGAGATAACCCCTGGTGAAGAGAAGAGAAGCAGATTGGCAGATCGAAAATGCATTTTAAGCAGAAAAGCCTCTCACCTTCACATTATCAAAGTGGACAGGACAAGTTGATGATGCTCTTATCCCAAGCTACAACAAAACAAAATTATTAGTACCAAACTATCAAGAGAATAATGTCTGTCAAGTTTTCACATTACTTATAATTATAATGAGATTAAATCCATCGAATGACATAGGTAACTTAATATATAAGTTCAAAAAACGTCTGATGTTGTATTTCAATAAAAACAAGCTATCATGTGAGACTAAATTTTTTGATGGTAATTGGCTTCCTAACATACTACAGAATACTAGCAAAACATCAAATTACTTTGAAATACATTCTTTTCCATTTACTTTTAAGGTTGCCAGCTTATTGTTTTTGGACATACTGAGTTTCATTTTTATTTCTGGCGCTTGCAGTTTTTCATACATTGATAGTTAAAGAGCTGCCGTAACAAGACCCTTTGGTTAATTCATATACTGTACATAAACAATTGCTTACGGGTCTTTTGAACATGTTATATAATATAACTGTCAAAATTGCAAACCTTGTCTTCTTTCTTGCCGAGTGAAAGTCCCTCAGTTTCTCTTGGAACAATAAATGTTGTTATTCCTTTGTACCCCTAACAAAATAATTCAGTTAAAATTTATGTCATAAAGTAAAACCTGATACATGTATGTCTAAAATAAAGTAACACATTGTAGCTTGTGGACAAATAAGGAATAGAAAACTACCACATGTACCCACACTATCTCATAACTTAAATCTGAACAATGTTGTAATACAGCTACTCTTGTCATGAAAAGGGTCAGGGTTTCAGGCCTCCAGCAGCACCCCATTATCCCTAACCTTAGGTTGAGGGAGTTCTGACAAAATCATGCCTACAATTATTGTAGGTTTTGATGCATTTTTTTCTTCATATATCATATCAGTTGCAATGTATCTTCAGCTCAAATAGTAATTATTTATCGCACTGTTGTGGGAACAGCAAGTTATACCTTTTCTGGTGCAACATTAGCAAAAACAAGGTAAACTCCAGCATGTTCAGCATTTGTAATCCACATTTTAGAACCATTGAGAACGTAATAGTCTCCCTTCTTTTCAGCTTTTGTTTCCAAGGCAAAAGCATCACTTCCTGAGCCTACTTCTGAGAGGCAAAAACTTCCAACCTAAAGATAAAATATACTCATATTATTATCAAGTCTTCATTGGTGGTACAGAGAAAAATAACAGTTCAGATTTATAAGCTGACACTTGAAAGTAAAATAAGTTTGATATGGGCCAAAAAATTCCAAACCTAACATTTCAAGCCATATCCCTTCGCTCTCATGAAATACTAGTACTCAAAATATCAGCTTTTGAATCTCTTCTTGGGGATCTTACCAAGGGTACTATAAGAGGTATTGTCTTGCACATGGTGGGATTGCATCTGAGTTGACTAGAGGCCAGAGACATATGCTAACATGGGTTACTGTAAAGACTTGACTGAAACCAAAAACTGCACTTGAAAAATCTCTAACACTCAGGGTATTGGAACCTACACTTCAACCTCCTGACCACCCAGAATGCAAAGATTTAGTGGTCACTCACGGGAGGTGATCATCAGCAGTTGACGCACGGGTGGTCTATTTCGATAACAGGTTCCGACTCATCTACTTTTTGGAAGACAATTTATTGGATGTATTTCTACGACAAGATATGCGTAGTTCCATATTTGTCACTGAAAGTTCTTTACTTACTCTGAGTGGCACAGTACATACATTGTACTGTGAACAAAGAGATCACACCGTGCCTACTTACGAGAGAGGGTTGTTTATGAGACGTTCTAATTTTAGGTTTTGACTGGGAAAGTTTTGACGTTTTGGATAGGTAGTCACTTATGGGAGGTGGTTGCTTGTGAGAGGTGGTCACCCAAGAAAGTTTGACCGTACAGTCGAACCCTGCTTCATGGGCACCCTCTTTACAGACACCTCATTAACAACAACAGTTTTCTTTGTCCATGAGGAAAGCCCTTACATTTCTCTACATTCAACTCAATTAGTACAGACACCTGTTAATGCAGACAATGGACCTCGTTGATGTGGACCATTCATTATCAACAGACCTTTCATTTTGGAAAAACCCTCAGTTGACAGCATGTTGTGGTTCTCAACGCTACAGTACCCTGGATAGGTGATTTGTAACTGTCAATTTACACCATGCTGGCATCAAACAATAGATGAGCATTTTTAGGTGTTTCAATGGAAATTAGAGGTGTTTCATTTTACTTTGCTTATGTCCTCTTTAATTTATTGACTATTTTGTTGGAATAACAGGTGTATTTTTTACTCTAATAACATGACCTGCTTAATACGGACACCCAGTTAATATAGACACTTTCTATGGCCTCTTCAGTGTCCATTTTGACAGGGTTTGACAGTACTTTATTCACTAATGATAAAACTTGCGTTGAATAAATAACTATAAACACAGGGTATCATCACTTACCATATTCCTCGCTAACCGTGGCAAGTACTCTGCTTTCTGTTCAGTTGTGCCATATTTTCTGAACAAGGTGACAATTAAAGTATTTTGCACATCACACATAACACTGACAGATGGATCAACTTTAGCAAGTTCTTCAACAACAAGACATGCCACAAAAAATGATGAGTTGGTGCCACCATAATCGGCATCTATTTCAATTCCCATCAACTGAAAACAGAGGAAAATTCAAAAATCAAATCTGCCTTATCAACCTGCCAACTCTATTTTTTTCAGTGTAAAGATCAGCACCAGTGTGTGGGCAAACATTGAAAATATAAGACAAACACCAAATGCACTGGCCAGCTCCAGTACAGAAACCTTTTTCGAGTCCCGGCAGTGTCCGCTTACAAGAGCTTTCACTGTTGATAATGAATACATCATCATGAGAACACTAGCTGTCTTATTGTCAGTAATATTGTACTGTAGTAGTATCTCTGTGGCAGCCAGATTATCAACACCACCATCAATTCCCTTTCATATAACCTAAAAAAATTCTTCAAAGAAGTACCTGAAGCAGCCAATACAAATGGCCCAAGCAGCCAGTTATTTTTGCTGGCTGCTGGGCTGTTAGGCTCAACACAGGGTGTTTTTAAAATTATCATCACTGAGAAACAAAGAGGCCAAGAAATAAATCTGATTTAATCTGGCACCTGCATTTTATTCACTTACTTTCTTCAGGCCTACATTTCCATGCAGGACCCCATAGTACTTGATACTGAAGGGTTATCCCTGGATTTATAGATTATTATTATTATTATTATTATTATTATTATTATTATTATTATTATTATTTCTATTACTATTACTATTACTATTACTATTACTATTACTATTATTATTATTATAATTATTATTATTATTATTATAATTATTATTATTATTATTGTTATCATCATCATCACTTGGCCAAGAGATAACAACTTTCACTTTATTATTAAACTTACTCCTTGGTCAAACATTCCTTTGATGATAGACTCATCCATTTCTGAATTTTGATCCATTTCTGATACCAAGGGCTGAATTTTTTCATTGGCAAACCTTGCAACTAAAATATCACCAAAAAATCCTTAGCGTATTTACTAATCCTTGGAATAATAATTATTGGAATAATTGTTGCAGCCTTACACAATAAAGGAGTTAAGCAGTTTTTCATTAAACCACTGAACTGAGCTAAAAAGCACAAGAAGTGGCCTGAAGACATAACATTTCACGTAATTGTAGCCTAATATGTAGACATCCTTTTGGCTCACTGCAAAATCGTAAAAACTTCTACATTCTATAAAATCATTCTACATATGCCAAACTTATTACATATTATAGTCAACTCCCGATAACTCAAACCTTCCAGGGAAATAGAAAAAAGTTTGAGTTATTGGAAGTTCGAGTTATCGCGAGATTGAAGCAAATAACTGGAAATAAGGCAATGGAGTGTGAGAGGAATGAAAGTATCATGCACAAACCAAAGCAGCAAAGTTTGAGGGGTAAAAAAGTAACGACAAAGAATTCACAGTTATTTGAAATAATTCAATGTTTGTGAAAACATTACAAAACACCTAGAACAGTTATTTTGCTTTCTGCACATGTCCGCAATTTGGAAGCTAAAATTATATCTTGCATCTGGAACAGACATTTACAAAGTGCTCAAACTATAAACAGCATTCTGGGTAGTTTTGGCTGTTTATAGCCAGACAGTAACCAGAAGGCAGTTTCACTGGCTTCAAAAGACATTTTGAGCAAAACTTCTAGAGGCCAATAGGTCAAACAAATATATATGTTTAGAATTCCCAGCACACTATATTGTAATTTGATAAGGTACATTAAAGGATAAGTTTATCTTGATACTTAGTGATAATATCTTGCATTACCTGCTTCTTTCATCATTTCTTCTTCTTCAGAGAGTGCTGTAAGTGGTCCTGGGACAATGTTGATGGCTGCATTTTCCTTTGGCTGTACTACTTGCTGGCTTAAATGGCGGATAGAACCAAAAGGCCTGTATCCTCCATTAATGCTTTGCAAGATTCCACCTCCTACCGCTCGTGCAGGTCTCACAACTGAGGACAATATCTGGTCACAAAAAAAGCAAGAATGTTGTTAAAGTAACAATTCAGATTTCATGATAATGTAGTTTCCCCATGGGATGTACTTGTAGGAGATCATTTTTTCCAGCATGCACTCAAAAGAAGAAAACAGCGGAGACTAATGCACTAGTTAGTGGAAAGGCCCCCGTGCCCATACCCAGGGAATGTATGGCATAAGTGGGAGATTTAAGCGGTTTTAGACTGCTACTTTTCCCATGGTAAGCAGGGTTTTCAACAGTATTAGACCCAAGTACCAGTGACTGGAGACCATTAGCAGGGCTTGATAGACAGGGATTAGCCTTTCACCATTTTTCACTATCTTGAATAGGCATGGTACAAGAACAGAAGCATAGAAATGTTGTAGTTAATTTTTTATCTCAAGTAATTTTTGTTTTTCTTTTGTTTCAACTTCATTAGCATACATTATCATACCCAAAAACAAAAGGAAAACAAAAATTACCTGAAACAAAAAATTAACTACAACATAAACCTTGTCTCTGATGGGAATATTGTTCCGTGGTATGGGGATGCGAGGCTTTCCACTGACTAATGCAAATAGACTAAAAAGGCTATGTTAACAGTGACCAATTTAGATTACCTTTTAATAACAAGTCACAATTTATGATTTTAAAATATCCAGCAGTGCTAGCGTTTTTATTTATAAAATCTTTCACTCAGAAAATACTGCGACGATTATTGAAAGTCTATAATGACAACAAAAAAATTAAAATTAAAAAAAAAAAAGCAGGAAAAGGGCACACTGTGTTACTATTGGATTTCCTGCAGTGATTACCTAAAACTTTATGATAAGCGGCGAGAAGACCTTGATAAAAACTGTGATTGGATTAATAAAGTTTAAATTAACAGTGTTATGGCTATGGTTAAAAATTCTCTTAACTACGGGGCAGTAAAACGTATTGCTTAAATTATGATGCAACGAATGATGACTATGTTAGACAAAAAAATCGACCGCCAAATAAATTTGAGCTTACTGTTTTTTTCTATCGTCTTATTTAGTCTCCAAAGAATTTCCTCAGATTCTCCCCTGATATGAAAGTGATTCTAAGCCTCAAACTGTCAAGAAACTAAAGTATACGTAACTAACAGAAAAAAATATTTCGCACAAACCTTGCATAACGCAGCCATATTCCCAGAAGAAAACGATAGGTATATCATTTACACAAACATGAAGTGTCTGTTGTCATTATGGGCGGAGGGGGGGCGGGGGTGAGGGCGTGCTGCGGGGATGAGCCCAGGTCCACACTGGTTGGTTAATTTCTTACCTTTTGCACCTTGAAAACAATGACATAAACTTTCAATCGTAAATTTTTGTTTTAAAATGTCTTCTCAAACTGATTCTTATCTTTTAAATTTCTCCTACAAGAGAAACTGAAGTCAATGATGGGGGTAAGCACAATTGCTGGTAAGCAACGGTGTATTATCGGAAATGCGCAATGGCGAATGGTCGCTGTTGGATCAGAATCTAGGAGCCTTAATAATTTAAGTGATCGACTCGAAAAATAGTAGGAACAATTTTTTTGCTAAATGACTGACAGGGGAGTAGCCAACAGCCCATAAACCTGTAGGCCCGGGCCAACAAATTTTTGGTTTGATCACTCTACCGCTTGTAATAAATTATGCGTTGTTAGGGTGATATGAGCTAAAAGGCTTTATTAAGAGCTCAAAGCGTTGGTGAGGTCAGTGCGTACCAGTCATGCCTGCAATTTTCAGGATATATGTGGAAATGAACGGTCAATGGGCCAGGCCTACAACTCACGAAAAGCTGGTGAGGCCCCTGACTGAAATCTCTCGGGTCTGACCTTGTTGGCATCATTCGTGGCCTTGAAAAGGCTCATTTCCGTAAAAATAAATGTCAGCCAAGCGAAAAACGACAGGGTACCATATGGCTTTAGGATTTTTTCGTCCTAAACAGGGTCAGGGTTTCAAACCCTCAGCGGCTCACCTATACCCAAAGATTGTTCGATTACCCCACCGGTAGAGCGTTGGATGCTGTGCATTTCACTCACGAGTAGACTGCAAAACAGTCCGTATTGTTGCGTATTCAAGTACGCGCGAGCAGTCAAACAAAAGGTCTGGAATGAGGCTGAAAACAGAGAGCGAGCCTGGGGAGAGACGCTACGGGCGTGTGAGGCTCGCGCGCTTCGTGCGCGTAAGACTCTTACCCCACGCTTTACCGATTTCTTTACTGATTTTGAGAAAAAAACCGACTGTTTTGCAGTCTAACTCACGAGAGGGTGAACATATAAATCCAAGAGAGAATGAGGTCATTCTTATCCTCTTTTGATAAATCCGGCTACCCTATAGTTGGTTGGCAAAACAAACAATACAAGGTCTAGCCTCTTAACGCTCAAAACATCAGGCTCATAATCTTTGCTTTTACCGTCTGTCTCACTGTTCTCAGTCAAGATGCCAGTCTTCGTGCCGTAAGGATTAGGTTTTTACCGTGCAGAGTACGGTTTCGAGGAAGTGGTTAAGCTCTTCATCAACCAATCATCAGCGTACTCCACCAAAAAACGGCGTGTAACCGTATTATACAAAGGGAAAGTCCACACGTAACCGGGTATTGAAAACGGAGATTCTATTCTCCATTTTAGACTTCGGGCGTTTTTGGGTACCAAAAACCCATCTTTTTAATAACGCTCCCCAGAGTGTTGCCTGGGGACATACATCATTTTCCACTAAGTTTACGCATGCTCCATAAGGGATGCTATTTCCATCGTTTGAGCGACCTAGTTTTAGCGTTTTCATGTGGTCTGGCAAAGACTTTTCAAATATATACGCTAAGTGTGGACACGTATTTCTTGGGAAACGGAGAAAAAAAACTCCGTGTTCAAAAATATACAGTACGTGTGGATAGGGCCTAAAAGTCTTCAATTTGCTTCTAATGAAAGGGGCTTAGATTTCGAATATATTTAAGCTCTTTTAGACTTAAAGTAGTGGTTTTACTTTACAATGCATATAGCAAATTAAACTAAAATTTGCCGCCGAGATTTTAGAACACGCTAAATGTCAGATATTCGTTATCACCGGAATGTGAAATTCCGGATCGAGATTAACATCAGTATGAAAAAAGACCCTTGCATAGCTAACAAGCGACGTTTTTGTTCATAAAGAAAGGTTTCTTATTTAAAAATTCACATGAGGTAAGTGGCGTTCACGTTTCATATATCCTGTCAATTTGTTGTCATGCGAACGAAAACGTAATATATTGTATATATTCTCAAAAGCCGCGGATAAAAGACTAGACCGCTCAAATAGAATTTCTGGTAATAAATGGATTCGATAAGTTCGCCTCTTAGAAACAATTTTCAATAAGGTTCATAACGAAATTTTTATTTTAAAACAAACAAAAAGTACACTGTGTCATAAAAAAAAACGGGGGTAAAAAAAAATAGTGGTCAAATGTTCTTACCAAATCATAAACAGTGCTTTGACCGAAGTTTAGGATTTGACCTGCAAGAAAGGTTTTCTACCGATGATTTCATTTTGGTAGCCGGCAACAGAAAGGCAAGTTTTGCACCGTGTATATCGAGCTCAACTAAACCATCTGTATAATTAGTCTCCCGTGAAAATCTGTTTAAAACAAATATGGCTTGAAAAATATCACAAAGCGAACGTGGGAAAACAAACTTAACATCGACTAAAACAGACAAAGCGCGAAAGTTCGTACGAGCGGGAAGATGTCTGCCAAGAACGACAACGGAAGGAAAGCCAGCGAAAAGCGGACTGAAAGTGTCTTTAAGAAAGTTCGTTCACCTTGCATTGATGCTCACTACGAGGCTTTTATAATGCGATCGAATTGGACGATTGGAAACTTGTACGCGGCGAATCTTAACTTGGGACAGAGTTATGTAAAACAAGTTGAGCATATAGAAAAACAAAGACAGGTTTGGTTGTCAGGGAAAAACAAGGAGGAGGAAACCATGCAGAAAAGGTTGGATGCTCTAAAGAGGCAAGCAAAACATTGTTTTCACTCCGAAGCTTTGACTGATGAAGTAAAAAACAGCACAACTCCGCGGCCAAGAGCTAAAACTGTAAGTGCCTGTTATCGAGTTGAGAGCTTTGAAAAGCTTGATTTCCTCGAGAGAAGAGGGCATTTTGGAAACAACAGGTCAACTTCTCAGCCGGCTAGACCTCGGTTTAACAGCGCTTGTTTATCAAACCTGAATACAGTCAAGGAAGGCTTTGAATTGCATCTAAACCCAAGCAGGAATAGAAAACTCCCAAACATTCAGAGTCGGCCAGTTAGTCGATCTACAGAAAATGCATTTGATTCGAGAAACCGTTCTCGTCTCGGCCTAAAAAGAACAACCTCAATGCTTCCTTTCGATGTAAAATCTCACAGGTACTTCACTGTGGAGTTGGAGCAAGAAATGAAAGCAAACAGCGATCTAATTCCTAAATGGTTACCGTCAAATCTACGGTCAAAAAATAATCACGATAACAGTTTACCCTAAAGTGCAGTATTTTCCGAAAATAATAAACAGGTTTGACAGTTTAAAAGCAAAAGGGCCGAGAGATTTGTTTTCATGTAAAATAATTAGCACATTTAGGAACTTTAATTAATAAAGGAAAAATTAATCGGGAAAATACAAGGGGAGTTCATTGCCTTTTTGTTGCGACGAAATATTACCAAAAACGTGATCTTCCCAATTATTAAAGCGATTTTCGTATGACCTTGAAATGAAAACGCGCGAACAAAACAGAAACAACAAACGAACGGAAATAGAGCGATTTGATTCAGGCCCTGATTTGATTGGTTTATCGAACGTACACAAACGCGCGAACGCGCGTGGCTTTTGGTTGGTTACGCAACGAACGGGGCCGGGTTGTTCAAAACAGGGTAAAGATAACCCGGGGTTAGTGCGAAATTTGAATTCAGATATGGAACCTTAAAAAGCAAATTCACTTTTATTCTTTTTGCCTACAATTTGATGATTGGATGCTCTAGAATAGAGAAAATTATCCGGGAAAATGCTTTTGCACAAAAGAAAAAGAAACCCAGGTTAAAATTTAACCCTGGGTTAGCGCTAATCGACCTTCGAACAACTGGGCCCAGGGTGAAAAAACTTCATGCCCGAGAACTTTCTAGAAATCAATCGATACTTGACATTGTTCGATTGGCCAATCGTGTTGCAGTATGACGTCAGAGCAATCTCCATGTTAGGGTTTTATTTGGCGGGGAAACGAAGAGTCCATGCAGCCATTGGCTGACAAAAAAATAGCGAACACTTACAGAAACCATTTTTCAAGGTCATACGAAAATCGCTCTATTTTTCTTAACACTTCATACTGTAAATTTGAACAACTTTACAGGAGCGACTGAACGGCATGGCTGGAAAAAAGTCCTGTCCAGCAGTACCGAACAAGTTGATTTTCTTACTGGCAAGTAACTTTTAACGCTTACTTGCCCTATGGATAAGGGTCCAGGCAATTCATCATCTAACAAAATCATTAACTAAGACGAGCAAAAAGTTGTCCAGGGCAAGAAAATGTGAGAGCTGCTTGTCCAGAGGACAAGTTGGGATTCAGGTTTTTTCCGAGCCCCGGAACGGGGATGATCTGCAACAAAACGGAAAAGGACTACCAATCATTTCTTTTGGACATAGACTCCAGGATTTTGATATACAAGTCCCAAAATAAAACAATGAAATAGCACCAAGGAATAAGTTGCTAACTAGCTTTTCTTTGTCAAATTCAAAAATAAATTCACGGCATAACTTGGATTTTATACAGACGCACAAGGTACGCTACGATGGCAATTGTATCACAAATTACAGCAATTTTTTCCTTCAAGCATGCAGTTTTCTTCGTTTTTCTCCTCAAACCGGCTAACTAGAAACCTTAGAGGTAAAAAAAATCCGTTAATAACAAGGTTTTTTCAACCTTTCTCTCGCTTTTTTTCCCGCCCAAACGACGGGAAAAGAAAAAGAAGTCCCAAGGAATCCACAACGCCCGAAACCTATCTTTGCGTCACTTATTATTCTTCGTAATTTTTTTTCCTGCGTTATGTTGAATAGGCTATTTCCGAGTTCCAAAAACTCTCACTTTAAAAACGAGGCTAACTGCAAAACCTTTCTTGTGAAAATGAATTTTATTTACGTGATAAAAAAATCATATCCATATCAATGGTTTTGTGCTTTGCATCTCTTTGGAGCAGAGGCTTGAGGCAACTCGTAAATGGTCTATTGTTATGACATTGCCTAGTTTCAATCGAGACGGGCTGGGTACGAGTCGGTTTATTATGGGATAAACAACACGAGACCCATATACTCAGACAGAGCACATTGAGGTTATGAAAACTCTGAAGTTTGGTGTCAATCGGGACAATATTGAATAAGATACAGCTATTAACAAACATGAAAATTTATAAGAGATGCATGGATTGCCGGACACATCGCCTGGACGACTATATATTTCTAAGTAAATTTTGGAGGTTTTGAATGGCTGTATCTCGTTCAGTATATCCCGATAAACACCAATCTTGAGAACGTTGCTAATTTCAATATGCTCTTTGTGTTGTTTATTCCATAATAAACCGACTAGTACCCAGCCCCCCTCGATTTGAAACTAGGCAACGAGCACTCGTTGGAAGGCTATCCTCTTAACAATTCTGTTGGATGGCTACGAACCATTTTACTATAAATTAAAATCAAAAATCAATATTTAGTACTATCTGTTCACTGTTGAATTATCTGTAGCTTCATTGTCCGCTATCTTTTGTAAGCCATTTTCATTTCCGTCCCTCGGCTCCTGTTCGTCCTGGTCACCACTTTCAATACTCCCCGAAACAGTTACTTCTTTAGCACTGAATTTCGATAAACATTTGTCTAGTCGCTTTAGAAACGTGTCCACATCCGCTTTCGTCATCCCTATCGCCGCGGCTGCAGTAAGGTAAGCACAGCGGTAGTGTTGAGCATGCGCACCCCAGCCAGTGAAGACGTAACCGTTGATCTCCTTTGTGCTATCAGGGGAAACTACTCTGAAATATAAATTCAATAAGGATGCGTTTGCGCTGTTTTCGCTACGCTCACAGCGTGCCGGCTCAATTTTGAGTTGAGTACAAAGCCTTTTTTTTAACGACCCTTCCCAACTCAACCTTTGATAAATTGTCGCCAAGCCTGCGTAGCAAGCGTTTCCGTGCGGTTTCCGAGCAAAGAACGAGGAACAAGAGTCAAAAATCGCGCGAAAAATGGGGTTCTCGTACCATTTTTCGAGCGGACAAAACCGAAAATTCCGTTCCTTGGTCTTCCTTTGCTCCGAAACCACACGGATATGCTTGCTACGCAGGCTAGTCGCCCAGCCTTAGACTTTGCTTATTATTGTCATCAGGTTCCTGAATCCTTACTTTAGTGTGAACATAGCGGACATTTCGCGGCGCCACTTCTAGGTTCCCGCGCGGAACGACGCGTGAGGGACGAACCCAGAAATTCTATACTGATGACGTCACTGATGACGTGTTTCTTAAGTGCTTTTAATTGATTGAAACAATTGTCCCTCTCGATACACGTACAGTAAAAACCTGCGAGTAAGAACCTGGTTTTCAAGAACCTCGTGTTAGGCTAACATTCGCCAGTTAGGGCCCCTCTCAGTATAGAAGAACTTGTTTGGCCTAAAATTTGAAACAGGTTCTATTTTCTAAAATCTATAAAAAAATTCTGTACACTTGGACTCATAAGATAAGTCAACATAAAGAATCCTCTTTGGAGGCACAGATATAATGAGAATCATATCTCTCATTAAGCAGGAGTGGAGAGAAGTTTTCAATAACTTTTACACCCAGTCTATCTCTCTAATGCGTTTAATTCATAACTGGGGACTCGGGCAAGTCATGATCATTCTTTAGCTTCGAAGTCAACCGCGTTACCAATACGCTAACACAGCAGAAACCGATTCAGTTTATGTAAACAACGGCGTCTGACCCGGATCTTACCTTGCTCCTGAAACACATCTCGTAAACAACATGGACCCAAGCTGAGTAACACCGGCCGCATTCAATTCCAGGCCCTCTGAGACTTTCTCAAGTGAAATGGCTGGAATAAGAACAAGGTAGCAAGTTAGGCTAATCAGTGCCGAAAAATAAGAAATAAGAAGTAGAAGGACAACATAAGACATTAGCCGCCTTACCCAGTGATATGGGATTGCCTTTAGTACTCAGTAGCCGCTCTCCATGCGTTGTTGCTACCCTGGAAAGGCCATCAGATAAGTAACTGTATACTTCCTGAAGAGGAAAATAAATGGAAAGAAAAGTTTACGATAAGAGTTGTAAAAAATAATATTACACAGCTTAAGCAACAACGAAGGCGACGGCGACGGCGACGGCTACGGCTACGGCTACGGCTACGGCTACAAAAACGTTACTTAAAAAGGGAATTCGCTCTTTTTCAAACTTTAACAACAATGACAGAGACGGTTACGAAAACGTCACTTAAAAGTGAAATTGTGCTGCTTCAAACTTTAAACTTGTCAGTTGCTCAATTGTTGGCAATTTTTTCTGGATGTGAGTTCTATAAGACTGTACCGATGTCCAGGAAAAGAAAAAGAAAGTCGTTTTCTTGTGTTCCCGTCCTCCACAAAACGTGAAATTAGGCATCTTTGCGTCTTTCGTGCAGTGACGGTAAAGAAATGTACAAAAAAGCGTGACGCAGGTACAAAGTTATTGTTTTGCCAATCTAAACCTGTCGCTTTTTTGCCGTTCTCGTTGACTTTGGTGTCGACGTTGCTTAAGCTCCCTATCATTACAGCTGATTGCACCGTAAGTTCAGTCACCATTGAGCCGTAAGTGTCACGAGGTGGGGAGAATCGCGGGCGCATTGAGACACCTGCGCCACGGCTGGAGACTGAGCCTAATTCATTTGCACCCACACATCGTGAAAAAAAGTATTTTCAAATCTCAAGCGAAACATTTTGGACAAAAAAAACTACCAATTTGCTCACTGACTAAATGACGGTTAATCAACCTGAACATCACGTGATGGTCTGCTTCTCTGTTTGTCCGACTGACTGCAAATGAACAGTGAAGACTGAATTGACTTACTGACAGATGAATGACTGGCAACTGACTAGAGAAATGAATAACTCACTTTTGATAAAGTGATTACTAACTCACTGATAATTGACTGACTGACTGACTGACTGACAAATACATGACTTCTCTCCTTTCTATGTAGCTTTGACTAGCTTTAAATACCCTTAAAACGAAGGAGTGATGGAGAGAGGGGGTGAAATGAGTGCACTGTCACTGTGTCCTCAAGTTTATCAGTCGTTACTGTCATGAGTTATCGACATAAAATATGGTTGCGTTACCTTTCCCTTTAGTGACTGCACACACAGACAACATAAGTGAAATATTGACCTCAATAAATGAGCTGTAAAATTACTAGAGCCTTGCAAATGCCCAAAGACAGCCCCATATATCATTAGTGATGGAGACCGCTGGCTAACATATCTGTCTTGTGTTTAACCTCACCTAAAGTACATTTGAGCCTCATCTAACTGCTCACTGATGACCAACTAACTTGAGCACTGACTGATGTCAGAAAGTGCATCAAATTACGCGAAACACAACAAAACTACAAAGATCAGTAGAGTTAAACCCTATTAATGTAGACACTGAAGGGACCATAGAAGGAGTCCATATTAATGAGGTGTCTGTATTAAGGGGGTCGAATTTAAAGAAAATGTAAGGGCTTTCTTTCCCCAAGGTCAAAGCAAACTATCCGTAATAATGAGGTGCCCATATTGCCGGGTTTGACTATTAAATTTTGATCTTTCTTGCCTCCTTGCCATGCATTCTTACCTTTCTTTGTTGCAAGAGCTGCTGATATCCAGCTGATCCAAGGGACAGCAAAGTGATAAACAGATCAATTGAAGGAGTGGCTGATGCTCGGCCTGTCATTCAAATGAAATTTCACATCAAACAAAGCTAGGTTTGATCTAGAGAGAGCTTGGGTGCTTTTTAAGGAATTAAGCTCTGGATGTCATCAAACTCTCAAAAGGGTAATTTTCCAGTGGCTGAGTGTAACAAAATAGGTGAAAAATGTTTTTCTTACACACCGCTAGGGGCCTGGGCATAGATCATGTGACCAAAAGGCGGGCAGTTGCTTTTGTTGCGGAAGTTGGCTTGGCATGGCTACCAATGGTGTGTGAGAAATAGACATTTACAACTGTAAATATATTCCAAGGGTAATATCTTAACTGACACTCCAAAAGCAATACAATCTTTACTGTACCTCACTCACCGGGGTATGTTTTACTGACAGCATCAATAAATTTTTCATCAAATCCTGCCACAATAGCTCCCCCAACAGGAATCATGAAGTTTTTATCAGTGCTTTGAACAAATGCATCTACACGACCTATCCTTGCTGCCTGTGGTAGAGAGAATGACCACACTATTTTAACCCCTTCAATCAGACTGCATTGTAATAACAGCCATTCATGTTCAACCCAAAAAATTGCAAAAAAATTCCAATAATTGGAATTTTTTTGGTATTATTATAATTATTATTTTGTAGCAAAGTCTGAATTTATTAAACAAATGTTCGGTCAAAGAGGTTTGATTTGAATGGTAAAATTGTACGCCATTTTTATGCCAGATGTGTTTTCACACACACCAACAAGAACATAGCGTACTGTTAGCAAATACAACCAAAAGTATCAAAACTGCAAAAAAGAAATTTGCGCAAGAGGATTGAAGCCATACACCACCTCTTAACAAAACAAAAATTAATTTTCATTCAAACAGCTGGTTATAAACTCTGCCATATTTTAAGGTACATCTCTGCCTCAAGAGAATGTGAACTGACAGACTGTACCTGTTGAATCAGATGCATGCACTTGGACGACTGTATCCCATAGGCATTGTTCACAATGTGTGGTACATCTTGTTCCTTGCAAAGCTTGGCCACTTCTTCCAACCTTGAATGTAAAATCTGGTAATCATTTTTGACACACTTAAAAAGTTACAATATCATAATAAAGAATGAATGCTTTTAAAGAATTTTTTTTTTCCAGCACCTGTCTGGTGTTCTTGGAGCAAAGCAGCTGGTAGTGGTCATAATACAGACAATATTTTCAGAACCCAAATCTTTGATCTTCTTCTCTACAGCTGCAAGATCTGTTCGTAGTTCATCACCCTCCAAAACATTTTCAATAATGACAGGTTCAAATCCTGGTAAGAGAACATGGTGATAATAATAAGTAAACCATTAAGTGGCCTCTTAAACAGCCACCCTCTAATAAGAGGCCAGTAATCAAAGTCCCAAAATAATTGTAGAATACAATTGTGAATTAAGCTGACACCTCTATGATGAAGGAAAATATAGTTTGAGATGGACGATGATGTGTACTAGTAATGCCACATTCCATCATGTGTTTGTTTCAAAATAAAGCGATGTTTCTGCAAAAGGTTATTCTGATTTCCGACTAACCTCTATTGGGTAGCCTACCTCCATTAAGCGGTCACTTACTGGTACCCTGATGGTGGCCCCTTAATGGAGTCTAGTTCAACTGTATTCGTATAGTTGAAGCTCTTGTAACATACACTCTTGTAAGTGGACAGCTCTACTTATGGCCACCTTCACAACACCCTGTTTCAGCTCCCATACAAGATACAAAATTCCTGTAAGTGGACACCACAGACACTTTCAGGGTTTACAAGTTAGATATTGGCTTTGTTTATAAGTTCCTGTAAGTCAGGTCACCCGAAATGAAATCCCAGCCTTTTATGAATCTTGCACTTCAATAAATCAACTTCAAACCACTGTTCTTTACAATGAATTTATATTGGTTTCAGTTTTGGTTTTTTTTAAATACACATCTGCCCAGTTACACTTTGAAAGACCACTTGAATTTTGTCCCCGGCCTGTGACTAAATTACAACATTGTCTGGCAGAACAACAGTGTAGCCAAACACTACAAACTGTCAGTTTCTTGCATTTCCAATGATTACTTGTAGCTGGGCAAGCTCCCGTAAGCAGCCATCTAACCCTTACACCTCTAGTGACTACTTACAAGAACATAACCATTCTCGTAAGTGGCTAGCTCCAGTTATATGGACACCTTTTTCATTCCCAAGGGTGTCCACTCACGAGAGCTTCCACTGTATGGCACCAAAATCCAAAACCCAATGGTGCTTTATAAAAAGATTACAAACAGAAGAAAAACAAAATAATATAAAACACAAAATTATCACAGAAAAATTCTAAAAATTTAATACTAAGATTGAAAAGAATTCATGTGTAACAAGCTTGCTAAAAAAGGTTCATTTGAAAAAGCCTTTTTTCACTTTGACACTATAGCCTGGAGTTTTGCACATTGGCTGGGTAACATATCAACAAGATAAGAAGACACTGCTGGCTAACTAATATAATCACTTACCAGCAGTAAGGATACATTTAAAACAAGACTTCTGATCAATTCTGGGCCATATCACATACTTTGCACCAGGCCTCTGCTGTTTCAATGTCAACAGTGTCATTACCAAACTCATACCCGTTGCCACTGGCAAAACAAGACAGGCTTTTGCTGACTTTACCCCTATAAAAGAATGGATTGCATTGTTTTCTTATGCAAAAAAGCAATTTTTAGTTCCTCTAGTTTACAGGGCTCGAAAAAACAAAAATTTCAGCTTGTCCTTTGTCCATCTTATGCAGGTGGCCTTAGAGAGGGGTTCCACTGTACCAACTTTCACCATGTTAAGATAACAACAGAACCTACCTGCCATTTTAATAGCATCTAAAGCCATACAGTTGGTGAGTTTCATCAACAGAGATGAGCCGGCTGCTTTAGGTTGCACTGCTGCTATGTCCCCAGATCTACCAATACCATGGCTTAGCCTAGCATGAGAAAGCAAAAAATAATGACTCACTCCAGACTCAATAGGGACATTTTCACAAATTATGACAATATTTGACTACAACTACCAGAATTCATTTTGTCTTTGCTTTCCACTGAGGTTTAAAAAACAATAGCCCTTATTTACACAAGAAAACAACAAACTGAAGGATTCTGGTAGTTGTAGTAAAATGACATCATTCTGCAATTGCAATATTAATTGTCCTATTATGAATAGAAAACATAACCATTACCTTTTACAACAAGCCTGTGGATGATGTTGACATGACTTAACCTGCAATCAGGTAATTTCCTTCTTTTTGGGGGGAGTGTGAAAAGTCAGCAAAGTGCAAAACGTCAGGCAAAGAAAGAAAAAGGAAAAAAGAACAACTTGATCACAGGTCAGGCATGACTCTCCAAAGGGGAGAAGAGTCCATGTGAATGATCCCACTTTCTACAAACCTGCAATTTTATTTGACTTTTTGGAAATCTGTGGAATGTTTTCGGAAAGAATTTTGGATACCTTTGGATATGATTTCAAGAGTTCTCCATAATTGACAATTTTTTGTAGTCTAACTCAAACTAACCTTGAAGGTATAATTTTCATGGTTGAGTATTCAAAAAAAGCCCTTTTACTGGTACTTTCATTATTACATGCCATTTATATGTTTTTTGTTTAACAAAATAATATCTTGAAAAAAAAATTATCCAAAGATTTAAACCACATGTATCTACTTTTAGTAGCAAATCACCTAAAATGGCGTCTTGACACCAGTGAAGAAATAACCCGTCCTTCTCTTTCTCCTGCACCAACATTACCTGAAATCAAAAAACAGTCAATTAAGTCTGCCATCATAAGCAAATCCATATTGTAGTTCAAAAAGAATAATCAAGGTTTCAAGACAAAGGAAACTGATGCACAAGTAGAAACTGTTTTAAAACCTCAATTGCTTATTGAACTAGATCAACATCCACATTTCTTTCATTTCATTCAAATGTAGTTTATGATTATTGTTTTGAAGATCCAATTTGATTCCAAATAAAATGCTCTACATGTATATGTTAGAGGTCAAAATTCACATTAAACACATACTCATGCCACACCTGGAAAGTTGTTACTGTCCATAACAGAGAGTTCTTGCAAAAGCAGTTCAATGCTGATATCATCCCAACCCTCTGATGGCCACTTTCTCTAACAAAAGCAAGAAACAGAATAATAAAGCATTGAAAAAACTACAATTGGCAGCAAAATTAGTTGAGAAATTCTGCTCTAAAGGGCCTCCCAAACGTTTTGCTTACTTAAGAAGGGAAAGTAAAGCTTTCCCTTCCCCCTCTGTGTAATGTTGTGCTGCTGTTTGAGATACCTATAGAAAACAACAAACACCTCAACTTTGAATGGAGGGGAGGGGAGAGGGGTGTGAACTGTTTTGTTCTCAAAGTTACCCAATTTGAGGACAATGTCTCACCGATTTTGTCGCCGATTGTAGATGATAGAAACTCACCAAAAGAAGTTCTGACTGCTTACTGTTACATCTCTCATAACATTGATCTTGGGTGATGAATCACTGTTTTTAGTGTATCATCCCTTGTACAGGACTCTAGATTCAAAGTCAGCAGGATGATTTCAAACAATTCCCTAAACCAAACTTAAATCCAAGAACAAGGCTGTTGCTAAGATTTCAAGTTGACAGGTAAATGCAATTATCAGGTGGGAATTGAACAGGTAAAATGTTCACTTGGCTCTATTTTTCTTTTGTCTCGCATGAAAATAGCTGAGGTCATACTTGTAGTATCTGGGAGACATCCCTGTCCCCTCACTCTTCAAGTCATTTAGTTCATTAACTTTACCATGAAACTCGTCATCAAAGTTTCACCACCCTCGAAACACTCCAACATTAATTGAATTTTCCCATCATCATCATCATCATCATCCCATCACTTTTAATCCAGAAATTATGGCACTCCCGACACCCAATGAGAAAGTAACCGCATGTCCAAGATACTAAATCACTAGCCACACGATCCTAAACTCTCCAGGATGAAGTACAAGGCAGGAAAAGGCACTGAAAGCTAGAGCTTGAAAGAGACAGTGTTGTGAGTTGTTACAACAACTGTTTTCGAAAACCATTAGCCTCCACAGCTGTTAATGCTAGCTTTAATTAACAATCAATCTTAGGCCCTGTCATGCTTAGCGACTAGATCAATCTCAGATTGATCTGGCTTTTATACATGCTGAATATGAATGTTTGCAATTTTTCTGAAATTACATCTGGGATTGATCAAACCTGGATCGCTTCAGATGGTAGTCTGAGATCGGTCCAAGAATGATCTATAAATTTTGTTCCATGCAAGTGAGAACATGAACTTTACTGAAAGCGATCTAGCTCTGAAGCCTCTCCTCATTGAGAGACACCCAAGCATATCATACAACTTGTAGCTCACAAGAGGACTTTTGTTTTTACAAGTTGCAATGTCTTCAAAAAAAGAGAACTGTGTACGGAGTCTGAGACAAGAGCTCTTATCACTGCTTGGGGTGATCAGATTCAAGATAACATTAACATAAGTCAGCAAAACCCAGACGTTTATGTAGACTTTGCTAAAGCTGTAACAAAACAGGGATTCCCTGGACAGGACCGGAAGTAGTGCTGGACAAAGGCAAAACAACTAAAAGCCAAATTGCAAAACTACAATGATTCCTGTAAAAAGTCAGGACTGCCCTCCCCTGCCCAAGAAAAAAAATGCATGAGTTTATGTTTTTAAAGAATTAAGCAACTTCCTTGGAGACCTGCAGCCTCAGGATTAATCCTCCTTACTTAAAAAATTATTTGACTACTTAGAAGTCGTCTGTGCGAACAGCTCCCCATGCGATCTCAGCATCGATTGGAGATCGATCTGATCAATCTCATTATGAGATTATGATTATTGTTTTGTGTTTGAAACAACAAAAACACATCCATTTGGCCAATTTATAACCAGCTACTACTACTCTATTCAACTGAAATATGATTTAGTCCACGTTAAAAGCACCTTCTTGCTGAACATAAGCTTAAATAAGCAATTTATTCAATTATTTTTAGCTTAATGTATTGTAGCTCAATGCTCCGTCCTCATGCTCCTAAACATCTACAATTTGTGGCTCATAGCTTCCTCCACTTTCTCCCTCCCCTCCTAATTAATATCATCAGCTGGACAATTCTTGAATGTACTTAAAACAAATTATAAAACTGCTCAAAAGAAAGAAACTTTTCACCGACAATATACCGTTTACAGCGTACTTAAAACTTTCCAGAACAAACATTTTCAGCAGACATCTCAGTACAGCGCCTAACTTCGTATTGCTATCATTTCAGTTGGAGTCATGATCCAATATTGCATTACTTACGTGTTCCAGAAATATTCTTATTTGATTTTCGCGGCTCTTTCTGGCATTCTGAGCTTGCTGAACGTACGAAACTGGAATGATCTTGCTACAGGCCTCGAAGCTGCCCGCGAACATCGCGCTTCCCTGTACTGACTGCTTAGAGTATCAGGGTGGTAATAGGAATTTATGATTCAATGAACAAATTGCACCTGTATAGTCGTTCACTTTTTCGCATCCTTTTCGTGAAATGAGTACCACTGAAAATTCATAAAATTCATCTAGTATTCATTCGTTTTATTTATCACAACCTGGGAGGAAAAAAAGAAAATTACTTTTTTTTAACTTTTTGCACCCGGAAAGATCAAGTTCGATTTTCTCGCTACGTAGCACAGTGCGAAGAAATGGAAATGCAATGAACACAACCGAGACAAGAAAATATCAAGTGATATTTCTAAAAAATGGCTTGTTTACAAGCGGGAACCGTCCTTACCGCTACTGTGGAACAATCATTAGAAAACTGTCTTCTTGTCTACGTAAAGCATAAGTCAAAAATATTTAGAGGAGTGCTTTTTGACGAAAAGAACGCGATCGTTTGGAGGTGGGTCAACTTGTTTATTCACAATTTGTGTTGAGTTATAAATTGTTAAAAATTATTTCGTAAGGGATTTTGCACTTTCAGGTAGTCAGTTTAAAGATAAATTTAAATGTAGACTTATCCTTATGTCTGTTCTTTTTTTACGCACGATATATTTTGAACTATAAAGAGCACCCGTTGATGAGCTGAACACAGGTCTTGTAGCAGTGAAGGGGAAAATTACTTCAGGAAGTACTACTCTTGTTGATGGCGCTTCACGGTGGTCAACAAGGCAGGCCAGTCTGTTTTACAGACGACAGAACAATAAGTCGTTTCCTTGTCGAAGGATCCCGAGCTTATTTAGCGACGTTAAAGTCCTAACAGACGCTGATTTAATTAAGGAAAGTCAGGGAAACTCTAAAAATATGGTGAGCAAATCAGGCACTTCAACCAAAAGACCAACTGCCTTGGGTGATTATAAAACTAAGCAAGGGCAGTTAAACAAGGCTAAGGAAATTTCGGCAAGAAAGGTCACCTGTGCATCGACCCAAGTTACTGTCAAGACCTCCAAATGTGAGACTAAACGAAAAAGGAAGTCTTCTAGTCAAGACATCTGTGACAGGCCATCAAAGAAGAAACCACCAATGGTGAGCCTGCAAGGTGTCCAGAAAAACACTGACAACAGGCAAATAAAAATGGAGTGTAAAAGCCCAAAGAAAACTAAAGTGGTTAGTGATGAAACAAGTACCATAGAATCAAAGAATTCAACAGCAGAGAGCGTCTCTTCAACCCAATACAAAATTCTGATGACGAGACCTGCAGTTCCCACAGTACCGGTAGGGACGCACACAACTGCACAGCAACAATCCAGCACTGTGTTGGTACTTAAGAAAGTTGTTCCACCTGTTGAAAGGGAGGTGAACAGATTGCCTGTAAGAAAAAGCTTGGAGACAGTTGTGTCTAATTTGACTGATAGGAATGTTAGTAAGAATGTTTGTAATGATGAAGTTGAAGAATGGGAAAATCAAAGCGATGAGACACCTATTTTAACAGTGAAACTCGAGAAGAAGGGAAAAGACAGTGTGGATATCGATAACAGGAGGCACTCTGAATTGCATGTTGCAACAGCAAAATGCTGTGCTCCCAATGTTATGACTGATAAAGATGACTTTCATTTTGACGAAGAGAATTCAGTTGGAGAGTTAAATTCAGCCACTGATCAAACTGATATTCGGATTGAGTCTAATTCATCTGATGAACACAAAAGAGAGAATACGACAAGTCTGTTGAATGATGATGCTGGCTTTTCAGGAACACAGGAATCAAAAACTGAAAATCATGGCCCCATTAAACGATCTGCTAGGATCAGTGAGAGGAAGGCAAAGATCATTGCCTCTTCTTTAACAACTAAGAACTACCCTGAAAAATCGGATTGGCTCAAAGGGCTTGAGCCAGAGAGAAACCAGTCAAGCACAATTTCTAATGCCTTGAGTCTTAATTCCTCAAGCCTTTCAACAATCACAACCACAAACACAGAACACCAACCTCAAAAACACAAAACTAAACCTGCTAATAACATCAAGT
Source organism: Porites rus (assembly GCA_964035705.1). Lineage (NCBI taxonomy): Eukaryota > Metazoa > Cnidaria > Anthozoa > Scleractinia > Poritidae > Porites > Porites rus. The sequence goes on along the minus strand of OZ037996.1, from coordinate 6,705,747 downwards.
ACACACAACGAATGACCTGGCAGCTTCAACCTCAGGTGACTCCGACTGACAACAGGAACCCTGTGTCTGTCGGCGATATTGTTTGGGGCAAAGTTCATGGACATCCTTGGTGGCCAGGAAAGGTACTGGCCATTAGTGGAATCAGAAATGAAGACAGCAAGAACCCATGGAACAGAGATGCTCATGTTTCCTGGTTTGGCTCCAACACAAGCTCCATCATGCCTTTGCACAGCCTTCAGTTGTTTCTGCCTAACTTTGTTAAAAGACACAAGAAACGTAAGAAAGGATTTTACAGAATTGCTGTCAGGGAGGCACAAGCAGCATTAAAACTGATGGATGATGATAGCTGTTTAGCTTGGTAAAATAGTATTATTATATAAATATAATACATAATGCACCAGTAGCTCTTTGAAATGTTTTATCATGTAACTACGTAATTTAAAATCTGCAGAGAGCTGTTTGATGCATTACTACTTACAAAAGAACCTATGACACACTGTAGAGCATTTTGCAACTTACTTGAGTTCATTTAACTGTATATATCTAACAAGATGTTCAGGAACTGGGTCTAATGCAGTAATTGCCCAAAGCAAAGTGTTAGCATTAACTAGACCTGTAGTCATTACTTATTTTCTAAAAGTAAGTTCGCTTGCCTTCAAGTACATGTAATATAAGAAATGATATTATCAAATCCAGTCCCTCCCTGAGAGAACAGTTAGTCAAATACAGAGCTCAAACAAGAACTTGGGTGTTAATAGCCTGCGATACAACTGCCTTTAATACTTCCTGTCACTAGGGATGTTTTTCAAGAGAGATAGATCTGCATATTGGCTTCAAAAGTTCTGTACTTGTCTTATGCCATAAATCTGTTCAGAATCTGTTTAAGAGCTCTGGTTTGTTGACATGGTAATTAATGCACTAAAAGGCTACAAAGATCAAAAACACAACTTAGCATTGAAATTACCTCCAATAAACACTCATTACCCATGAATATTATAATGGTTTACAAGGAGAATTTGAGTTTTCCTGGCACCAATCCACAACAGAGCTCAAAATTTCTTAGGACAGAATGCAGACAATCCAGTTGTGAAACATCACTAGTGACAGGAAGTGATGAGATGCAGCTGTATTTGCAGGTGAGTGAAAGCTTGTCTAAACAAGGAAAACAATTTTATTGGACAGTTTTTTGTCCTCACATGAACACAAAAACAGAAGAAACGGACCCCACAAGTTCTAAAAGAACAGAGTTTACTGGGATCATTCACAAAAGAGTTATTGCATTGCACAGGGTTGCAAGAATTTGTTCAAATTGCCACAAAATTATGGCAGTAAAATGATACTTGTTGGAAGAAATCTCACGATTAATCGATTTCTCAAATTCCAGGAATTAAATCATTTTCACTGTAAATAATGTAAAAACTTCATGGTTCACATAGCTATTAATAGAGCCCTCCTTTAGAAATCTAGCAATATATAAAATGTGAGGCTGCTAGAATCTTTCTGGGCATTAGGTAAGTCCAAACCCATTGAATGAACTTGTCTTCCCTCAATGGAGAATTCTTCTTGTTGAGAGCAATAAATTTTTATTGATAGTTGGTTTTGAAGATTTGTGCCAAATCACTTGGACTCAATCAGCAAACTGAGATTAAAGTGGCCCCATAGTCATGTCATATCAGGAGGCAACTGTTAATAGTCAGAAGGCTTAATCCCGCCATACCTGGTTTAGCTGAAAATAGGCTTTCGTTAGTAACAATGCCTTTCCAAATAAGGTTCCAAACAGCCCTTGTTGTATGTATACGTATACCTTACAAGTTTCTGGTACTTAATTAACTGTACAACAATATATTATAACTTAAGGATCAAATTTTAAACTGTTTAGGTACTATATCTTAAAAGCGGTATTTAATTAAGGTCTGTTCACCCAAACTGCCTTGTGCTCACCTGTTATTTTCTGGAAGAAAAAAAATGGCAACCGCTGACAGTTTGGAAATTTTCTGTGGACAAAACTCAGTGCTGTAGCAGCTGCTCGTAAGGTGTGTCCTCATTGGTTGCAGAAAATAATAACACAACATTGTTTATCATTATATCCTGTGTTTTACGGTAAGGTTAGCAAACCAATGGTTTTTAGGGTTAGGAGAGCTGCTCACACAAAAATATGCATTGCTTGTGAAGCAGTCTGGGTGGACATTATTTTGGAGGTGCACTTAAATTACATGTATTTGCACTATATTTTCCTCTCTTTCTTCTTTTAAAATGGCTTTTCAAGTGGCAGGATAGTGTCTATGGTAATCTACAGTGTCAGCAAGTCAGCACACGAAAAAGTGCCAAAGCAAAGAAATATTTAGTGAAAATATGGAGACCTTATTGAAGGATTAAGTTAATTGTGTACATAGGAAATGTTGACTTTTGTCAAGCGTCTATCCAACGTAGACAAAGAAATTTAAAGCAAGACCATGTAAAGAGCATTTAGTTAAGTTAATTTAATTTAAAGTTTATTATTTAAGAGATTAAGATAGTTTGAGCAGGATATTTAACAGATTTCTTCCCTTCTTGTAAGCAAAACTACAGGGTATGCTCTAAAATATGTCTTGGTCAGAATGTTTCTTGTTTTTGTGTAGGAAAATCATTCAGTTCCTTTCAAATGCAGGCAGGGAGAAAGCATGGTCACATGCTGGAGTGTTAATTTGTTCCCACTTGCTTGGTTTATTTGCTCAACTATCGCTGAAAGAAAAGAAACACCTAATTGTCAAAAAGAAGGTTACAAGGTGATTGAATGACTGTATAATTAAATACCATCATCACCTTTAGCCTTAGTAAACAGCTAAAATTTGCTACGCCTGCCAACATGCAAAGAGAGTCGTGTCCGATAGCACGGAACTAGTGGATTTTGCTATCGGGCTAGTGAATTTTGTTCTCAACTTGCCCGATGGGCAAGTGAAGTTTTTTGAGGAATTCAAATTACAGAAGAACTGTGAAATTAATTCTGCTCATCAGAAAGTTTTTGGGGCTAGTTCAAATGACGTTTGGGCTAGTAAATGCTACCTTCCGCTTGCCTGAATGACAATCAGTAAAACTGACTTTCTTTGCACCCTGCCTGCACTGGGTTCCCTACAAAATGACATCTAAGAAATGAGCCCAAAAATTCAATATTGATGAAGTGTCACTACCCAGATCTGGGTAGTAGATTAGTTGTACCACAAGGGAAGTGTGCTTCAGACAATCAGAAGCACTACCCAGATATGGGTAGCGACAGATCATCAATATGGAATTTCTGTGTTCATTCCTGAGAAGTCATTTCACAGGGAAACCTATGGTGGCATCACAAAATGATAGCTGATTGCTCAGGCTACATCAACACTTCACTACTGCAGATTAAATCCCATGTCTTTATTCATATTTTTAAGATCATTAAAATCTTGGCTATACATGCAATGAGTAGGAAGTATGTACAATAATTGTACATACAATTCACCTGACTAGCTTTATCTTTATTGTAAATTAGAATATTAGGCTCATCCTCGGTGAAAAACCTCGCTAAAACTCACAGGGAGCTAATAATATTATTTGTCAGCAAAGAAAAAGTACAGATCATCAGAGAAGAAGGCAACAATAGTCTGAAAACAAAGAAATGTTTCACAAGGTTCACCATGAATATTGACATTTTTGCTCATAATTCTTCATACAGCCAACTCTCTATAATCAGACATCATCAAGAGGAGCGAAAGGTTTAGTCTCTCTTGGAGTGAAAAAATAAATAATATTGTCCTTTTCTGGGGGATGGCTATTTGTAGAGAGTTTACTGTTGTTTATAGTAATTAAAAATGAAGAATTAAATTGTTTATGGGATATTTCATGTGTTTGCAATCAGTTTCAATAAACTGTCTGTATGAGGCAGATAATTTTCTATTTTATTGATGTCTGGGAGTATATACTCACCTGCATTTGAGTTAAGAAAACACTGTCTGTCTTGTTACTCGTAATTACCGACAAGTTCATACAAGTTTTAACAACCAGTAAAACTATCCACTGTTATTTTGAAATACTTACTTCTCAGTCTCAGATTGTCCTTTGAAATCATTAAACTTGTTAATAATAATTACTTAACTATTAAATAAGTGACTAAGAGTTAACACAAAAAGTTGAAATAAATTACAAACTATAATCAGGCATTCATTATTAAAATTTCCCTACCACAATAACTGAGTATTACCACCATCTTCATGCTACCATTGTCCACAGAGCAGTCCAAAAAATGGCAGGGAAGAGAAATCATGGACGTCCAGGCAAAGACGTTTGCCTCTTTGAGGGGGTTGTTTATTGTGAGTGTATAAGGCTTTTTTCAGCGAAATATGTCTCCAAGGTTTTCCTGAGGCACCATATAACATATTATGGACTTTCCACTTCACTATCAATGCTTTGAATATCATGCATGTTAGGTCCTGTTGCAGACAAAGCCCTGAGTGGTACTTGAAAAGAGAGAGGTTGTTCATGATGATAATAGGAGCTTAAGCATCGACAACAAAACATCACTTAAAAAGTGAAGTTGTGCTACTTCAAACTTGAAATTTCTCAGTTCCTCCCTCAAATGTTGGCAATTTTTCTGGAGTTCAATTCTAAAAGACTGTATTGAAGTTCAGGAAAAAGAAAAAGAAAGTCGTCTTGTGTTCAAATTAAATCATCCACACAACGTGAAATTAGGCATTTTCACGTCATAGTCGTGCAGTGACAGAAAAGAAATGTACAAAAAAGCATGATGCACATGCAGTATTGTTGTTTTGCAAATTTTTTGCCGTTCTCGTTGCATTGCCGTCATCATTGCTTAAGCTCCCTAATAACGCCAGAGACACACCAAGAAATGCTGACTACACGTAAGTATTGCATGGCATAACAAGACAACCACTTCATGGCTTCAACCGCAAAAAGAGCATACATGTACCATGCCAAATCTTATGAATAGAGTAGTTTTCGTTTGAGTGTCGTAAAACCAAAACCAAAGTAATTACTCTGGCCAATCACATAGGACACAGACAATACATTGAACCAATCAAAACTCGAAGTAATTACATGTGGCTGACGCAAAGCGCGGGAAAATGCATGCGAGCGCGTCACAATTGGCTTTGGTTTTACTTCTGATTGGATGAAAAGGTGGCGCGAATCTTTTAAGCCAATCGCATCGTGTAGAAAGTGCAAAACCAATTACTTTTCGACACTCAAATGAAAACCGCTCTAACTCATAAACATGTTACAGTGAAGAGTAGTTTCTTATGATTTGCTCAGTAGCTGCAAAACTGTCGACAAAATGATCCTCTGTCATTCCATACTTTAAATACTGGTGGACATAAGCCCGTGAAGTGAACATGTTCCAAGCTTTCTGAACCACAGAGTTTAAGGGAGCCACAGGAGTTTGGCTGTTGCTAAGCAATGTCACTGACTTTTCATAATGGTTAAATGGCCTTGGATGGCACCATATTGTGCTAGAACAACTTGATGGCACCCAGTTCGCATGAAGTCTGGGATCATTAAAAGAAGTCAGATCAGACTTATGAACATCCACTCCTCGTAATACCAAGAGGTTAGCAATGGATTTATTGAATTTTTCTCTCAGTCGTGGCGGTTCACCGGGTCTGAGATGAAAATCAGCACCATCAGGGTTGGATGGCACAGGTAACTTCACTTCCCAGTCAATGCCTGCCAAAATGGGGGAAAGTAAAAGAAATCATGAATCTCTCTATAAAATGGTATATGCCATTGAACAGGGTATGGTTAATAGGGGCTTGAGTCTTAAAGAGGGTATGCAAGACACTACTCAGTGTCTTGAACAGGGTTTCTTTTTTGACCAAAAGCCTTTACAGAGCCATAGCTAGCAGGGGAGAAGGGGGGCACCTGCTCCCCCTGGACCTGTTGAGCCTGACACATCAAGTCTGTGGATGGAATCGTTTTCTTTAGACTCAGTTATTTTTATTATAGTGGCTTGCAATAACAATAATTATTATTGTTTGCCATTTTCCTATTCGAGGTCGATTTTTCAGAGACATATCTCATGACAATTGCTGAAAATAGCATTTCGGAGCCTCCAAATTTGAAAATTTTCTGGGGGAGGATACCCCCAGAGCCCCCTTCAAGGCTTGTGCCTTCGGCACTCGCAATAATGCCCCCGCTTCCCCCGTTCCAAAAAACCTAGCTACGGCCCTGCTTTAAAAGGATGTTAAGCTTGGCAATGAGTGGTCGACATATGTGGTACCCACAAATTTTTCCTACAAAAAAATTATTTCAAGATGTTAGTTTTTTTAGTGCACCCCCATCTGGGTATAGATCACTAGGTAAACTTTCTACTTCCTATCACAGAGATCATGTATACCTTCCTCCATGCTGGCATCAGCTATAAGCATTTGGCGCAGGTGTTTTAAGAGTCCCGACCAGGTGTAGGTACTGAAGGCTAGGGACTTTTCAGCCATTTGAGGAATGTTCTTCAATGTCATCAGTTTATATTCAGGATGAGGACAAACTTGCTCAATCAGATCTCCAAGAAGATTAGTTACTGAGATTGCTTGTTTGTAGTAAGCAGCATCCTGTCCCGGAGAAAACAGTTTCACTGGCTGCAATACACTTGCAAGCTTATGTGAAATCACCTTGTTTATATCCTTGAAAGAGATGTGTTTTAAGTTCATTAACCTAGAGCATATACTTTGTAGCTTGTCGTTCTCGAGTATGATTACACCGTCTGAGCACTTATACAAATGAGACAGCGTTAAAATAGCGTTGTAATTTTGCACTATCACTTCTCCGGTTCCATAAGGCCAGACAACTTGGTTCAGTATAAACGAATGTCGAAACTCATCACGAAGGCAACCAGTAACATAAGCTCCAACACCAGAACCAGTTCCACCAGCTAAGCTAAGCAAGATCAGAAATCCGCCAAATCTGTCGCATTTTTCGACCTCTTTCTGCACAATTTCTAGCACTTTATCTGCTGATTTTGGCCCATGTTCCAAAAAGCCGTGGGCCCAGTTATTTCCTGAACCGCGTTTCTGGCAAAATTGCTGCCCTGTGGGATAAGTCCATTTACCAGTCTTTCTGGCCTCTGTTAATGTTTGAGATATTACTTTGGATTCCATATCGATCATGACTGCACGTGCATTCAATAAAGTTCCCGTCTTGTCACGAGTAAAGAACCTTTCTACTACTTCTTCTTCATAATCTTGGATCACTTTGCGGTCTACGCTCTTCGAAATGAACTGAGAATTCAGCTTTGTTGCATCCTCTATCAAAAGATCGAACAGTTCACCGCCTATCTGATTCCCACACTGGCCCAACTGTAGTGTAACAACAGACATGTTGCTCGTTCTAATTGCCCGCCATCCCCGCCATCTTGGATATACTAGTCGAGGGAGCCTGGACTCTCAGTTCCAGTTCCCAATCAATCAAAATCAATCAATCAATCATTTATTTTAACACGTTACGTCAAAGAGCTAAAAAACTCGTTCAAAACACGAACGTGTATAAATAAAATCTATAATAACTACAGCTATATAATATTATTCAATTTTAAAAAAACTCAATAAATATATACATATAAAAAACTTGGTAATAAAAACATAAAATATAAAAAGCTAAAACCGACTAAAAAGCCACATACTAAAAACGTGACTAGGAAAACTATAATACTCGTTCTAAAACAGTTAAAGGCTACAATCGTGCACTGTAAGACGCGTTCTAAAAAGCTACAGTCGTGCAATTTACTTCTGAAGTCATTAGCATCTCTTGAAAGACGCACTTGAGAAGGCAAACTGTTCCCTGATAACTTAGCTAATGAATAAGTGAAAGAATTCTTCTTAAATTTAAGATTAAAGTTAGGTAATTCCAAATTCAAGCCCTCGCCTCTTAGCCTGTACGGTGTATGCCTGTATTTAAAAAGGCTTCCAATATAAGTAGGTCCCGTACCATTTAAGCAGTTAAAAAGAAGTATTAACGCCTGGTGTAAGCGCCTACAATATAAAGATTTCATGCTAGCCGTAGTGAGCAGCTCGTCGTATGACATTGACTTGTTGTGCCCGATTAATGTTCTCAAAATATAACAGTTGCCATCTTCGAGACGGTTGCGTTGACCCGTACCTATGCCTACAAACAAAGGACTGCAGTATTCGAGATGAGGTAATATAAATGATTTATAAAGTTTTATCATTGCATCATGAGGAAGAAAACGCCTTATTCTTCTCAGTGCAGAGGCCTTCGCGTAGACTTTCTTTAGTTGATCTGATATGTGTTCTTTATAGGATAGGTCCTTGTCTAGAGTAACTCCGAGAATCTTAATAGATCGGAGAAATTCTATTCTAGCATTATTAAGAAATAAAGAATAACGATAGGCACAGGGTCCGACAGATAATGCTTGAGTTCTAGTACTGTTCACTGTTAAATGGTTAGACTCAAACCACGACGAAAGAGTCTGAAGATCTTTGTTGAAGGAAAATTCTAGAATGGTGGGAGATACATCAGACAGGTAGGCAGTCGTGTCATCAGCGTACAGCCGCAATGAGACATTAGGAACACAGAAATTCAAGTCATTAATGAATATGTTGAACAGCAAAGGCCCCAATAGTGAACCTTGAGGAACGCAAGCAGACACTGGGTGAGTTTAAGGTGGATTTTAAGGGTGGCAAGGGTGGAGTCGCCCATCTTTTCTCTCGTTGGACCTCGGGGCGGAGCCGTATAAAATTTGATTGAGTAACCCCCGGGTAAGAATGGACCCTACCATTGAGACATTTGACATTTTGTAAGGAAACTAGTCCCGCATTGCGAGACAAATGTAGCAAGCTGGGGATTTGGGGGAACTGAAGCTAGCCTCCCACGCAGACGGCTTAGGGGTTCGTCAAGCCGGTAAGGGCATAGAGATAGATACCCTGCAGTGGGCCTGCAATTTCCAGGGGACAAGGTTGCCTGTCTTTCCGTAAGTTCGTCGAGATAGTGCGCTCACCTTAACGGACAGCCATCTTGGTTTCAAATGAACTTAAGGGACGGGGGATTGGGGGTCGATAGCGCCTCCTCTCAAACCGTTCCCGGCCCATTTTTTCGGTGAGAATCTTTACATTTAAAACCGATATGGCCGCCTGTAATGGTTAGCGCTGAATCTTGACGATATCTTACGAGAAAATAGGGAAAATATAGGGGACTTCGTCTATGAAGAAGTCTACTATTAAAGGAAGATCAAGCAAAGAGGGAACGTAGATTTCAAAAAACTTTTCGCTTTTATTAGCCGTGCGTAGCCACTCTTGTTCCTCGTCCTTTGCTACGAAAACGCATGGGAATGCTTGCTATGCAGGCTACGCTTTTATTAGCTAAACCCCACCCTCGTTACTACAGTTAATTACATTTTCATCAATTGGTTTATATCCTTCGTAACCATGGTAACCATGATATCCAATCACAATTCCACATACTAACATCCACCTTGCTGTACATTCAATGCGAATAGTATACTTTCCTGGAGTTATCTGACTTGTTAAAGGATATATACGAGTGTTTACCCACTTTCTCCGCTGAGTTTCGGTTTTCACAAGAATACATGATCTTTGCTCATCATTAAGCGACATTTTGACCATTGTGGCTGTATAATTCAAACGTAATACAACGGAAATGGATGGAAGCACTAGTGGATTCGTATTCGGAACGTTGAATTGAACTGTGAGGTGTTTTGTTCCTTTTCCAGGCTGGCAAGTCCAGCCACCGTAACCGTCCATGTGCCTTTCAGAGCGATCAACAGTTCTATTTTTTAATGACATTAAGGGCGAAACATAGGCAAACCCACGTGATTCGATCACACGTGCCTTCAGTGATTGTTTTAAAGGAATTTTCCAGTTTGGAGTTAGGTGAGTCCAACACATGGCTTTGGCTAGTTGAATATCACTTATTGACGGGTCGCTGTATAACGGCTTTAACAAAGAAAGCGAGGCTTTTTTATTGCTTTTTCCTTTTAAAGATCGATCGCAGTCTTTTGATGCCAAAATAGTTCTAAAATATTCAATGATCATAGATGCTATTTTCTTGTGTGACTTGCGCCCCGCGTGCATCCCGTCGGGTGCAAAGAGGTCCATTTTAGCTTTGAATATTCGTCTACCTGAGCTGGTCAGCGGACAGACAAAATCTTTCATACTGACCGATGGTATCCTATAATACTTTGCTAAGTCATCGAGACCAAGATCTTCCATATTTTGACAATTAGTATTCGTAACCTTTCCTTTTATAATACCTGGATTTACAAAGTTAACATACATAACCAAAGGCCTGGATGCCATTAAAAGAAGTCTACGAGTGAGGAGCTCCATTGGTTGAGCTGCCTTGCCGTATTTACCAAACTCATTTACAGCAAACTCAATCAAAACAATGTCTGGTTGTTGTTTCGGTAAATAGTTTTGCAAACAAAAGAGGAAAAGATCACTTGAACTTCCACCGATACCCATGATGTTCAGCGTTAATCTAGAACCAGTTGACTTATACACGTGTTTATTCCACCAATCAGTGAATCGAATCGAATACATCTCTTTATTTTTCTTCCAATTTCTTCCAGCTGTGTTGGAAGCCCCAATAACAACCATAGATATGAGACGTCCGTCTCGAACCTTTGTGAAGAGACTTTGAACTCCAGGAGACCGCTGATCATTGAAGGGAACAGTAGTAGTCTGTTCACACCGATTTGTTGAAGGACTAAAATAACAATATAGATATGATAAGCAAAAGAAATGAAAAATCAAAGGGGGAGGGGTACGAGAAAAGAGGAAACACTTGCCCGCAGACCCCAAGATTCTGGAAACGCCCCAAGATATTCCACGGTTTGGTTCATTTGTAAATCGACAGCTTGACAATATAGCAGCCAGTAACGTGAATAACAGACAGAACAGATCACCGGATTTGTAAAATTTATTTTGTTCTCCATGCTCCACGCGATTGCAGAAAACTACAATGATACGAGAAGGTTGAGACTCCGAACGATTGCTGCAGAATTTCTTGTTGTAGCGGAGCCCTATGCGCGCGAAGCGGAGCACTATGGGTAAGAAAATTTGGTAATCTACCCGAGAAATTAATCGCGTGACCGTACCCCCGACCGACCGTCTGTCCGCACCACAGGCATACCAATGTAAATTAACTCAACCAACAGGCATGGCAACCCAAATGCAACTCAAGGTTATTTTGGCGGGAAATCGCATAGCCACCTGCGTCTTGGGAAGCAGAAACAACTAAAGAGTCAATAAAGACGTAAACGGAAAGAGGAAATTAAGCTTAGATTAATTGTCATGTCCACAAATTTGCAATATAGAGAAATAATAAAGTGGGCGACAGACCAGCGAATCTCAACGAGAAAAAGAGCGACAGAGAGCTAGAGCGGAAGATAAAGAGCTATTTGCTGGAAGAAGAACATGAAAATGTTTTAGCGGCGGTGAGAAAATGAGAAATCCTAGCGGCCACCAAGGTGAAAATGAGCGAGTGAAATACAGTGAACAGCAACAAGTACGACATGTACGACATTTCCTCCGTAAAACGTGTGTCTAGGAAGTTTCTGGAAGTTTCACGTTGTGGTCGTTCAAAGCAACGGCAAAGAAATGTGCAAAAAAAAAAAGCGTGCTGCACGTGCAAAGTTGTTTTTTTGCTAATTAGACCTATTGTTGTTTTTTCACCGTTCTCGTTGCCTTCGCCGCTTAGCATAAGGTGATTTTATATTTTGTTTGAACAAACTATAAATATTATCGAGAGCTTCGCTTTTAGCTAAATCTATATATTATTTTATGGTTAGTTAAATTTGGCTTTAACTACCTGGAAACCAGCCTAGTCCTTATGCGTTCTCTCTTGCCCCGTTGTCCTCGCGAAGTCTGGGAAAGGGTGGACGATCCTCTCTCAGTGACGTCACAGGTCACGGTAGAGGTCCAGGTTTGACCGAGCCGAGAACGCGTAAGGACTAGGCTGATCGGAACCCTTGTCAACTGAAACGCCTCGAACACAAAGAAATGATTTGTCCGGAACAGTTCAGTCCTGGCACTATGAGGTTTGCAGAGTGGCTGCTTTCTGGTCAGTGTCGAAAACTTCTCTGCAATACATGCCGCTAAATTGGCAATGAACAAGGAATGCCCTTAGCAGTATGCAAAAAGACCACCATTACAGCTGTCATAGACTAGTCTTGCCCACAAGTCGATAGCTTGAGTGGCAGATGCAAAAAGGGAGAGGGGAAGAGGGAGAATACAATCTCCCTTCCTTTTTCCCTTCCCCCCCAATCCCCTACCCCTTTCGACGCATGCTATGCAGGCTGATAAGTCGACCTTTTGAGCTACCCGATGATCCAACACAACGGATGTTAAGAAAGTCTAGAACTGTCACAGGTGTCGAGCCAAAAAATGTGCGATCGGGAGACCATAAGCCAGAGTAAGCAACTCCCATACAAAACATATGACACGGACCGGTTTATTATTAGCTACATTTTAGAGAACTTTTTCCCGCGAACACTTAAGCTCCGCTCCGTCTATGAGCGCACTCGAAGTATAAAATGTGAATAGGGGAAACTATAAATAACATTACTGTCAAACTCAGAAAACCGTGAACACCTGAAAAATTTCAGGAATGTTGATTGTGCACTGGCCAATCACAATAAACTTCAGGATACGGAAGCAAACCTCAAAACCACAAACTAATTACCGCTGCTTTTGCGGTTTGGTTTTCTCGCGCCTCATTGGCTAATTCCTCGCAACACAATAACATTCCATAAATATTTCTGGTGTTCACGGTTTTGTGTTTCACAGTAACACTTTGATGGTACTCTAATTAGGGTGTGTTCCTTTCGGTGAATCCAAAAACGGATTTTAGATCTAAGAACGGATTTCGCGTTCCTTTCGGCAAATCCAAATCCGGATTTTTGATCTGGTGAATCCTTTTTGAAAAAGGATTCATTGGATTTGAAATCCGAAGAATCCAAATCCAGATTAACGGATTAGTGATCTACGCTGTTCCATTCACAATGGATCCGAAATAAGTCAGATGATGCAGCGGTATTTCCAGTTGAAGTATTCCCGTAGAGTTTCCTCGTTGCTGTCATTTGCCGCAAAACATCTGAAAACATTAGAAGATTGTTCCTGGTCTATTAAAATATCCATATACTAACCATTTGTCTCTAAAGATTGCTTGAAATCAGAAATAAGTAAAAGTAATAAATGAACTGCTATCTAACGACAAACTCGCGTGTAGACGCGACAGGCACTCGATCGTGTTACATAAAAAAATCCGAGCTATGAAACTGGATCAAATTGGCCGACATTCTTTAGATAATTTTCAATTTTAATGGGCTTCTTTCTTTGTCTGTTTTATATATTCCGTCGTCGCTATTCGAACTGCCGACCACTTAATTCTGCACGGTATAAACGTATAATTTGTCAAACAGTAGAAAACACGTCATTTTTTGAGAGGCTGTCGTGCATATTGCACGCGTTGGCGAAAGGTTACCAAGGTTACCCTAAACGGCAAAATCGTTCTAAAAGTAAACTAGTCGTTGAAAACACCGTACCGTTGCAAAGGTACATGGAAGTTGCTAACTCCGGGTTATGGGGTCCTTATATTTGTTACTACACTGATTTTTAGATGACCTTTACATGGTAAAACGAATTTGAGTCAAGACCATAGAGCGATTTTCTGGTACCTGCTAGGAAAAGCAAGGCTACCCTGCTCAATGCATCCGGTCCAGAAAGTTACCCTGTTCAAGACACTGAACAGTGAAATTGTATCCCTTTTTAAGACTCAATATCCCGCAAAGAATACCCTGTTTCGCGGCACATACCTGTTTAGGTCAATTTAGGGGGTGCACGCATATTTTGTGGGTGTTTTTTGCTGTTCACACCCTTACAGAAACGTGATTTTGTCTTAATCATTAGGTGTAAAGTTAGTTCCTTAGCTCTATTTTGTTACACTCCCTGATGAAGTCTGTTTGATGAGACGAAACCGGTCCGAGAAATAAATCATGTTAACAAGATCCTCGCTTTGCTTTGTGCTACTCATTAGTGTTCATTTAAAAAAATTTAAAAACTGAATTAAAAAATTTAATTCACATAAAATTCGTCGATTAGCCTTCGTAAAGTGCTGTCCGATTTAGACGACAATTTTAATCCTACCGGCTCAGGTGGAGATTTCGGTGTTTTTGATCAGTGGCCCGAGGTTTACTAAAGCGTTGTTGGACGAATTTAATTCTTCAGATGAATTTAATTCATTTTATACGTCACAGAATCGTTGAATTTTATTGCATGGGAGGCTTTGAATTAAATTCGTCTGAATTAAATTCGACGATAACGCGACTTATGAACAGGGCCTTAGTCACGGAAGTTTAAAAGGAAGAGAAACTCTCCATTACCTCCTTAAATCGCCTTTGCTAGTAGAGCCATGCTTGGTGTGTATCCGCGCAGCTGTCCTTGTAGAATGACATCTACGATTATTTGTTGCGAAGATGAAAACAAACACAAAGAAACACAAGAGAGATGTCTTTAGCATCGCTCATCAGTGTCTTTGACACTTTGTGTGTGAAAAATGAAAATATCCTGTATTTGGAATCAGATCGTTAAGACGACTAAGCGTAGATTTAAGACCACAATTGCTACTACCTACGAGCTTTGTATCTACGCTGGTGACACTATATCCCATGGAACACTCGCGTTCATTGGACGAATTTATGCTATAGAGGCGAATTATCCGACTGAGACGATAACCCGTCTGAGAATTAAATTCATCCAGTATTCTTCAACAGCACGTCTTATCACATGTCGCCCAAGCGTAAAATGAGAGTTTGTATGGGAAATAGAGTTTGTACGGCAAATAAAACTTACTTCAAATAGATGAACCAAAACGGGTAAAAGTTATCGATAAAGTATAATTTAACAATTATTCCTCGAGCCCGAATGGGCTCTGAGTCAATTGCCCATGAGAAGTTATTGACTCAGAGGCCATGAGGGCGAGAGGAATAATTATTTTAGTAAAATCCAACTAGTTGGTCAAAAATATCGAGGCAAAACAACTTTAGCTAGTTAAAGCTAGACTTAAATCGTTTTTTACCGCCAAAAAGCCAGAACTTTACGCTACTAGTGGGCTATAACATATAGCCTAGTAGTGGCTCAACCAATCAGAACGCAGCGTTGACAAACAGACCACTAGAATAGCTGAATTTTACTAAATATTGTTACCTGAAGTTGTTCGAAGGCCGATCAGCGCGAATCTGAGGTTAAATTTTTAACCCGGGTTTCTTTTTCTTTTATTCGAAAGCATTTTCTGGTCCTTTTAAGATCATCGAATCATCATATTGTAGGCAAAAAAAATGAAACTGAATTTGCTTTTTAAGCTTTCAAATCTGAATTCAGATTTCGAACTAACCCTGGGTTATCTTAACCTAGCTTTGAACAACCCGGCCACGATGTCGTTGTCTTTCTTTCTACGAAGTTTCTGCGCGATTTGAGCTCTAATCATCTGACCTCAAATCGCGCTGATCAGAGAGACTGTCTGCGATGAAGACTAAATCAAGCCAGCGTAGCAGGCGTTTGAAAGGGAAGGGGATTCCGGCGCGAGAGAAGCGCGAAAGGCGCGCGTTGGGGTACCTTGTATCTCGCGCCCAAATTCCCTTCTCTTTCCCTCTCGAACGCTTGCCAAGCCGAATAGGCTAAATTTTGCTAGCCTGCGCCATCGACGATACTAAACCTCTGGCTAGATTGGTTTGCTACGAAGGCTAAATTTTGCTAGCTAGCCTGCGAACAGCAGACATATTTCCGGTCGTCGGTTATCTCCCTCCGAAAAAATACGTCTGCTGTTCGCAAGCTAGCGCCACCGACGAAATTAAACCTCTGGCTTGGGTAGTTTGCGACGAAGGCTAAATTTTGCTAGCATGCGTGCGCCACCGACGAAACCAAACCTTTGGTTAGATTAGTCTGAAACGAAGGCTAAATTTTACTAGCTAGCCTTTGGATAGATAACGTCTGAAACAAAGGCGGATAATCTGTCTCTAGCATCAATTCGGCTATTGCCTAGCCCTTACGTATACAGATAATGACAGTTTGTGCAAAAAGTTAGTCTGTTTCAAGAATGGCCAGGATATGCCCCTAAAACACAACAACTGGACACTCTACTTGTATTTGTTATGGAAATCCCATAACTGCTTTACTACCATAGAAAAATGATAATACATTTGTATAAGCATAACCTAACTGGCAATAATGTTTTTTTACATTGTATGTACTGATTTTTTTAAATTTCCTAACTGGTGCATTAAACTGTACAAATTGAACAAAATGATACGTTAAAGCAATGTGCCAAAAATAAGATACAGGTTACAGATACAGACCACACTCGGAATAAAATTACTATAATGACGAACTTTCCTGAGTTGGTTAGTCTAAAGTGTCAGCCTTTTCTTCGCCCTTACCCCCACCCCCCCCTCCCCCCCCCCCCCACTATTAACGGCTGACATTTCAAACTATTAGTTGGTTTGCCTCTAAGCTCGGTAATTACTCAGCGTAAGGTTTACTATAACAATCAGCACTGCAGTATAGGAAGCTAATTCTGAATGCATGCAACGACCAGGCTCTTTCACTCAGTTCGTCTCAAGCATTTTGGCCTGCGAACAAGCTCTCCCGCGGCTCGCAGGTGTGACCGGGAGGGAAGAGTGGGTCCAGATCTCCCCGGAGAGCTAGATCACAGGATAGAGCATTTGGCCATGTTTGCCATATCAGAGCTAAAATAAAATGCGGTTCACCATGCAAACATTATTTTGAAAGTAATATCTTAAATTAATTAACAGAAAAAAAAAGGCTAAAAATATATACCATGCCTGAAATAGGAGCGCATTTTTGTCAATCTGATAGAATAAAAAATCAGCCACAAAAGGAAAACCAACAGACTGGACAATGATTTGTCAACAGTTTTTTTCTAGACCCTCAGTAAGTCAACTGTTTAGAGCTCACCATAACGGGTCATTTGGTTACGGAATAAGTTCTGCAGTATTTAGTGTGGTCCTACATATATGAGTGTCTGAGTGAAAAAAACCCAGAATGTCACCACTATCTTATAAAGCAGCTGCAATTCTATAGAGTAAATTTCACCCTTTAACCCCACAGAGCAGAGCTGTCATTAAGGACCGGTGACCAGGGATTTTTCCTGGCTATTATTAACATGACCCTGCCTACTTCTGTGCGAAAATAGAAGAAAAATAGAACCCAACAAAATCCCTAGCTGTTGAATTCCCTGCCTACTTGTATCATTAGCCTGGCAACGTGAAATTTTAATGACAGCCCTACAAAGAGTGACAAGCTTCTCATTTCTCTCAGACATAAAGGTTAATGAGAATATAGGAAATGTTCAGCAAATAAAAAAGGCTCTTGGTTGTAAAACAACTTCTCATGAACAGTGAGCAGAATATTTTACATGCTGATTTGAAGGGCCAAAAGGTCACTTTGTATGATGTAACTGTGCAGGGCCAGTTGTTCCAATGGTGGAAAATGCTATCCACCAGATTAATATCTAACCAATGATGGGACCTTAATCGATCTCATACTTTCTCTCTATATAAGGGCACACGCATCTGTTAATTTTGTTAACTTTAAATTTATACATCTAGCGTATTGTTTTCTATCCAATGAATAGTGTAATTGGTTTACTTGATAGAGATTTACCGGTAGCTGGTGGATAGCGCTATCCATGTTTGAACAACCAGGACCAGAGAGAAGGTTGGAATCTTCTCCCCTGTCTGCATTTGTCTGTTTACAGGAGTAGATACATTCAGAGTTGCAAATGATAACCGCTCATCAGACACTGTCCTTGCTAAAACTGGCCCACTATTTGACAAAATCCTTGACAGAGTTGGACATAGTGACTGTTCAGATCAAATGCAAAAGACTATTATTTTGAAGCAAAAGATTTACCTACATGTAGTACTATACTCACAAGACAAAAAGTCAACATAAAGCGTGCCAAACAACTTTTGCCGGTTCGTCTGACTCAAGTGGTTACCTCATTGGACATACATGCACGTCCCTTCTACAACAAAAGTTACCAGACGGGTATTTGCAGCCCCGTACATAATAAATAAGTTCCATATGCTAGCATGTTATATTTTAAATTCTTTAAACTCTAGGAACAGCAAATGCATTCTGCCTAACCAATTGGACTTCACTTTGCTTTGCTTAGCTTCCTGTAGCGATCCAACCAATCATCAATCAGTTGATTGAGCAATGCTGGTCTGGAAGTCACTTTCTGCTGCGCCACAAGGACCCCACCCTCTGTTACACAACAGTCTAGCCACTCATGCAGTAGGCGCTCTTCATTGCCTCTCTGAAAAGTTAACAGCAAAACAAGTCAAGTTTAAAAATCATAATAGGAATAATTTTTCTACAGTGTGAAAATATCACTGCAGCAGTATGAATGCAAATTAAGCACTTGCAAAAAGAAAGCCTACAAACGTCCACACTTGAAAAGGGTTTGAACCCATAACCCTTAAAATTCCTTCAGCTGGTTCTGACTGCCAAGAGAAGATGTAAGGACACAGAAACCGGTTGTTTCAGTACAAAGTCATTTTGATACAACTCAAGCTTCAAAACTGTACAACAAAAATTCTGATCACTTTAAGATGGTGTGTGTGAACAAGGAATACATTTTGGGTGAATATTCTTTGTTCTTTAAGCCAAGTTTGTGAAACTATTTACAACTCGACTGAATCAACTTGTATTGAAACGACTTGTATTTAAACAACCAGTAACTAAAGACCCATAGTTTTAGGTTGAATCAGAAACTCTTAAGGGGTTAAAATCAACCCCTTATGACTTTTAAGGTTAGACAGAATAGCGTAGACATTCTCTAGAAATATAGGGTAAACTTGCTTATGCGCAAAAATGCTTTTGAACAAGAGACAAGTGTTTTTTATCTTTTTCCACAGATCATGCTGTCGCCCTGAAAGTGTCCACTCAATGTTTTCAAGTTTTGGTTCTCTTTTTTCCTACCTGCCCTCAGCCAGAAATTTTTTGCCTTTTTTAACCCATGTGTTTTCCTACAAGCAAGTCCAGGTCACTAGTGTTGCATTTCTTTAATTGATACAAACAGTTCTTCATGATTTGAATTTGGGTAATTACTTTTTGCAGTCATGCAGTGGCGGTAAAGAAATGTACCAAAACGTGTGATGCACTTGCATTGTCATTGTTTTGCTAATTTGACACATTGCTTTTTTGAAATTCCTGTTGTAGTTGCGGTTGTGACATTTTAAACTCCCTAATGTTTTGCATAGACAGGCCATTTCCAAGTTGCACAACCTCTCACTTAACCACCAGTGCAAAAGTGTGCTGTATTGTGCTTTGTTGTTATTATTTTATGTTGTTGTTCTTAAAGCTCTTATTTGTAATAGTGAATGTATGAAATTCCATATATTTAAACTGGTGGAGAATGATTTACCAAGTAAAATATATTCTGCTAAAAGCAGTTATAAAAAAGGGTTATAGGATGGGTGGTTGGATTTATAGGTTGTTGGATTTGTTGGATTTTGTGAAGTAGAGCCTTGTGAAAAACTTGCTCACCTCTTCTGCTGACAGAAAATGAATAGGCAGCAGTTTGCCTTCATAGTCAACCAGTGGCAAGTATGTCACATGAAAATTGTCCACACTGTCTACATTGGCTCCTGCGCCTAGCTCATTTGAATTGTCAGTTTCCATAGCAACTAAAGCAGAAAAATGTCCTCTTGTGTAGCCCAAAACTAATGGATTCTTCCAGCAGAAACTCTGCTCCCACAAAACAGGAAGATATACTCCTGAAACAAAAAGTGGTTTTGGTGAGTGAAAGAAAAGAACTGATAACTTTCACAGGTGCAACCCTCTTACACGGCCAGCTTTTAACAAGGATACTGGAAAGTTAAACTCATATAATGTACAGGGCAGGCAAGTCAAATTGAATGATAAAAATAACTTTGCAGTGTATTGTAATGATTGGAAAATTGCTTTGAATACCATTAAAGCATAATAATTATTTTTATACTGAAAGATGTCAATGAATAAATGACTAAATAATAAATATTATTAAACATTCATGAGTTAACACAAATTACTGGTAAAATCACTAGTTTACATTGTGGCTCAAAGATACTTACTAGAGGGCTATACATTACGTATTTTGTTACAACCACAATCATGGACAAAAGTCCCTGGGACAGTAATGCAGTATTCATAATTTTCTGTAAATTCTGGATTCTGGATTTTCTGTAAATTCTGGATTAACCCTGAAATTTTCTTGCAGTTCTCCCCTCCCCCACACTATACAAAGTTGAAACTCAGAAAAAATTCTGGATACAAGTGTCCAATGTCGTTTGTGGGGTGAGGGGGGGGGGTTGGGCATGTGTGAATTGGAAAACGCCCCAGAAATGCAAAAGTGTCCCAAGACTTTTGTTCACGACAAATTGTAGTTGGTTTAAGTTTCAGCAACAGTATTGGCACAATAATTAAACTCTTGCCATGTATGTATATCTTGCGGTTCTCATTGTTGGGTCAAACTTTGTTTTCCTTAAAAACTCCTAATTATACATTACCATACCCCAATACAAAGGGAAGAAGACTTGGAACAAAGGATAAAACTGACAAGTAATACAAATCTTACACATGCTGTACCTTGGAATCTTGCAAGACCAAGGACTTCTCCCCTGAAACTCTTGACATACTTGACACCATATATGATGATAGGCCTGCGAAGAATGTGTGCCAGGGCAAACACATGTGTCTGTTCTAGCGACGTCCCTGGCTGACCAGCTAGGCTGAGAATGGAGGCCCAGTCTTGTTCCCACTGATCTTCATCAAGAGAATATTGAAGTGTTTCTGCTTCCATGGATTCCCATTCTTTGTACCGGTTGAAAAACCTGACAAGATCACAAGAATGGGATATCACTCTAACTCTAACAACATGAGATGCAGTGAAACCAAACTATTGTATATGCCTGGTCACAGCAGTCCACATTGCACTGCTTTTTGAAAACGAAGAAACAAAAACAACAGAATTGCTAAACTTATTCTTAGATGGAATCGATTTTCATCGTTGTTTTTGTCATATTTTTATGGAATGCTAACAGTTGGAAACAAATTAGATAAAATCAACTGTCACTAAAATACATTCAATTTGTAACATTGCCCCGACAGTTAAATGTCACTTTGCATAATGCTGTCAGAGCAACAGAGTGTGTCATCACTGGCAAATCAATTTCTGTAATTCACTGACATATTATGCTTGCATCATAACCTAAAATATCACATTCTTCTTCTGGGTCACTGCATTAACTTTAAGCAGTGACTTCAAGCCCTAAAGAACTTAAGTGTTTACTTAATAAAAGCTCTGCTATGCTCAAGGTTTAAATTGAAAGTGAACGTATGAGCATTTTAATCTTATACTATCATTCACCTGATCCTCCTATAATAAGAAAGTTTGAATATTGAATTAATTAATTGCACTGGAATCATTCTATGAATAAAAATGGTCCACCTTTATAAGTTTCATAAAAAATATTATGAGAAGAGCTTAAAGTCAATTTTAATAGCTAGTTGAAGGTACACAGTTTTACCTTGAACCTCCTTCAGTTAAGCTATCATATAGAGCCCGTCTCAATGTGTTATCCCTGTCAAACACACCATATGAGGCCTGAAGAATTGAGTCTAAAAGACAATCACCAGCTGATCGATTCCAAAGGGGATAAATCCTACTTCCTAACTGTTCTGTAATTTCTTCACTCCAGTTTATAACTGGAGACTCAATTTCTAAAACTGAGAAAAAAATGCATACAGTTAGTGACTTACATCTAATTCTACAAGGTCTGTACTCTTTTGAGCTCTTAAATGCTATGACTTTCTCCACGAACTTCTCAAGTTTTCCATGATCCTATGTCAAGCCTTCACTTTTCAAAACATTCCTTATTTTAGTGTATTTTTTGACACTTAGTGCAACAGATGCAAATTCTGGTGTCCACTAAAATGCATGCAGTTCATGCTTTTATATTTACTGGTTTCTATCTTACACTGGTCTTGCTTTGACATCTGCCATAACTAATTTACCAAACATGACTTTAATTTTCCATGGCTCTCAAAGACAAACAATTAAATTCCATAAAAGAGAAATTCTTAAATTTCACGACTTTCCAGATTTTTCACAACCCATGCAATATAATCCACTTGTGGACCTTAAATCTGTTCTGAACAAGCCTGGTCAATAAAGGATTTAATACATGGCCAAAAGGAGAATTTTTTTTTCTTGCAGGACCAGTGTGGGAAATCCCAAGCACGCAACATGGGCCTATCTTTCCCGCTTAAGTAGAAAATCAGAACACGGAAATAATGCACTTTATCTTGCTTATTCGTGGATTCAGCCAAAAAATAATTTCTCTCATCAATATATCTCAACCATTCTTACCTCTCTGGACATCTTTGTCAAGAATGTCGTCAAACACTTGTCTTTGTACTCTTGATGGGAAGTCTTGGATTTCTTAGTTTTTGTCAAAAAACATTTAAGTAATTTTAATAAATTAATAAATAATCAAATCTACATAGACTGTAAAGAGAGAACACAAGCTGTATACCAATAAATAAAGGGAGCACACAGAGCGTGGAATCAGTAAACACAATGCATCAAGTGCACACTTTAGAGAGCATTTGTTTGATCATATTCTTGAGTAAGAATATGCTAAAATTTGTGCCAAATTTTTGGGACCATCCATGCTACATTCATCTTAACCCTTTGACTCCCGAGTTTTTCTGTCATATTGCTTCAGTTTTGACATACATGCACTAAATAACATCTCAAATGTTCCCTTTGAGGTAAAGGTGCCTATAATCGGGCATATTTAGAAAGTAGACATATCAGGGTTTCAAAATATATATATGTATTAACTTAACGTTTGTTTGGAGAGCTGTTTGCCTTTAGCAGTCTCTTACAGTTGACACTGTACATCTTGTGGCCATCGAAGCGCCCGCTTACTCTCTTTCTTTGATATTTTCTTGACCACCACACCATGTATCTGCATGCTCAAGCTCTGAATTGTTGCCAGTATCTTCGTCCATTTCATTGGACTAATCTTCACCTAACCAGAATCACCACTAAAATCCGGTGCCGCGAATATAGTTCGATCAACTTCATTTGTGTCTGACGCCATTTTTAAAGGTTATCATTAGCACAGCGAGGAAATATTGCCAAAAAGTTTGTCCAAAATGGCGAAAGACCGATTGAAATGGAATCATACAATAAACAAATTCATATAAGCAACATAGAAAGTCATCTGACAAAATATGGAGCCTTTCGGAGCCTTTTTTGGGGCAAAATGTACACCTTATTTGGAAGCGCGCGTTTAAAGTGCACTCAGGAGTCAAAGGGTTAAATACCAATGTCCACCAGAATTTTACTGGACTTTACTGTGAAAAAGAGCCAAAACAGGTGATTATTAGAGTTGATTGCATGTATTCTTATTCCAGTGTATGGTCAAACAAATGTGCCCTAGAAAAGATTCAAGAATGCATTAGTCTATTTACTGTTAAATTACTGTGAAACTCAGAAACCATAAACACCAGGGCCTGGTTCCTCAAAAGATGGTTAAGTTTAACCCAGGATTAAGCCAAATTTTAAGCAAGGTTTTCTTGTCTAAGAATGTGTCACTAGAGCTTACAAAGTACTTTCTTGCCTTTACTCCAAGACTCAATTATGATAACATAGAATATTACTCTAAGTGATGCACAGGAAGGTAAATACAAAAATGTAACAAAATTTTTAATCCTGGATTATCATTAATCGGCCTTTCAGGAACTGGGGCCAGAAATATTTCTGGATTATGTGATTGTGTTGCTGGGAAAAATACAATCAGGCATGAGAAACTTAAACCATAAGCAACAATGATAATTAGATTGTGGTTTTGAGGCTTCCTTTGTTATGACTGGTCACAGCACAATAAACATTCGTGAAATATTTTAGATGTTTATGGTTTCCTGAGTTTGGGTCCAGCTGCACCAGTGTAAAAGCTGTTTATTTAAGTGACTCTACTGTCATCCCCAATGCTTAACAAATGTGGATGGTTTCTCACGATTTTACATATTTTGTCCCAGACGGGACAATCTGCAAAACTTGTCCCAGATAAAAACTGGACAAAATCGAGTAAATAAACAAAAAAGTGTTTTTCTTGTCAATCATTATTTTGTTGTAAATCCATAATTCTTTCCACTAATCAATGACAGATGCAACAGCCTGTTAAGAGTAAACAGTTTCCAATGCGGATAAATCTTTTTGGTTTAGATGTTTCAAAGACAACACCAAATTTGTCTGCTATATTGGATAGGCCATTTAATGGTAATTGCCTGGTTCCAGAATTGTCTGATTATTGTTTTCCAATATGTTTCAACCCCTACAGCCAATTCTCCCATACATGGGATGCATGGATATTTGATAGACCACAAAGTTGATTTTTTTAGCGTGTAAATAAAGCAATTACCATTTTTATATACTTATACTGTTCCTACTACTTGCAAAATGTTTCAGCAAGCATAATAGGAGAGCAATTATAATAATATTATTCTCTTATTGTGACAACTTTATTCTTACCTGCTGCTAAAGCAAAAGTGACCTGGTCTGTGAAAAAGAAACAGCGCCAGTCTCCTTTGCGTTGCCTCATGGTATGTCTTATTTGCTTTCTAATGTCTCCTGCTAGCTCAGGGCATGCGATGCAGGGCACCCGTCTTAAATGGTGTCCCTTCACTTCTGGAGTCAGTAACACAGTAATCAACTCATCTCTTTTAAATTTAAAAGCCAAGTGAACAAGCGTATGTCCCACTTCAAATACTCCTGGTCGGTTCAACACCAAACAGTCTTCTCTTGTCAACTGCCTGGACAAATCACCCCCTGAACTTAAATAAGTCTCTACGGATGAGGTATCACCTTCAACGACACCTATACAAGCTGTTAGCCACAACCAATCAGAATCTTGAAGGCGATTGCGAATTTGCAACATTTCTTCATTGTCATTGACATCATCCGAGGCTGGAATGTCATAAATTATCTTTTCCCCAGTCTTCTGGTTGGTTGGTTGGATTTCTAATGTGGCCTCACTAACCGAAGAAGGGGGAGATCTTCTTTTTGAAGTAGATGGCCTCTTGGAGTGGCAGTTGTTGTCTGATAGTGCATTTTTGCTGAACTCTTCATGTTTTATTTTAGCTGGCTTTAAACACTTGCAAAGAGCACATTTTTGATTTTTAGGCCAATTTTCGTACGTACACTGAGGGCAAGTCCACTTATGATTCTTCAAAAGCGCTCTGTTCTTGTCATTGTTTATTGTTTTGGAATCGAGCCTCCCGTTGCTACCGACAGACCTTGGCGATTTTGGAGAAACACTTCTTGAAGTGGCGTCCTTATTTCCAATCCCTTGCTCTATATTTTGTCTTCCATTCTTTACTGATTTATTCTTCGGCGCCCGGCACATCGAACAGTGAAGTGAGCGAGGCCAGTTTTCGTACGTACAAGACGAACACGTCCATTTTTCTTCAGTTTGTTCAGCAAATCGTGAAGACTGCGAGTTTCTGTCGCTTGAAGTACAAATAACAGGATCTGTCGAAATAATTCTGTCACTGCTGGCTGTCTCGTATATATCGTCGCTAATACTTGTCTGTCTACTCGCGTCTTGCGTGATAACTTGCGGAGGTCTCGGAGCGGAGCACAAAGTACATTTTACGGAACACGGCCAGTTAAAGTATGTGCAACATTTACAGGCCCACTTTAAGCTTTCTTCTTTCTTTGGCATGATGAAAATAATACAATAACGACAATCTTTTCCTTGAACAACTAAGTGAATGTCTGAAAAACTTGTAAATTAACAAATACCGTCTTCTCACAGCGCCACCTTTCAGTACAGAACGCTCAAACTGTTCCAATTTCAGTCGGCTATTTACACGAGCTCTAGAGCCTTCCAAACCAAAAGCTCCAGGTAAACGCCTTTGGCCAAGGTTCTTAAATGTCATGAAGCTGATTTTCATATTCGTCTGATGCTACTAAATGTGGGGAACACCGAAAAATACGCGAGTATTTTCGTGACTTCAAAAATATCCCAGCTGTCGCCATGTTGTTTTGAAAGTGAAAAGCCTCGTGTAATGACGTCACAAACACATCTGGCATCCTCATGACCAGGTCTCGACCGTGAAGACAAATCTTTCTTTCTCGGGGGAGGGTTACTTTATATTTCATGATAGGGCATTTTCGGGGTCTCTGATCTATGGAATAACTGACTAATCTTCAACCGGCTAGACCTCCTCTTTGCTCGGATCTGCTAGAATGGAAATTGTGTTGCGTGATGGTATCTCTAGGCAAGAAAGGTTGAAGGTTCAAAGGGCAGATTTTTGAGCGTAAAGGAGGACTCATAAAGGCTGCAACAGAGTTGCGGGGTGGGAGGTCACATACCCTAAAAACTAAAACTTAAAACTAAAAGGCTTACTTTCGCGAAAGTAATTCGCGAGTTTTTGGAAACAGTTTTTTATTGTTCCTAACTAAACTTATTCTCAAAAATTGGTCCATTCGTGTTTACGGTTCAGCTTGATGAACATGATATTGTGCAGTATTCTTGTTTTTTCCTTTTCGGTTACAAAGCCTATTAGCTTATTCAAATTTGCGTGTAATTGATCACGCATCCCTTTTGTGTCTGAAAGGGTGAATGGGATCAGGGACGGCAGAAAGTCTTTCCGAGAGGAGAAGGCGGCTAAAGACTTAAGTTGGAGAGCTCTGGAGAGCTCGAGACTCTCCTTTTAGCAGTTTTATATTTTTTCGCCGAAGACGGTGGGACCCCTTGGGGTCCCACAACGAGTGGACCAGCCCAGCTGGCGGTTTTTAATATAGCCTGCCCGGCGAGCAAGTTCTCCATAAGGGGGGTATTGTGGAAGTCATGCGCGAGCTTGAGAGTAGCCTTTATGGGCGGCCATTAACCTGATTAACCGTCAAAACATGAATACGATCATGTCAAATAGCACAGACAAAGCGCAAATGGTCTAGCGATAAATTACGAAATGGTTCAAATAATAAAGAAATGATCATTCTTAAAATAAAATAGTCTGGTTGTTTTTTGTGAAAAGGTTCACCTCAACTACAAACGATTTGGTCAGATGAGAAACTGTTCAAGACGATACCGCCAAACAAGGATCGGTTTGTTTAAATTATAACCCATCAATATAATAATGGCCGCCCATAGTGTTCGCCTTGAAGAGAGTCTGTCAAAAGAAAAGAAGTAAGTGCGACCGGGACCAACTCTACAAATCCGTTTTAGGGAGGAGCCTGTTTTATAGAAGGGTCCTTTAACAAGAGATTGATGACTGTGGGATAAAAAAGTCTCGCCGGAAAATGGAAAGGAAAATTGTTTTTATATTAGGCACGTCCTCCACCGAAAGGTATTGTGGGTGGGTTTTCATTCACTGTTTTTCAAAGAAGTTTGAAAGAATGACACGAGTGGCCATGGACGTATGTTGGCGAGTGCTAAAAGAAAGCAACAAAAGTAGGTTCGACAGCTACAGTGTCAGGAACAGTGTATTGATCATATCCCATATTACCTTTCGGGATTGTCGCGTGATGCGCATTTTTACCGACAACCTTTCTCGAAATAGCTGGATATTGGGGTTTTCTAGCGCTATGATCCCATTTAATTCGGATTTCATCTTATGTTTTAGTTTATTATTCTCGCCAAAAGTACATTCAGTACATTGATTACGAATGCAATCTTTTCTGTGAAAGATGAATGGCAAGGGAGCCTGTAAGGAGCCCATAATGATCCTTTAAAGGTCCACCTTTATGCAAAATTAATTATTTAACTATTTAATAATACAATCATAGGATAATAAAAATACAGTCATAGGATGGACAATCTTGCTAAGTGCACACAAATATTTTGATCACAGTTTATTAAACATTTAATTTAAAATAAATCATAGTTAATCAAAAACTCTTGCTTCATGCGCGTTTGGTAAATATCCAATTGCTACCTCGGGATGACCACAGGGGAATACGGACATTATTTAATCATTTAATAAGAAAGAGCGTTTCATCTCAAATCTGACTGATATCTTTTCCTTTCACATGAGTTCAAAATCTTGTGAGTGTCACGTTCACACTGCAAATTTTTCTGTTCCTTCATCCGCCCAGAGCTTTAGCTTGCACACCCTTATCAAAAATAACTTTTTATGATAGTGTTTAAAGAAGAGGCTCTCAGGCCCGTAGGCAGGATTTTTACGGAGAGATGCGATCCAACGAGTCCGAGGGGGAGCGGGGGATTAGGTGTTCTAAGACTGCATTTCAAGCGGAAAAACTGTTTACTTCTCAAACTTTTAATCTTCAAAAGTATTTTTCTTTTCATATAAAGTTCTTTACTTTACAGTCTTTTTAGAGTGGCAATGCGGGATGTAACTATTTAAAAGAAAAAAAAGTAGAAAGAGAATTGTAAATCCGCATTATTCCGTAGGTATGATGCGTGATGTTTGCATCATGATCTTTCAACAGTGTGCCAAGCTCAAGCTCGAGTCATTTTATAAGTAGGTAGAGCATGATCGAGCGGGTGAGCGTAGTTCTGAATAGTCTCAGGTCGGTTTCCCACGGCCAGGCCAAAACTCAGAATAACTGAGAAGCAACGGCTAGACTTTCGTGTGGCTAGGATAAGCCACATAAAAATGGTGGTCCCGTCTCCATTAGGAGAGCGGAAACTTTCATTCTTTTCCAACGAGACAAAATGTCTGTAAACCAACTCCACAAACTCCAGCCAAAACGCATTCGTCCCTGTAAAAAAAAAAAACAAGTTAGGAAAATATCAGTCAGTGTGCCACCAAAATGTAATGAAGTATAAACTTCTCAGCTTTGGCCTTAACTCTAAATATGTGATTATCTGCTGACGGCAAATTTAGGCAGATACAACTGCCCGAGGAACTTGTATTTGTTTTTCTTTTTACTAGATAAAAGCAGAGTATTAACAAGTTAGCATTTTCTTTAATCCAATCACAAGGGTTCTAGTAACTGGTCTGTCGCAAGCGAACGCGTGTAAAACCTCTTGAGGACGGTCGCCTAAAAGAGTTTTAGCAGAAAGCTTGACATATGTTGGTAACTGTTTATTACCAATGGCACTGTAATGTAATATTAAATAGCTTTTTTATATTACTGATCACATACAAAGTTCAGGTGTGTACAATTCATGGATCTATTAGCACTTTTTTTAACTGCTACCTTAAATCTAATCAAGAAATGAAATGCCAAAAGTCAATTTGTACCACGTGACTAAGTTTTCCCCTTTTTTGTCGTTTACTGTTTATTATATCTCTACATGAATAAGTATTTCAGGTGAGAGTCTCATCCAAAGAATAAGTTTGCACAGCTTTTATGTTCTGTTTAAAAAACGAGTCGGAGTGTATTATCAGGTTTGAAAACTGTGATAATACACGACTGCGAGGTTTTTGAACGGCTTCAAAATCTCTGATATAAATCAACTCATTCTTGCACTAAACTTTAGGTTTGGGGTTATTTTGGTCTTAAAAATTGGACGTAAAGTTTAGCCACGTCTTTATCAGGCACAAAGACACTCAATAAACATTAATTTCTTTTGTTTTTTCTTTTCTTATTTCCTAACTTGAGAAATTGTCAACTTGAATCAGACGTTTGCCATAAACGTTATTAGAGAGATTAGAGACCTTTAGCATCAGGTTTTTCATCGAAAACCCCAAACCGCAAAATGCCACGTGACGACGGTCTTGCGGTTGCGTCTGCGGTTTGCAGTTCACGTTTGAACGGCAGGAAGGGCTTCCAGCGGTAGGTGACTTAAGGCAAGGTTTTTTGCCACTAAAAATTGTACAGTCTCGCGTTTAAAGGCACCAAATAGCTTTTTATATCCGTCTGCTATGTGTTTATTGGATTTTTGAACTCGAATTAACGAATTATTCCTGTTTTTTGGGCGATAAAAGTGATGCATTTCGACTTGATGAAAAACAACATGGCGGCACTAAACAACAAATGAACGCCTTGCTAAAATTTGAAATCCCGGCAACGTGAAACTTCAAACACGTAATGGCAAACTGCAGTTTGCGGTTTCCCATGAAAAACCTGATCCTAAAGGTCTCTATTAAGCATCACGTTTACGGCAAACGGCAAACGTGAGATTCAAGTTGAGAAATTTTCATAATGAGAAATGAGGAGATAAAAACAGCTTAAAACAATTCTTATGGATAGAATTGGAGTGAATTTACCGACTTTCGTGTACTTATAATGAACAGTAAACGAGAAGTAAAAGGGGAAACTTGGTCACGTCGTACAAATTTACGTTTGCTGTTTGCCGTAAACTCGATGCTTAATCTCTCTAATCTGAATCTCTCTAATCTCTCTAATCTTCATCTCTCTAGTGTTTCTAAGGAATAAACGGACAGTTATGGCGAAATTCAGCCAAGAATCGTTTTGAAAATTTGGAGAAAGTGCAAGGACAAATCAAACATTATCACTGAAAACAGAGACCTAGGCTACTTCCACGCGAATCCGGATATTTTTGAAACCGCATACTGTTTTACATGAATCGGACTTCTGTCCACACGAAAGCCGGGCACCGAAACCGTATTGCTTTGAGATCGCTCTCTAGACCGTTTTAACGCCCCGTCCACACGAACCGGATAGAAAATATGCCGTTTCAAAAATGTCCGTATTCATGTGGACATGGCCTTAGAATTCCCTATGCGGCATACTTCTACCACGTCGTCAATTTTCCCCTTTACCTGTCGTTTACTGTTCATTCTGTCCATTTTATTGAAAGAAAAGCACAAGGTTTCATGTCAGTTTTATCCATAAGAATTATTTTTCACAGTATTTATCAGTTTATTTCCTAACTTGGGAAATTTTCAATTTGGATCGGATTTTTTCCGTTGGCACTAAACGTGATTCTGAGTCGTTTGAATCTCTGGAATACCTCTCGCCCCAGACTTCCAAGTCCTGGACATCAGCAATGTCCACCATCTCTACAGTGAGTTGACGGAAGGCAAATACTGGGGGCGAAACCTGTTATTGAACATAAACAAAAAAGACAAACGATACAATAAAAAAAAAAAAATTATGAACATATATTGAGAAAAACTAACGACAATCAACGCATGACTCTAGGAGAACGGTTTTCGATTATAGTATATCACTCTAAATATATGATAACTGAATAATCTTTTGACACGGCAACGCGAGTCATACAGAGAGAAGAAAGTATTCGCTCTAAAAGAATAACTTACATCCCATATGCAGAGGCTTAGTCTTATCCTTGCTTTTAATCTTTTTATCCTTTATTTTTGTATATGGTAAAGCGGGACAGAGAGTATAAAACAGAGGAAAATAACATTTAATTTGCACCAAGGATAAAATTCAACCACAATACATAGCTATGTTTCGTGGTGCTTTTACATGTTTTAAAAAAATGAGGTGCGATTTGCGCGTATTAAGGCGCAAAGTGCGATCGCTAACATTAGGGAGCTTAACCAAAGACGACGGCGACGGCAACGAGAACGGTACAAAAGCAATAGGTTTAGATTGGCAAAACAAGAATTTTGCACGTGCATCACGCTTTTTTGTACACTTCTTTGCCGTCACTGCACGATTACGACGTGAAACTTCCTAATTTCACGTGTATGGAGGATGTGAACACTCAAGACAATGACTCTCTTTTTCCCTTTGTGAACTAAGTCACAGTCCTTTAGCATTCAACTCCTGAAAAAAGAATCGCCAACATTTTACAAATTAAAAGATTTGAAATAAGGGCGATGAAGTTTGAAAAAGCGCGAATTCACCTTTTGGGTGAGGTTTTCGTTGCCGTTGTCGTCGTCGTTGCTTAAGCTGCCTATTTCCCTGTTGATGTCATGTCTACAGCTCCTTTCACTTGACTAAAAAGTTCTCCCTGCCCTGAGGTCTTGGGTTCTTGAGTGAGGGTTGCAGTAACCGGCAAAAAGCCAGACCTCTAAAAGTGTGTATGTCGTGGTCTCATTCGCTAAGCACTGAGCCCATAATGTCTGATAGGATGGATCACCACGCCGGACAACGATCTCTACGACTCTTTATGAACAGTGCCTGGGTTTTTGAACGTCCCAAAGAAATTTGTAAACGTAAGGGTTGTCTGCTGGGTCTACGGTTTATCGTCCTTATCCGAAAAGTCTAACCGTCTAACCTTTTGCAGTCGATGGCATTACATTTGATTCTTGAAGGCAGCACTTTCCTCTCAACTACGGTCTACCCCGAGCGTTGGTCCTTGAGTGTTGGCTTTCAACCCACAAGTCTCCCCTTAATACCACCGGCAGTTGCTTTGGCAAAGAAAAATGCCACAAAATTGCTCGAGAACTTTAACTCGTGATAAAAAAAAATCGGTAAATACCTGATCTGCTTTAGCCAACTCCCACAAAGCAAGTCTTTGGTCGACAGAAGACGAGATTACTAATCCACTTCTCAAAGCCTTTACTCCTGTAAGATAAACACACGATTTTTTGATACCACTACACTTGGTTTAAATGCGTTTTCCAGCGTTTAAGAGTGGAAGCGAACAAGAAACGCTTCAATCCTCCTTGAGGTACTTTAAACTGTTTGACAGTTTTACCTTTCGCTTCTACTCAGTTGCCATTTGAGTACTGATGTGTTCTACATGCGACAGAAAAATGGGAAAATAATTTAATTTATGGGCATGTGGGAAGGAAAAACAGGTAGAATTCAATCATTCAATCTAACCAAGAAATTTACGATAATCAAAAAAGTACTAGGAACTGTAATTGTGATATCTTTCCGGTATCCCGCTGTTTCACTAACTCGTCTCAAACATTACTTAAAACATTTTTCTTGCTTAAACGGCAAATTTTGAATTCGCCCCAATTAAGGGAATTCGGGAAACTTTTGCTTTAGCAATCCGGAATCCTGGGCTTTGGAATCCAGAATAGAGTTCAAAGAATCCGGAATCTCACTAAAGATTGGAATCCAGAGTCCAAGTTCCAGTTGACAAAGACTGGAATCCAGTACATGGAATCCAGAATCCAAGACTGTCTTTGATTCCCATATATGGAGCGAGTTGAATTCACTTGTCAAAGCAATTTTGACATGTAAATGGATCGACCCAGATCCCCTAGGAAATATAACGCGCTAACGTTGACTCACGTGGCGTGCACGTGTTGTTACCTGTTACTGATGACGTATGAGCTGAAGGCTCAGTTATCTCGCGTATCACGTGAACCTTGGTGACATCATTGCTGTTCAGTTTCAAAGTGAATTGTGCCGCATACAGTGCGCTGTCATCTCCACCACTGACCAGCAAATACTCTCCTAGAAATAAAACAAAAGAACGGGATGAATGAGGCTTTGTCTTTCTTCTGATCCATCCACTTTCCGTTCAATAGTCACACTCAAACTTCCAGCACGGTGGGAAGTTCTGGAAGATCATTGGATGACTAGTGTGCGTTAATAAGTATAACAAACGATTTTCTCGCATTTAACATTAGGTGCACTTTACACATTAACTTTATTTAAATTTACAAATATCTTTTTCTTGAAAACTTATTTCGAAATTCATTTTTCACAGTCGTCGAGCTTCCCGTTAGAGACCACTCAAAATGCGAAGATTTAGTAGTCGGTTACCAGAGTCAAACCACAGGAGTTCTCTTCCAAGAAGAGGATCCGCCAAAAAACCATCACCTCCAAAAGAGGTTGCGGTCTTTTACAAGAGGTGACCGTTTAGGGCTTTGATTGGGAAACTCATGGTGTCTTGGATGGAACATAAAGGTTAGACTCTACTAAAATATGTTTCCCGCAATTTAACTCACTATTGCCCTTCACCGGTCCTGGTGGAGAGGTGACCCTTAGCAGAGCAGGAACTATACCTATCCTCACAATAACATCAACTTACCATTGATATTTGCGAGCGAGAGTGCATTTACCCCAGACTGGTGACATTTGAACACTTGGATTGGAGGGGGAAGAAATGTCTGCACCAGGGGAAGGCAGGAAAAGTCCCTTTGCTCCTTAAACTCTGAGTCAATTGTTGGATTATTCTCCAGTTGTGTTGAGCGGGGTTGATTTTGCGGTGCCGCGAATGCAACATTAACAGCAGCATTTTCCTTCGTATCTGTTTCTGAAACTTCACCTCCAGTCAATGTTTGGATGTTAGCAAGGTTCTTGGAGTCTGTCTCTTCGGTTCGCTGTTCTATTCGGCCACAATAAGCCATCTCAGTTGAGGCGTTTACGTCTGCTTCAAAATCGGTCAAATTCTCTTCTTTAAATACAACTTCACTACATTTACCTGAAGAAAAATTTCCGTTTTGTTCGGCATTTTCTGCAGCTTTTAAACTGTCTGTGGTCACGCCTTCCTTGCTAGAAAATAGAGTCACGCTCTCTGAGGTTGTGTGACTTGAGTCACCATTTTCTGATGAAAAACTAGCTTCAAATGTGTTCTTTTCACTTGATTTATCAATAACTTTTCCCCCGTCAACTTCAAGATTTTCCACGTCATACTTAATGCGAGCATCGCTTTCTGTTACATTCCTAAATTTTTCGACCTGTTCGTTGATTGGAGTACAGCATCCCCTTATATGGCTTAACAGTAAGGTAGTGATATCCCAGCAGGAAATCCTTCCAGCCGTGTCCCCCGCGAACATCATGACCAGCGGCCTTTCACCACTGAGACAATCAATCACGTGGTTGACCGTGAGAACACAACGTCTGAGGTACTGGGACTGAGCCAGAAGGAAGAACTTGTTTTGCTGTTCGTAAAAGGCGAAAACCCTAAAAGAAAGAAACAGAGACGCATTTAGTTAAAAATATATCAAGCCGGATTTTTGCAAACGTTTAATACCGCCAAAAAGACTTCTTCCGTCAAGCAGTTTTTTTTGGGCCAAAACTACCTCCAAAGAAGGCAACATAAAAACTAAGAGTCCAACCATTGCTTTTTCTCGTCTCCTTTCTTCCTCCTCGCTCTTCCTTTTTCTCCTTTACTTTCTCTTCGCTGGTGTGATTTTCAAGCTTACCGGGCGCAAAAAACCTGCCTTAAGGCCATTTTTCACTCAAATGGCTGCAAATTTTGTTAGGTTTGTAAACCGCAAAGAGGAAACACTACACACCTGACGAAACCATCTGAGCAGGCCGCCATTACGAAGTACAATGTTTGACACTTG
Source organism: Porites rus (assembly GCA_964035705.1). NCBI lineage: Eukaryota > Metazoa > Cnidaria > Anthozoa > Scleractinia > Poritidae > Porites > Porites rus. Next base: position 6,670,576 of record OZ037996.1, on the reverse strand, counting down.
TCTGTCAAGTCTTGACTTGACGAATGATTGATAATCTCCGCCGCATTTAATGTCGTCAGAGACATAAATCTTATCTCGGACAAGGACGCTAAGTCTTGTTTCCTCCGCCTGCGACGACGATTACTGAAGGAGAACGAATATTCTCCCAAGAAAACCATCGGAGATGTTATTGTATCGCTATGACAACCCTCGGTGTCAACATCAATGAGTGACAGGTTGAGACGCCAGCATCTAAGTGACGCGCGACCTCCGCCAGAGAAGAGAAGGAAACTGCTGCTCTTGTCATTGCTGGCGCTTGGTTGAAGCTGTGATAGAGGACGTTTTGTTACGCTCAAAGCTTTAACACTTGATATGTGACCATGAGCGGTAAAAAATGGCGAGGTCAAGCCAGAGGAGCGATTAGCTGAAGTGTGAACTATTGTTAAGAGAAGCAATAACGGAAAAAATAGCCCAAAAACAGACAGCTAAGACGATATAAATTAACATCACAGAACACAATCACAGGTTTTATATCATCTAGTAATCCGAACTGAAAAAACTATCATCTACCACGAATAATGTCTGGGATAATAGATGAGGAGTTTTAGAACATTTCACCCTTCTAATAAGAGGATACAGATAATTAGCTTGATGTTGGCGTCTTCGCTTGCTGTAGCCAAGACGTCACAGATTTCTCCTGTAAAAAAAGAAAAAACAAACAAGTAAAGAAAAAATGTAAAGGAATGAATGCAACTTCAACTCTTTTGAAAATATCGATTTCTTGTCAAGTGCGTGAAGTAAAGACAAACAGACATCTTCAGAGGACACCACACCGGATTCTGGCTAAAATGAGGTACCGGTGTGGATTTAATAATAGACCCAACATTACTGCATCTCACCGGTCTTTCAAAATGATTACAGCACTAACAAACTTGACATTAAACAAGGTGAAAACGCCACATCTGATTAACAACAGTCCACGCTGTCTATAAGTCGCTCTTGCAACTACAAAAGTTTTAATAATATAAAGCCATGGCAACATACCTTTACGTGTCACAAAGGAGTCTGTATGACGAAGGCACGTGGCTTCCCGCCCATGAAATCCTGGCTAAATGAGAAACATTTGCATCAGTATAGGTAAATAAGGCTGCCTCGTACCCAGATGTCTCTCTTTTGATGAAAATGTTCGCGCAAAGGAAGGCGCGTACCCAGACGTCTCTCTTTTGATGAAAATGTTTGCGCAAAGGAAGGCGGGCCGTTTGTACCCTTCCCATGGTCCCTTGTGGTTCATCACCAGTCACTCGTTTCGCGCTCGCCTCTGCCATGCGAAAAACGAAGCGCCTGATGAGGAGGCTGTAAATAAGGCGTAAGTCGTTCAGTTTCAGTCGACAACAATACTATCATTTCCAAATTCCACTTTGAATAAGGGTATAAGGGAATTGTCCATGGATATTGTACGTTAACTGATGACGTATGGAAAGAACGCTACAAAGAATTATCTACAGCCTGTTCTTTCTGCTAGGATTGTGGACAGCACCGCAACGTGGCGCACGAATGTAAAATCTTGCATGTGTGAATAGGGAGTAAACCGGAAGTGAGCCTTTTTCTTTTTCAATAAGCCTTGAGGCTACCGTATTTGTGTTGCCAAGTGTCTTAATTCTTATAGAGACGATTTGCCCAAACATTTGTTCAAAATCACGGCTCAAGAGTGCAAAAAGTCCACTTCCGGTTGACATGCGTCGCTCAAAAACGTCACTGCTTAAACTCCCCATTTTTCGTCGCGCGCCTTTTCTGCCGACCCGGCTGACTGCCCCTGGGTCTCCAATGATGTGCACGACTACGACGTGAAAATACTTAATTTCACGTCATAGTTTTGTGGAGGGCGTGAACAAAAAACAACGACTTTTTTTATTTTCCTGAACTTTAATACAGTCTTTTAGAATTCAACTGTAGAAAAAATTACCAACATTTGACTAACTGAACGAGATAGAATAAGGGCGATTAAGTTTGAAACAGCGCGAATTCACTTTTTTTAAGTGACCTTTCGTAGCCGTTGTGTTCTTTCTACTGTTCCGGCCCCAAACTCGGAACGCAATTGTGCGACGCATACTATGAAAAGTTACTGAACCAACAGCAAACATTGCTGAACTCGACTTTTTCTCACAATCGTGGTGAGCAAAATAAAACTGAAAAAGCTTACCTTTAACACTGCCTTCTTCACTTCACTTGGAAAAACAATTTCATGCGTGTAAATCATCGAGTCTTTGATAAAGGACAACACCGCTCCAGAAATGGAAACGTCCTAAAAACACCATAGATAGGTAATTTAAACGAAACTTCGACGGAGTTTGATAGTTTGCCAAGTCCAAATTTTGAAAGCTATTTGCTGTAACATACGGAAAAGCCAAAGAAAACTACAACTACTTCGCCTGATTAAAGCAGGCCTTCTTTGAAGCTCTCGCCCCACACAGGTATGATTTTCTCTTGCAAAGTCTCCATAAGTCAGGATTCTATTTTTGAGGGGTAGAAGCTTTCCCCCCCGAAAAAAAATTTTGTTATCATTACGGTATATAGGTAACTATATTGGAAAGATCATCCAAACGCGACGAGGTCCTTGCACACACTGTAACATTTCTCAAAATTGTGTCTCAAAATGCACCAGATTGCATCTCAGCGCATATTCATTTCGAAAAATTTCCGAGGGGCTTGCCCCCGGACCCTCCTATGAAGATTGTTGCCTTCGGCCACTCTGGACTTCTCCCCCAAACGATAAATCCTAGATAGAACCCTGCAAGTGTGCTCCAATATTGTTTTAATCTAGTTTTAATTTGAGGGGCCTCCTTGTGTTCAAGTACACTAATTACTGCCATATATCAGATGTAACAATGTTATTTCGTTGGGACCACAATTCTCATGTGCATAAGATAGATTTTGTTGACCTGGTATATGCTTTGTCCCGACATCATGTCCCACAAAAGTTTAGTTTTCGTTGAATATAGTCCGATGACCGATTCTTCTTTGCAGCTCTGTGACTGCATAAATGCTACCTTGCCTTAGACTAACATACGCGTTCTTGACCAATTACATAATAGGGACAGCGCTTTATTTCATGGTCGATAGAGAGGAGAAGTCAAGTCTTTATGTCAACTTGCCATAGTAGCAAAATTTCTGGATGGCAAACCGAGGACGTCACTTAAAAAGTGGATTCGCACTGTTTCAGACTTCATCAACCTTATTCAGTTTCATTTAATATATCAAATTTTGGCGAAATTTTCTGGGGTTGAATCTGAAAGGACCGTATCTAAGTATAGAAAAAGAAACGGAATTGTCTGCGTTGTGTTCACCTACTCCATAAAGCGGGCGCGTGAAAAGTTCATGTCGCAGTCTTGCAACGAGGGCTAAGAAATGTACAAAAAATACGTGATGATCGCGCAAAGTTGTTTTGCTTATTAATTTTTTCGCTTTTTTGCCGTTCTCGTTGCCGTCGCCGTCGCCGTCGTCGTTACTTAAGCTCCCTATTGTTGTGATCCAGAAATTACCATGGTAACGTGACGTCATACTTCTCCTCTCTATCAATTGTAATGTTATTTACCGACTCTTTCAGGGCTAGGTCCCAGACTCTATGAGCCCCACCGCACTTGACTCTCCACAGTATCTCGTTACGTTCCACGCTCCAAAAAACGAAATACGCCTGCGCAGAGAGAGAGAAAACAAGAAGAAATGAAATACAACGTTTTTATAAAGCAGTTTCTTTGATGCATCAGCTAAAAAAGGCAGTTTTAATTCAGACTTACAGCATGGAAACCCGCTATAAGAAGTTGTCCATTTGCCGTGAGTATCAGTCGCTCCAGGCAGTCAAAACCTTTAAACACCTAACACAGATAAAACAAAATGAAACTGCCCCAGTAAGAGAAAACTGACAGACAGGTTTTACACAGCATTCAAGTGACCTTTAACAGGTGTTTTCATTCGCGCTGGATTTGCAATGAAAAAAATCACCTTTTTCGAGGAAGCAAAATTTTAACCCGTATCTAACTAATCAGTTTTTTTAATATATTTTTGAATGACGCATTAAATCGCCCCATGTAATGGAATCCAGATTCAAGGAATCCGGGAAACTTTTGCTTGTGGAATCCCAAACCCGGGAAAATTTTGCTTGTGGAATACCAAATCCGGGAAATTTTTGCTCGTGGAATCCCAAATCCGGGAAATTGTTTTGCTTGTGGAATCCCAAATCCGGGAAATTTTTGCTTGTGGAATCCCAAATCCGGGAAAATTTTACTTGTGGAATCCGGAATACAGCTCAAGGAATCCGAAATCCCACTAACGTTTTGAATCCAGAATCCAAGTTCCACTGACAAATACTTGAATCCAGAATCCACGGAGTGGGATCCAGAATCTTTGATTCCCTTACATTGGGCATCACTAAGCTGCTTACGAAAACACGAGGTCATACGTTCAGAAAGACATAAAGAGCATAAATTATTGTGTAAGAATTACAAATTGTTCTACCTTTTTAGTGTCAATAACCTCCAGTGTGTTGTTATGCACTCTTAGTTGCCTGTAAACACCGTCTCTGCCCGATGAGTAGATGGTGCTGTTATGGAGACTAAGATGACTAACGCCTGCTTTACCATGAATAAGAGGAAGAGAATGCGATGGAGCTATTGGCTTAAAAACAAACAAAAGGAAAAATTTAACATCCTCTCTATTAGCTGCTGGCCTACATTCTGTTATACTGCCCAGTAACGTTTAAAGAACTGGTCCATAGTAGTATAGGATGCACCGAATTATCCAAATTCGGAAACCGAAACCGAATTTGCATAAGCTAACTAGCTCTTTCTAGCACTAAACACAATTTTTCACTTTCAACATTCCCCTTCCCTCTCCTCCACAATTCAGATAATTCGGTGCGCCATATACTACTAGTTGTTAAATACCGGTAATATGAACTTTTTAAAATCTGGCTTTTACAAAAACTTAAATAGCACACACATTTCACAAACATAAAAGCTTTAGTGCAGCGAAATAAAAGAGTTAGGACATTTTTAATGACAATAACTTTTTCAGTAAAACTTATCTTGACAAGTACCTTTTCAGAAGCAGTGGAGCATCTAGGATCAAACAGATGAAGGGAACCTTTTCTGTCCCCACATACTAATAACATAGACTCTGCTGTCCAATTTTCATTGTCAGAGCTTCGTTTTGTTGAAGGATTTGGGAAGATTTCAATAGCTGTGGCCCAGCGTTGCTTGGAAGGTGGTAAGATGAACGATCGCAAAGGAGAAACAATGAAGACAGGAACATTGTTAACATGTTTAATATTCCACCAAGTGATCTGTCCTTCTGGCCCACAGGAAAAGAGGTCCTGGCGAGAATTACGACTGCTCCAGAGAAGATTATGAACCTTGCCTGAGTAAGCAGTGAGTTCCATACAGGGATGATTGAAATCTGTAGGGAGGGTGCAGGGTTTATTTAAGGATAAAGATGATGATAATGATGATGACAACAAATCTAATAAGAATAAGAATAAGAATAATAATAATAAGAAGAATAACAACAATAATAATAATAATAATAATAATAATAATAATAATAATAATAATCGATGATAAAAAAACACTGCAATTTTGAGTCTTGAATTTTTTAAGGGTAGTTGGATATGGGCCATATTTTGCATATGTGTACATCAAGACAAAGTCAAGGTCAATAAAAGGCAAAATGAATGAGGCCAATATCCACCCTTACTGACACAACAAGTTTGTCAATAAAGAACTTATTATATGCCAAAAAAGCAGGCAAGATGTGCCCATCTTGCCCACTTGCATAGCCAATCAGAACACAGGATTCACTTTATAATGCCTACTCACGGATTCAACCATATAAAAAAAGAAAAACAAAACACATCCATCAACAAAGTCACATCAAAGACTCCTCCTTTTCTAACTGTTTCCTTAAAACCTCTCAGTAAGCCACAAATCAATGTCTTTGCTACTTGGTTACTTTTAATTGGACAAAATTGAGACAAGAAAATGCCATATATTCACCTGTATCTTGAAGTTTAATATTTCCCTGTAAATTTCCAAATGCAATGACCTTACCACTGGGAGACAAGGCTAGAACACTATATGAGGAATAGTTTGGATCTTTCAATAACAATTTCCACTGATCCTTTGTGGTTAAGCTCTCTGTGTTTGAACAAGTAAGGGAATCATCTCCATTACCGATCTGATTATCTTTCTTTGACCAGCTATACTTATACAAACACCTGAGCAAAAACAAATGGGTATGCATGTTAATAGAATAAACCAGACACTTACAAGAAATAGTTTTTTTTGTTGAACCTCTGTGCAGATAATTCCATGCACTGCTAAAAGCCACCAACCTACAATGGCCACTACTTTTGTCCTGGCAGACAATGCATACCTTAACTCCCCTTTTAACTTTCGTTATTTGGGGGTTTTTGTTTCGTCAATGATCTTAGTGTGGGTGAGATTTATGCAAATTACAACCCAATTCTCTTACCCAGCTTCAACAAATGGCCCGTTCAAGAAGCTGACAAGCAAATCATGATATATCCTGTACAAGACTTGACCTTCAAAATCAGCCTTGTTGTGTTGGGTGGCACATACCCATTAAGGCCAAATAAGAGAGTGCTCCCCCCACCAGGAGGGCACAACACTGTTGCTTACCCTTCATTTGTCATCACTAGCAGGTTAGATTGGTCAAGTAAAGTGACATATCGTGGGTAATCCTTTTTATTAGTTTTCTGTGATCTAGAGGCTGTGTTGTCCGATGGCAAACATGTCTCTGTTGATGTAGTCCTGCTATACTGATCAGAGCTAGATAATGGCCACAGCCGAATGCTCCCATCTCCACCACCAGTGACAATGAGATCTTCACTTTGATTGACAGCAAGACTCCAAATATTGCGACCTATCATATACAGCATACATGTAGTTAAATACTTGAGTATAGTGATGGGAAAAAATTTATTATTTTAACGTCCACAACAACAAGATGGCAAAACTCAATCATGTGCGTTTAAAAGGGAAAAGCATCCTAAAGATGCTGTTCTGTTATGAAGTTTTGTTATCACACTTGTTCTTTCTGACTGTTGGATTGAGATTCACTATTTTATTGGTACAGTCCATGCTTTTTTATTGGATACCTTTATAAGCTCTACTTACAGCTGCCTTGTCAAAACCCTGTTTGATACAGACCTCTGCTTACAACAGTCAACTCCAATTTGTTTCAGGAAGCCTCAGGGGCACCCAATGACCGTTTCCTCTTAAAAACATTGAAAACACTTTTTAGGCTATCCTGAGTACTTTAAGATATCTAGAAATGCATTCTAAGCGGTGCTATAAAATTTGTACCTGTTCGGTCATCTAGGGGGACTTGAGTCTTTTTGAAATTACAAGGGCTTTAGTATTATTTTCCTGAAAATTTTAGATGCAATTTAATGTATTACGAAAGAGAGAATTTTTTTTATTCATCTCTCAATCACAGTTTTGAATCCAAAAATTTTAGGTTTCCTTTTTGTACGAAAAATAGCCTAACCTGGGCAGTGAAATGTGAAAAATTAAACTTCAGAAATTCGTAAGAATTTGTAAGATAAGCTTCAAAAATTTACGTGAATGATCTAGAGATTCTTAGCTGTCTTCAAGTAATAGGATATTCTAGGCAATATTTGCTTCTCTGAACAGATATTTTACAGAAAACAAGTCTTTGGATGCCTCTGGAGCTTTGACTTGACTACATTATTATAGTTTTCTGCTTAAAAGTCTGGACATGAGTGTGAATTATGTGACAACGGCAATTATGTAAAATGGTCTACAGGGTACATGGTACTCAGGATCTTAGGGGTTGCCAGAAAAGGTTTTAAGAAGAACGACAATCTAACTAAGTACATTAGATGGCACTGGTCCTGGAGATCATTTCCCTCACACCCTTCTAACCTCTTCCCCTTATTTGCGGGTCAGGGGGGTGCCCTCAAAATGACATACACGTACCTGTATGTCCTCTGTGTGTTTTCACAATGTTTCCATCATAGCTCCACACATTGCAGACCAAGTCCTCACCAATACTGACAAAACATGTCTCTAACAACTTAGCACCCCAGACTCTTGCTGTATGCCCATAAACTACAAGAAATGGCTCCACACAGCCATTTGTCTCTAAAGACTTTAAATTTGGAATCTTCCACAAGCGAATGCTCCTGTCATCTGAAACAGAGCTAAGAAGAGTTCCTGCTTTGTTCAAATTTATTGAAAATATGACACCCTCATGTCCTGTGAGTCTATGGAGCACAAGAGTCTTGTTCTGTTCATCTTTTTTACCATGTACTTTCCAAAGAAGAATTTGATTAAATACTGTTCCAGAAGCAAGAAATAAGTCATCCAAATGAGATCCAAAGAACTGAGCAGAGTATCTTTGCAGCAAAAACATCTGTTAAAGAAAACTGTCTTGATGGATTCATATTTTCAATTACGAGTGCTAGATGTAAAAATTTTAAGGCCATCTCTCCTACTTCTAATATTGGTAAAGGGCACACAGTGTACTCAGGGACTCAATGGGATTCAAACCCACGGCCTCAGAAAGTGCATTAGTGCTGCACAGTGCTCTACCAACTCAGCCATGAAGACCAATACATTGGGCACAGGCCAATTTGTTGAGTTCATTTTAACCAATGAAAGGAATAAAATGAAGAATAAAGATGATGTGAATTGTGGAAATATCTTGGTACTTAAGTATTTAGTATTTAAGGATTTTAGTACTTCAGTGATAGTTGTATTTAAGTTTCATCATGTGAATGTAATTATGCATCATATTGAAATAAAGTGTCATTCATTCATACAAATCTAAATGAAGATATGACCATCACAGCATTAATTAATTGCAAATATTCATGCAATATTGAATTTTTGCAATATATTGCTTAAATTGCAATAACCACTGTAATGGTCATATCTTTATTTAGATACTTAATTCATTTTTGGAAGACAAAGATACAGTATACAGGGCTCCTCACACTCAGCAATCAACTGCTTTGTATTGCTTTCCCAGTTCCACCACCACACAGCATTGTGAGCTGTTGCTATAGCAATGTATTTTGGCGAGTCTTCTTCACTGTAGAGCCAATGAGCATCCCATATTAGATCAGGAAATGTTTGAATATCTGTTGCAGCCTCGACACTGAGATAAGACAAAAAGTGTTTTTCAGTATTACTTTAAAATGTAAAGAAGATCACCACAACAGGGCTGTCACTAAGATTTTAAGTTGCTGAAAATATGACATTAGAAGGCGGGGAGTTTAACAGCTAGGAAGTGTTTTGGATACATTTTCCTTTTGTTTTCTACAAGAGTAGCCAAGACTTATGCCCATAGTTGCCGCGGTAGATCCCAGGTCCTGGCCTTTAGTGATAGCCCTGTTGCCGATGCAACTCATGCTGTAAGTTGTGAAAAGAAAGTCTGGGATTTGGCCCTGACTTCTGTGATCCCAATGTAGGTGGACCGGGAGTTGGTCAATAAATTGGTTCGTAATGTACCTGGGAAAAATGAAGATGAAAAGATGAATATATGAATTTCATGTATTTGAACCGCAGAAAATTTTGTCATCGCTTTGGGTCACTATTTTATGAAATACTTTAACTGAAGGAAATAAATGTTGTTGTTGTTGTTGTTATCGCACCTACCAATTAAGACCATTTCATTTACCTATAATTCACACCTGGGTAAATGATGCAATTTGTGGCAATCAAACAGTGTGATGTGAAGTGCATCATGCCTTTGAGCATTAATACTACACGAAAATTTTGTGTGTGGGCTGTGGACTCAGAAAATGACAAATGCCTCCATTAGAAGTGAGCTTGAGTCCTGGAAGGATGGTTGTTGAACACAGTAGTTTGGAGGAAACTCAACAAGAACCTGGGAAGAGATCACCAGGGTAGGTCAAGAAGGAGATGGGAAGTTACATTGATCAACAAGAGGCTTAGATGTACCATGATTGAAGCTGGGAGAATCACATTCTGTACCAAGCTGTGAATGCTGCCACGTCCTGATTTGTGACCATTTCATTTACCCACCCACACCTGTCTTAACCATACTTGCCCATGTCCCTTGTACCACTTATGACAACACCAGATTTGAAAAAAAGCTCTAGAGCTTAACTTACCTATAGCTACCAGACTGAGTGGCACTCTCTTGAAAACTGACAACTCTAATAGCCTTTTGTCCAAAAATCACCACCAACTTACCGTACTTCTGTTCAACTATGCAAAAGAGAGGATAAACCAAACAAATTTAGGATGAAAAATAAATTTGATGGCATGAATATGAAAACTGTCTGGCAAAATATTTCTGTATGGCAAGACCACAATCGACAAAATAAATCATCAACCTTTGTACTTTACTCGGTTGAACTGATATAATTCTCACAAGGCCTAGGTTTATAAATTTGTAGTGTGCATGTGCAGCATGGGGATTGCGCTTGGATTGAAGTGGCCTGCAAACACGGGTGGAGCGTGTATATTTCTATGTACTATTTCTGGTTGTGTCTGTAATGACATCATCAAGAATCAAATTTGACCCGCTGTTTTTGCGGCTATTTTGGCAATCAAATAATGCTTTTTGCAATAGATTTTGGCAGTCGAAGCTAAGATTTAAAAGAGAACCTTGAAGCAATTTGGACCATTAGCTTCAAAATAAGAGTGAAAATTGAGATCAGAGAACATCTTCCAGGAGTGTCTCTCACTTAGCAGACAAGTTTGCTTCCGTTGCAAGTTTTGTGTGTCAGAAATGCATTTCATTCTGGCTTTTTACCATCAAAAACTTGAATGTTTCTTTGAATTAATGTTACACTGGTGCAAAACCACAATAAACTTGGCACTTGAACTTCCCTGCCAATGGATCAAAGACTGGTTTCAGCTATGTACATTGATCCAGACATGAATTTGCATGCAAACTTGCTGGTTTTTTTTTTCCATTTTGGCGACCAAAAAATGCTTTGTAATACACATGTAAAAATAAAATATGACAATGAAACAAAAAAAAAAGACAAGAAAGAAAGAAAGAAGTAGGAGCCCTCATGGCAGGGCATTCATGCCTGGTCACCCAACCAGTTCTTAACACTGCTAAGTGGGCTTAAATTAAAAGCTAGACCAAGCTTGCCAGACTTTCAAGAAATATTTCTGACTAGTATTTTAATGAAAAGGACAACAAGCAATTCTCTAGAGCATGTAGTTTATACCTGTTATTCCATGTATCCTTGATCTTGTCAAAAGGCATTCATTAATCAACAAAATTCCTTTTGTCACTGAGTGTATGTAAAGGAATGGTCCATTTCCTGTAAAGAAATATGTTATGGTAGAATGCAGAAGTTTTTCTGCCAGTCTATGCCAATTCACAGAAATTAATGGATTGCTTTCAATTGATAGATCTGATCTGGGCACTACATCATTTGGCATAAACAAGTGCCACTGAACAGGGTATGTTTTCAAGGTCTTGAATTTTAAACAGCATATACAATTTCTTTACTTGTATTTAGCATCTTGAACAGGGTGTCTTTTCAACTGGAAGCCTTTACAAGAGTGAATGTTGGCGATGACAAGCCAACATTTTTTCTAAAATGTCTAACTCCATGATGTTAGTTTGAAAAACTACTCAATTCTGTATGCAAAACTAAACAAATGAGGTTCATCAAATAAGGTCTATGTTTGTCTTAATCAGGCTAGCGAAATGAACAATATTTTTGTCTTAAACAGGGACAGGGATTAAAGGCCTTGGTTGCACACCCCTACCCAAACTTCCCTTGAGTACCCCCCCCCCCGCCCCCCAGATTCAATCATCGATTTTCATCAATAGTCCATTGGACAGTTACAGGCCAAACCGAGGCTGGAGTTGACCTTGTTTTGATCTCTACATCTACATCTATCGTTTTAATTCACAATGGTTTTCCCATACATGTGAATTGGTCAGCACTATAGTCACAGCTTATTAGATAAATAAATAAATAAATATAAATTACACAATAAATATGAATAATCCTGTTTAAATAGATATGCCAGGAAAGGATCACCTGCTATGACATTCAACTAGGACTATCGTAGGTCGAAATCAATCTCTGAGATTGCACGCTTAAAGGCATTTAGAGAAGTAACCTCAATAATATCGTTGCTTAGGTTATTTCAGTCCTTCAAAGTTCTTGAAACAAAACTAAACTTGTAAACATTGAGACAATTGAATGAACTTGTTAGGATGAAACTGCCTAAGTAAGGATGGTGTCAGACAAGAGGAATAGGGGACACCCTTGACACAACTCTTCCTGAGTTATTATGTATATCATGTTGTTCTTATGCTGGCTAACATTTTTTAAGCAAAATTTACATTACAAAAGGGAGAGGGGTTTGTATCAAAACAAGGTCAACCTCAGCCTCACGTTCACTCAAAGTTAAGGCGAGGCCAGGACACCAAGCTCACAACTATAAAAAGGCCTCCTATTGTTCAGGCCCTGGTATTACTTTCTTTATATTCAGCGGAGCAACAGAGAGTCCCACTATAGTTTCTACTGTTGGTTAGGTTAACCTGACAGTAGGCTTAAACGGTACTCATCTGGCCCAAACTGGTTCTCAATTTTTCAGGGTTAAACACTTAATCATAACTATAACAAAATTCTCAAATCTGATTGGTTCTCAACTGCCCTGATTTCAGCCTTAATTGGACAATTTAATAGGATAGTACGCGTCATGCCTAAGTAATTGGACAGTACACGCCATCACGCGCGCGCTTGAATGGCTTTTTTTTTCATTGCTAGCGAAAAAATCTTGGAATTTCTTGTGTTTTGATTTAAAAAGAGCCCTGTATATCACAAATTTTGTTAAAGTTATGATTAATTGG
>OZ037996.1:6590200-6652700 GCA_964035705.1 Porites rus | reverse complement strand
AATGACGACATTAGCTGACACTGAAAATTAGTCAATCTGACGTCATTTATGTGCTGTGCTATTGGAGGGCTCCAAACGTTTGTTATCACGGCCCGTGGTATCAGTGTTCTTACCAGACCATGGCATTGCGGCATTGCCGCACCTTTTCCGGAAAAATTCCTCACTACACTACTACTACTACTACTACTACCACTACCACTACCACTACCACTACCACTACCACTACCACTACCACTACCACTACCACTACCACTACCACTACCACTACCACTACCACTACCACTACCACTACTACTACTACTTGGGACAACCAAGAATTCGTATTCATCATTGTAACGACGACGTAGTCTTTGTCGGAGACAAAATACATACAAAAATGCCCCAGAAACCGTACTATTTTGGAACAACAATGGGCTAAATTTTAAACTAAAGCTAGCCTGCGATCAAGCTCTCCTATATGGGGGAGCGAAGCGAGTCTCGCGAGGCTCGTTCAAATAGGAGAGCTTGGTCGCAGGCTAAACTAAAGCCTGACAGATATACTCCAAAAACGATTTTTTTCGGGGAGAAGAAGAAGATTTTTTCGCAGAAGTTATTGAGGTGGAAGGCAGGTGGGGCTGTCCTCTTCATACTCAAATTTTCCAACCTTAAGGATGGACATTCGAATATTCGATCGAGGTGTGTGCCTATTCAAAGCCCGGGGGTGTACTCCCTTATGTAAGCCTTAATAGGTATGTGCCGCCCTAAAAGGTAGGGTTTTTGCGCCGTTTTGGTCTGAAAACGGGTATAGACTTTGCCCATTTTGCTCTGGAACTAGGTATGGTTGTCGAGGGAACTACGGGAGTGTATGAACGTATTTATCGTTGCAGTTCCAAATGAGTAAGAAAGAGAGAGAAATATGTGAATTCGAAATGGATTTTTAAGAATTATTTTTTGTTGCTGTTCTAAGGAAAGGCACGGTAAAACGGGCAGCAAAAGCGTGCTACTTGTTTTCTAACATTGCTGCAAAGCGATGTTGCGCGTTTTACCACCCACTTTCAAACCTGTCTCGCAGCAAATGAAGGTTGCTGCAAGTTGCGTAAATACTGACTTCTGATTGGATAAAATTACGCGGAAACCACGCCATACACGGGAGATATGTCACTAGCTGCAAAACAAGTTTGCGTTGGGCTGGTAAAATGCGCAACATGTGCAGAGTTTGTTGCAAAAATTAGAACTATTCCCTACTTTCTGCAACAAATTTTCGCAACCTGCAACATCCTGATTTGTTGCAAGACAGTTTGAACGTGGCTGGTAAAACGCGCCACATCGCTTTTTAACTCGTTTTGCGGCAATGTCTCAAAATAAGTCGCACTTTCTTGTTTCCCGTTATACCGTACCTTAATCTAAGTAATGATGACATAATTTCTTAGAGGCTAGGTGGAAAAATGGGTGTGAAAAATGACATTTTTGGTCTGAAATAGGGTCAGGATTTGGAGATCCGGGCGGAACACCCCCAACAAGAATTCCCATGAGGAACTTCCCCCCCCCCCGGGATTCAAAGGTAGGCCTTTATAGGAATGTAATTACCATTGTTTTTTCTCTATCTCAGGCCTTTGGGGATTGGTAAACAATGCTGGCATTGTTCTAACCGCACCAATAGAATGGATTCCACTAGAAAAATTCAAGCGACTTGCTGATGTCAATCTCTGGGGCCTCATGGATGTCACGAAAACATATTTGCCACTGGTCAAGAAAGCCAGCGGACGAGTTGTAAATTTATCGAGTGTCCTGGGTAAGTACTAAGTACGTAAACATTACACTGGACAGCTGTTGCGCCCGCTCAAAAACCACACCAGAAAGGGCTTTTGTTTACTCATTAGAACGGTGATATCGGCGCGATTTCTGAAACGGAGCAAAAATGCGTCGCGCCAATCTCTAAAGTGAAGCGTCACATTTTGGACGGGAGTTTAACATGGCCTAAAAGAACATTTTTTGCGCCTCCTACCCAGACTTCTCTTTCACTGTAATCTGGACGTAGCTCTACGTTCTTGTTAGTGATATAGTAAGGTATATTCAAGTGAGGTGAAGAAAACTCGTTGTTTCTTTCCCCTCTTATTTTTTCGGACTGGAAAGGCTATTCTCGGGATCAGGGATTTGACCGGGATCCGGGGTTTGACCGTAATACATTGCGGGATTCGGAAAAACGAAAAATTTCTTAACGGGGTCCGGGATGACCATCACTCGGGAAGCAGGATTCTCCCAAATCTTGGTACGGGATGTGGTGATATTCGGTATAGAGGTGACAGACGTTCGAAATGCGGGATTGTTCGAGAAAAAGAAGCGGGATCGCGGGACCAGGATCATTCTTTTCAGACCCTAGTAAGCGAACTTTAACCAGAATACAAGGAAAATAGTCACAATAGTTAATTATGTCCAGAAATGCACGCAATGGCGAAAATGGCAAGTCTGGCGAAAAATCGCCATAGGACTGGCGAAAATGTAAATGAGATTACAAGAGGCACTCCTTGTAAAGTAGAGAAGTTGGCGAAAGTGGCGCATGTGGCAAAAATTCGCCATGGGTTTGGTAAATATTCAAGTTGGATGCCAAAAGTTTCCCCTTGGAGATCGGTGAATACGACGAAAAAAGAGAAAACTAGCGAGCAATGACAGAAATGGGAAATCTGGAAAAAAAATGACCAGAGGGTTGAGAGGGGCTATTTTTGCGAAAATGGCAAATATGGCGAACACCCGCCAAAGTCTTGGCAAAAATTCAAATGACATGGCAAAGGGGCGCTTCGAAAGTGGCGATTTTGACGAAAATGGCGAATATGGCAAAATTTATAAAAGCCTTAACTACCTGTCAAATAAGATGGCAAAGGAGCCGCTTAAAAAGTGGCGATGTTGCCGAGAACGGCGAATATGGCGAAAATGACAAATTTGGGGAAAATTCGCCGAAGATGTGGTGAAACTTCTAATGAGATGTTGAGCTAAAGGGCTCCTTTAATAGTTGCGATTTTGACAAAAATTGCCACTTTTCTTCAAGGGGCCTCTTTAAACATGTCATTAGAATTTTTGCTAAACCTTTGGCGCATTTTCGCCAAATATGCCATTTTCGTTGTTGCGTGTATTTCTGGACATATCTCAAAAAGAACGGGAATTAATTAACAACGACAAAAGTTGAAGAAGTAAAAATTATTTCAATTAAAGCAAGTCTTTATTTTTTGCGCTATAGGTCGAGTTTCTCTTCCTCGAGCAGCCGGCTATTCCATCACTAAGTATGGCGTCCAAGCATTTTCCGATGCTTTGAGACGTGAAATGCGCCCTTGGGGAGTACAGGTCAGCATCATTGAGCCAGGATTGTTCAAAACTCCATTATCAGATTCAGAGCGCAACATACAGTCATTACAGGAATTGTGGGATGCTCTCAGCCCGGAGTTAAAACAGGAATATGGAGAAAAACGTCTAGAGAAAAGTAAGGTCATAATATAATTTGAGATAGGTTTTTCTAGCAGACGAATCGATCCGCTACCATCTTTGTTGATTATCTAGCATCTCTACCATCTTGATTTGTTATCTAATTTTGTAACTTTTATTCATCTATTATCTTAAATATTTCAAAACTTAAAGCACTGTTTCCACCAGTCTCCCACGCAACCGTTCTTTGATTTGTTACGCCACGCCACTTCCCAGAGTTCCTTTGGGGCTTTGGGGAGGAGTGTTGCGTGACGAGACAAAGAACTGCCGCGTAGGAGACAAGGTTTCCATTTGACGGTTTTACCATCGTCACGATTGTTAGGATCACTGAAAAAGAAATTTAGCGATCGCAAGGATTGTATGGAAACAACTCTTCAACTATTGTAGCTATCGTTGCGGGGACGAATAGAAAGATTTTGTTCAGTCTTGGATGTGCCATGCTGATGAGCCTAGCCTGTCAGGCGGTCAGAGAGTAATGCCAAGGTGGATGAGCCCAAATGAGAACGAAACAGCTGTCCATGCGCATGCGCAAGGCTGTGGTTTAGTGTCTGAGTGTATCTTCTCTAATTTTATTGCCGGTTTTCTATCTGACCGCTATGTCTGAACGTGTTTTAAGTAATCGTAGCGATCATATAGAAACTTAGCTTTAACGCGCACTAAAATTACCGTTGCCGTATGTATATGAAATGTGTCACCCTGTGTACTTTCTATTTGTGTTTAGCAATTTTGCTTGGAAAAATTTGGTGCTGTTTGCGAACTTTTTGTTTTAGCTTTGCACACCCAAAACAGCGAAGCTGTGGCGCCGCTTTCCTGCGTGTCTGTAATCGTGGATAATTTGCTTTTAGTAAAATCCAACTGGTGGTCTATTATCAATGCTGCGTTCTGATTGGTTGAGCTACTACTAGGCTATATGTTATAGACCACTAGGAGCCAAAAGCGTCGGCTTTGAAAACCAAAACAATGGCGGATTAATCGCGTTTTGCTAGCTAAAGTTGTTTTGTCTCGATATTTTTGACCAACTAGTTGGATTTTACTAAAACAATTATTCCTCTCGCACTCATGGCCTCTGAGTCAATAGCCCATTCGGCCTTCGGCCCCATGGGGCTATTGAATCAAAGCCCATTCGGGCTCGAGGAGTAATTGTTAATTATTCCTCCATTGACGTCAGTGCTAGCCATGCATTTGTGAAAAATTAGTCGATGTTGGATAAAAGCTAGTGAGAAACGGAGACATATTTTGAAAGAATAATTGCCCAATAAAATATCTTTTTATGCGTTAACGACTTCTATCGCCGTGCACTGTTCACTTTTTGTTCTAAACCGACTAGTGTTTCTTGCTAATATTATTTATATTTACATTACCTTTATTTTCAGCCTCAAACCTTCAACAAACTGAACGAGAACACTGTAGTCTCCACATCTCTCAATTTGTCTTGATTTTATAATCTTTTTCTGTTTCTTTTTAGTTAAGAAAGGCTTGAGAAAAATAGCCTCCACCCAGGCGTCGCCGGACACGTATAAAGTTGTGGACGCACTTGTTGATGCTCTGACATCACAAAGACCGCAAACCCGTTATGCTGTTGGATTTGATGCAAAACTGTTCAACTTTATTTCGTTTTTACCTACTTCTATAGCTGACCGTGTTTTGCCGCACTGAGTAAAGCCAAACAAAGGCATTTATAAGGTTATTTCTTCTATTTGGATTTGATGCAAAAGTGTTAAAGTTTACTGATTTCGTTTTAACCGATTTCTATAGCTGACCGTGTTTTGCCGTACTGAGTACAGTCAAACTAAGGCATTTATTAACTTTATTTCTTCTAATTCGTGTCGGCTGTTAATGCAAGGTTACTTTGGGGCAACAGGCTGGAGAAAAAGTCTGAAAAGTCTACATAAAAGGTAGTCTGCCAACTGTCGGTAAACTGTCGGCCAACTGTCGAACTGTCGGTCAAGTGCTGGCCGACAGTTTTTCGGGGGAGCTGTTCTTCTCTTTCCCCCCCTATTTTACCTGAGGCGGATTTTATTTCAAGCTTACGCAGACAATATTAACTCTGAGTCAAAATGTTTTATTCTCAGGCAAAGACCTGAGTCTGCGAAAAGGATCCTAATTTTCACCAAATTGGATTATTCTAAAAATTCATTGGCATGAGAAACATTATTTTGGATACATTATAGATTTAAGAAATCTTGAAGACAAAAGATTTTCTAGTACTTTATATATTTTGAGTTAAGAACATATCCTATAGTTAGTAAGTGTACTCTAGTTTAAATTCATACCACTCCTAGGAAGGCGGACTATGTAAATACGATACAATTCCTTTTGTTAATAAAGACATTGTAGACGATATTTTCAGCGTGTTTATTACTTGCTGTACCAGGAGTTTTCTCAGAAATCGCTCAACGGAGCTTGTACTTCCCTTTGTTGGCTCGATTATGGCAAAGTTTGAACAAATTCTATGCACTAATACCGAGTGGCTTGGATTTTTCGTGAATATAGTTGTTTGAAGAAGGTAGGCAGAAGTCCTCTTCGTATCCTGGGTCAGTTATTGTTCGAACGAATGATGTACTATAGAGTGTTTTCACATGACGTCACGGCGACCATATTGGTGTCCCGAAACAATGAAACAGCGGCCATGTTGGTGTCCCAAACCAATTCTGTGGGAGTTGAACTCTTTTCTTATGCAAACGCTTCCTTTTGTTCCAATAAATTTGCATAGATGTTGGCCACGTGAGTGAAAACACTCTATACGCTCTAGAGTACCTTTTCTGTCCTTATGCCCCGAAATGTAGTTACATGTAATATCAACGCAAAATGTTATATCATCGACGGATAACTGTACTAACGACTCAACGCATAATGTAATATACTTTCAACGCGATAGTATCTCTTCTTACGCGCATATTGTAATAACTGGAAATACAAGTTGTACAAGAGGTGAAAGTACTAAATCATAATAACCCAAAGTACAAGTTGTAAGAGAAGTGAAAGTACTAAATCAGAGGTGTAAAGGAAAACACTAAACAGGTTTATAATTCACTCTATTTCACAACAGACACAACAAGACCTATACCCTCAAAGTGAGGGTATTTCATTATTTTAAAACAAATTAAAGTGATTCAGCTTTCATTCACACTTGATGTAATTCAAGATGCCGCCGACAAGATACACTAAAAAAGGAGGGGCTGAATGGGGGTACCTCGTTAACACTAATTTTTTGGGCTCTGTAACCTGAAACAATTGAATTTTAGGCATTTCAACACCAACAGTAAAAAATTCACTGTAACATTAAATTTTTTCCACGAAGAAAAAAAAGAAGGCAAAAAATCCAAATTATTTTGTTTAGTATATCAGGGAATTTAGGCCAGTTTCCGACAATTCCCGATTATTTCAGAAGATTTCCGAAGGCTACCGAGAATGTCCGAAGACTGGAGACGATTTCTGAGGAGACACCCGAAAATTTTCCACTTTATTGTCGTCGTTATATTCATATCTGAACGACATATTTTTGCAGTGATCAGATGCGAGTTTTTCAAGAAAAACCCTCCAAACACACTGTAATTTTCAGGGAGTTATAATAACTCCTCTAGTGGGGCTAATTTAACTCTTTACAGTGGAGTTATTTTTCGTGGAGTTATTTTAACTCCAAAAAGGAGTTTAAAGAACTCTTTTTCAGAAGTAAAAGTAACCCCAGATATTGAGGAGTTAAAATAACCCCAAAAAAGGAGTTATCCTGTACCTAAAATTTTTACTCCACTTTCAGAGTTAAATTAACTCCAAAAAGAGTAAAAACAACCCATGTAAGGAGTACAAGTAACCCCATTTCGGAGTAATTTTAACTCCAGACTGGGAGTAAAAAGAACTCTTTTTCAGGAGTAAAAATGACCCCAAATTCGGAGTTAAATTAGGAGTTAAAATAACCCCAAAAAAGGGGTTATCCTGTACCTAAAATTTTTACTCCATTTTTGGAGTTATAATAACTCCCTAAAAATTACGGTGCACTTAACAGTATTTTCTCTTGAAAGAGTAAACATTAAAAAATTTACCAATTTAACAGCAAAGACATAAAATTTTAGGTAAATAACACTAAACACTAAAAAACATGATCAACGTTTTTGAAAACAGGAAAACCAGAAGACCAGGAACCAAAAATGAAGAACAATAATGTCATCTTCTCTACTAGATCAGAGTTATATGCTCTCTTCTTTTCTCCTTATTATTTCTTTCATCATCAACCTTCTGCAAAAAAAAAAAAATGAAAAATTTTTAAATTTCGGTTGGAAGTTAGATAAAGAAGATAATAGAGGTGTATGTTATGGGGAGGTAGTAGCCTGCGCGTCTGGCGTGGAGGAACGGAAAAAGGGAGTGGGGATGGGGAGAGAAGGAAAGGGACTCCCCTTCTCATTCTTCTATCGCGAAATTTCCCTAACCCTTCCCCCCCCCCCCCCCACTTTTGTGCCTGCCACTGACTCAGGCTAAGGAGCTAGATATGTCGTGTGATACCATCGGTACAACATTTTCTTAAATTATTTTTATGCAGTATATTAATACGTTACTGTTCAAAACATATCGATAAAACACATTTACAACAAAGCAAAGCATTGAAGGTACACTGTGTTAATAAGTTTGTACATGGTTTGGTTTGAAAATGGTCACCGAGGGAAGGTTATTTTAGGAATTAGTCGGGTGCATTATAATGGCCGTTTCGTTGTGGAGTTGAACTGCGTAGAGAGAAGCTGGCCGTTTCAGTACCGAAAAGTCAGGCTGTTTTATGGAATTATTTGATACAGGGAAGTTTAGAATTGACAGAAGTAAGAATTCGCTTCAAATAAAAACAAAAGTGTCATAATCGTGAAAAATATTGCTGCAAAAATGTTTCTACATCAATTAAAATAAGTGAATATATATCAACTTACTTTCCTTCCGCACCTTTTCTTTTATCGAAGACCAGCAGTCAGGTTTAGCAGCGTTAAAACAACGCAGTAAAGTAGACCCCCTGATTATTGAATAAACAGGCGATATATTATCATATTGTGCCATTATGTAAAATGACAAGTTTTAGTGCTGGCAGACCTTTGGCCAGGAACACACTACGATTTCGGAACCCGTCTTTTTCTTTGTTAACCCGTTGTTTACCCGTTTATGCATAGAAAACACGAACAAAAAAATCGACCGACTTTAAAGTTCGGCCTACTACGAGAACACGCGAAAATATGAGCACGTGATCTGATAAAGGGAGGCGGTGGCATTTTTATTAGGCTGATTTAACAACAGAACGGGAACGTCTGTTGACGACTGCGCGCGCAAATCAAACAACTGGCTTGACCAATGGCACAGCGGCAAATTGGGTACCGGAAGTCGAGTTTAGTCCTTTCCGCGCGCTTTCCCCATTGTCAAATGACGTTCCCGTTCTGTTGCTAAATCAGCTTATTTTCGTGTTCGCGCTTTGTCGATTTCGCGGACCCGACTATCTAGGAGCCTAGAACGGGCTAGACCACTTATTAAGGCTGTGTTCATGCTATAGCAGAAAGCTTGTCGTACCGACACGAAAAGCTATCGCAGTATAGCATGAACTTCAATACGATATGTGACTCTCCACTTTAGAATTCACTCGGTTACAGAAATCACTTCGAAATCAACGTTCTTATGTGAGAACAGAAGCCCTATCCGGAAAAGTGTGAACATAACCTGAGAAAATACCATCTCTGCCATCTGCAGCAGTCCTGGCTTAAAGTGATTTGAAAAGTGAAGATGAGAAAAAGTGAGATGATTTTTATCTCAATTTGAATGTAATGCTGTAATCTTAGTAAGAAGTGGTGGAGTAAATAAATAAATGAAATAAATAAATAAATAAAAGATGATACATTACACCAACTAGTGAAGCCGAAAATCTGATATGGCTAGTAATTTACCTGAACAGTAAGGCAAAAAAAAAAATTAAAGTAAAAGTACCAAGTGTAACTGTAACAAGTTTAAATTGAATACATACCATCTGTGGTGGCTGCTTTTGATCGGACAGTACCTTGAAAAAAGGAATGGCAGATTATTAAACTTTCAAGATACGTTTGGCATTCATGGTATTGCTCTTCTACCACAAAGAACGTCCCAGTTATGAATTTTTGATTACACCTATCATGCTCCAAAATAACCAGGTAAACTTCAGTAATGTGATAAACTGAGGTTGGCCGGTGTATCTATTCTGGAAATTCTTGTAAGACATATACAGTGAAACCTCTATTAAGCGGACACCTTCGGAACCTTCCCAAGTGTCCGCTTAATAGAGGGCGTCCGCTTAACAGAGGTTTATAAAAATTGCGCAATGTTTGTTAACGATTAACTTTCAACGGTTACTCTGTACTTTGATAAAGTTGCATGTTGTTAAGAAAGCTAAGGAAGCTGTGCTGTACTTTCTGCAAGACCTTGAGGTAATCGCGGATGAGAATCATACGGCCGGATATCGGTCTAAACTACAGTTTATTGACAGCCAAATGTATTGATTTATCTTTATTAATCGACTACAGTACGTATTTCAGGGACGTAATCCAATACTACTACTGTCAGTTCCGTCCGGAGTCCGCTTAATAGAGGCTTTTAACAATAGAAATTAGCCAAATACTATTTACTTTAATGTCCACGTCCGCTTAATAGAGGTGTCCACTGAATAGGGGTTCGTTATAAGGGGAAATATAAGAAGTTAATTTCGGGACCCGGCTTAGTGTCCGCATAATAGAGGGTGTCCGCTTAATTGCGGGTCCGCTTAACAGAGGTTTCACTCTATTCAAAAGATGTTATCTTTAAACAGTGCAATAACAGTAGCACAGTGCCACAGGTGATTTACATTGTTGTGGCCCACGATCAGACCTGTGGGTTGCCTTCCCGTTATGTTGGGTAAAAAAAGTTGCTTTACTTCGTGACGTTGCCACCTATGCGAATGAGCTGAATTTTTTTGTGGCCATTTTGTCTTTGGACCAAGAGAAGGCCTTCGACCGTGTCGATTGGTCCTTCCTTTTGCGTACCCTTTTGTCTATGGGCTTTAGCCCCTCTCTCATTAGCTGGGTTAAACTTCTGGGTTAAACTCTTGCGTGAGTTGAACACAGCTTTGTTTAACTTTTTCTGGGGAGGGAAGAAGGATCTGGTCGCTTTTGGTGTTGTGATTCATCATCGTGAGGATAGTGGTTTTGGAATCGTTTCCATCTCTTGCAAAGTCTATGCCCTCTTCTCCTGGCACAGTGGATCAAGCGTCTGTGTGTTTCTCCTGGTTTCTTTGTTGAACTTCTGGTGTTGCAACCGTTTTGGCGTAGACCCTGTGTTTGTTTTCCACACCTTTATCCCTTGTCTATCCGGCTTTTGCTTCCTTGCTCGATTCTTAAAACTTCTTGAAAAAATGCTCGAGAAGGTTCGGGCCAGCCTGTTACCCCCGTTCGGCAAGCAATTGCCTTTTGAGGGGGGGGGGGGGGGGGGGCTGCGGTCGTGTTAGCTTGTTGCACGGGCACATGGCTATTGGCTGGTATGCATTTGGTGTATCCTGGTTAAATTCCAGGGTGGTGGGGATGGTCTAAAGAGCCTGGTTTGTACTGGACTGTGGCTGTACTGAAATTTCGACCGCAGCTTATTCCTGTTTCCCTGGGCTCAGTGTCTCTGTCCAGGTGGGTGTCAGCTGGTTGCACAGGCAAAGGGCTTTCAACTGGTGTGAATTTGGGGTGGCCTGGTTAAATTCCAGGGGGTAGGTTTTCCTGCGCTTAGATGCAGTTTCTTTGACTGTGCAATTTCCATACAAGCAATAAAACAGCCTGTTGCTAATGTTTTCAAGTCATCAAGCAGTTAAATTAGAGGTTGTAGGGCCTCTTTTCTTCGAGAAATGGTGTTTTGGATTGTATTTGAGAGACCAATGGCATTGCAAAATTGGGGAAACTGGGGAAATAGCTTTGCAACCGGTGACGCTGAAAATGAAACAAATCCTTAAAATGTCCTATTTTCCAGACTAAAGAAGAAAGCTTTGCATGCAGGCATTGTTCCTAAAACATTTATTTCCTGGTAAGATTGTGCTTTTCCAGTAAAAAGGGCCATTAAATTAACAATCACTGGGAGAGAGACTGACATTTTTTAGTAGTCCGGTTTGAAAAAAAAAACACACACACACACACACAAAAAAGCAGGTATATATGAAAGAATTGTCCCCTTACCTTTAGTGTACATAATAGTTACATTGACCTGCTGCGGTCCTTTCATCGTCACGGACCGCTGAGAACTTGAAAAAATGACTTGAAATGTTTTGTTGCCTTCAAAGCTGTTATCCATGTTAATGATACCAATTTTAACTTCCTTGTAAATCTCTCCCGGAGCAAATGCCAGTTGCTCCCCAGCAGCAGCCTTGTAGTGTTTGTTTGGTTCTGCTGTCAAGCTTTTCATATCATAGCTTAAGAAAATACAACACAGACAGTAGATACCACTATTAATTCAAAAAGAAATTCTCTGTTTCTGATTGGCGGAAATCCCCGACTGATTCGTTCGCAATCAGTCAACGTTGACTTAATTTTTGAAGGCGTTTGCAATATCCGATAAATTGACATCAATGCTACAGGGTAATTGCAAGAAAAAGGCACAGCAACCTAGAAGCTCTATGACGAAGTTGCGCTAGCTTGGCAGTCTTGGTATAGGTAGTGCTTGAGAAAATAGCGGAAAATTTCACACATTTTGCGAAGAAGATAGCAGAACTAATGCCTAAAAACATGGCGATAAACAGAAAAGATATAACTCAACGTATGCAACTGATTTTTGAGCAACATCGGCTGGAGTAAACAATCTCTTTAAATCCGAGACTGTTTAGTGATTATACCGGCTAGTTTTTAAAACACAACTCGTGGACGCCGACAAAGTTAGCCTCGGACCCGGTTCGTTAGCGGGGAAAAAAAGCTCATTTGTTTTTTTTCGTCTACCAAAAAGCCTGGTTCGAGACCATAAAAACGTCATTGCCATTTACAAACCACGAACTATACCATAATAAGAATTCACCTCCTTTGGCCGTACCACATTAGGAGCTACATTCTTCTATTTTTCCCTTTTTTAGCATGGACTGTTTCAGTACTTACTTCACTGCAGTAGCAATAGCAAGAAATCCCTGACGGCGCATGCGTATCACTGCCATGCCAGCATCTGCTGGTATTATTACTTGAACTTCTAGAACCTCAATTGTGACATTCTTTGCCTCCATTGCTATTGGCGAAATAAATTGTAGTGAATACATCAATGCATTCTACATTCTCTTGTATAGACCTCTAAGAATCGTTAATCAAACCGATCGAGTCTAGCTTAGGCTAGGCTGCTTACAGCCTCCTCCTCCCCTCAAACACAATCAAGTAGGGAGACGTTTATCGGGGTTGCCACTCATCAGAAAGTTAAAATTTCCCTGACTTTTCCCTGACTTTTCACTGATCTTTAAACAGTTTTCACTGACCTTTTATTAATGAGAAACAATCGAGGTTTACATTCGCTTTAGCTTTTTTTGCAGGCCATCGATATTTTTCTCTTCAGTTTCAACCTCTTTCCGCTTTTCGCGGAAAGGGGAAGAAGGAATTTGGAAGAAAGCATTTACAACGAAAACCACGGACCACAACTACTACATGTGTCAGGCATAGAGTGTTAAAATTGATCGCTTTGCTTGCTTTGCAGTATACTTTTCATCTTTTCCGAAAGAAAATGCATTTCAAAGTCTTGAAGAAAACTTATGAACTATAAACCGGAAAACAGAATTCCCTGACTTTTCACTGACTTTGATAATATCAAAGATTTTCCCTGACTTTTTAACAAATTCCCTGACTTTTCCCTGACCTTGAAAACTTTACGTCTTTCCCTGACTTTTCCCTGACAGTGGCAACCCTGGTTTTTGTTTGAGAGAGGCGACGGCTGTACTCGGGTAACTTAGGCCGCAGTTTGAGAAATAATTGGACTTTCAAATTTCTCCTTAAATTAACGAGTTGGTAGCTTTAGGGAGATAAATGCTCTATATTATGCTTTTTGAGTGACATGACATTGAGCAAATGTGCCGTTATTGAACTTCTGGCGTGGTTATATTGAACTATTGTGTATTCATTGAACTGTATGTTAAAAACCGCAGAGCGGGAATCCGCGGACTTAATCCCCGTAGCCAGACAAAACTCATGATCTTAGTCTTTAACCAAATCGGAATGTACTGCATAATCGGTTCTCTAACAGACCTTTGGGTCTGGTGGACTTTTAAGCCAGACTAGATCATTTATCTACTTAAAACTAGTGGTAATCGCAGATTGGGAACTGCGTTCGAGCTTTTTCAGGTTTACTGTCAAATGTGACGTTATTTCCTAATAAACTGATGCTGCAAAACGCTTCCTATATGTTTTTTTTTTAAAAAAAGAAACAAAACAAAGCAAAACGACTACGAAAAAAAAGAAAAAAGTCTCAATGGGCAGGAGTGGAACCCAAGACATTCGACGTCAAGAGAGTCGACGTGTATAAAGAGCAACGCATTATGCATTACGCTACGCACCCAAATTGCTAAGACCATAAGTTAAATCAATTATTTTTAACATTTTTGTGCCCACGAGATAAATTATTCAAAATAGCGCAGAAAATGCAGACGTACGACGAAATGAGTACTACAAAAGGTCACCCTTTAGTACCACAGGAATCCCAAGATTATGTGTTGCGTTCTCCTTACGTCGAACGCAACAAGAGAGAGTAATGGACCAGAGATGGAATCTTCGGGCGTTGGCTGAGGTATTTTAACAGGATGTAATGGAACGAAAGCCTAATTCCTGAGACGTCCGCACATTTTTATCCATTGTTTAAAACGTCATCAAGTCCACTGGCGACTGACTGCCTCGCAACAAACAATGCAGAATATTTTAACGGCGAATGTTGAATTCTAAGACCAAACAAAAGTTTGCGGACCTCTGCGAAAACTTATTTCCGATTAATTTCAAGTGTTTCATTGGTCTAAAAATAACTTTGGTGAAATTCTCATCTCCTAAGGGCTAGAATTGGCGTTTCTTTCTCTGTCCATTTATTCTGTCTTGCTTAAAACAATTACCCTCCAAAAGGATTTAAGTTACACTTCATTTAATAACCAACCCTTTATCATACCTTCTTTAAAACTCCTGTTCCCAAGTTCTTGAATTTCTTCTACACTCAGCTTTATTCCAATAAAGTTTAGGTTGCTTATAAAGAACCCTTTTGTGTTGGATGTGGAGCCAAGCTTCAGACGCGTGTTCCGGTCTTGATCCACATAACTATGTTCCGATACCCACAAACTGTTTACTAGTGTGCCATTATAATTTTGATAGAGGACAAGGTTGGTTATTATTCCGTAATCAAAAGTAAAAACTATTTGAATCCAAGAATTGCGAGCCGCCAGTTCGCTGCCCGCGCCATTACAGGGGAATGTCACTTCAGCACTGCCAGAATAGGGAGAAATCTCAAATGACCAGCCATACTCGTACTCATCTGTTTGGTCATCAGCACGCAAGCCCGAATTCAGGACCTTTAGATCTTTATCGGCTCCAGTTTTCAAGAGAAATGACACTGTAAAATTCTGACAGAGATATGGATTACTGATGCACGTACCAGCAAAGTCACCAAGGTCGACCTCTTCTCCTGCGGGCACAAACAGAGCCTGGATTCTATCTTCCACCTGAGTTCTGACGCCATTTGGGATTTTCTCGCTTTTGAAAGATTTGTTGGCTGCTTGGTCGTAACCATACAATGCCTGGTTAGCAATTGGATAAAAAGGCCAGGAGTAATTAGCTGTTGAATGATGAAAACAATCTAGTCAGTGGGTCAGTCAATCTGGTCAGTCACTTATTTCAGTTCAGTAACATTATCTTTTAATGTCCCCTATTAGAACTGTTAGAGGGTCTCTTTAGGCCAGCTAGAAGACTTGACACTTTAAGAAGCGTCCTTTTTCGCTATGGAACTTGACAAATCACTTGTGAATAACAAGAGAGTGTGAATGACAAAATTACGGCTTCGTTGTGGAAAAAATATGCCTTTCTCCCAAGCATTAAATCAAACTAACAGGAAACGACAATTACCTTTCAAAAACATTTACGCCAACAAGTTTTCAAAAAACACAATTGAAATCCGTCTTAATCTTCTTCAAGTTTGTTCATCCGGCTTCCGTCCATCTATGTTTGCTGTGTAATTATACCTTGTTTCAATGTTTAAGCAGTTATTTTTACTGATGTTACAATCAGGTTGGCGACTGTTGCAGGTTCCCACGGTTTGAATTTTGATAAATTTCGTGACACATCTCCTTTAAGGTGATGTTACACGGGAAGATTCGCAACGACGATTTTTAGAGCAACACAGCGTTGCAATGCTGTAGCAATGTGTTAACCATTCGAAACAATGTCGCAACAATGTTGCAACGCTGTGTTGCCGCTAAAAATCGCCGTTGCGAATCGTCTCTTGTAACATCACCTTTAAATGAAGATTACTATGAATGTACAATAATCGGCTAACTGAGCATAAAAGACAGTTACCAGAAATAATTTTCTTTATTATTAGTAAAAAAAAAACGTTATCGTTGCCTTATTTCGTGATTCTTGCAACATTCAGAGGAAATGAATTCTTCCAGCATAATTTAAACGGAAAAAACAAGATCAACAGAACTACTTACAAAACGTGTGGACAGATTAATCTAATAAGTCCTGATAAGTAGCGGTCAAAAAACCATTAGTAGCCTTCACTTCGCTGACCCTGGCGTAGGTTATTATTTAGGATGATAAACTCATAAACTGGCCTACAGAACGTGCTATAACAAAATTGCACGAGGGTTTCTACGATCACGGAAAAAAATCGTCTTAGGAATTAAATTTGCCCTGTTGTTATCTGTTACCTTTGGATAAAAGTATGTCTAAAACTACTTGCAAACGGACGTAACAACGCCCAACAATGTAATTAGGAGTTGTTGCGTCCGTTTTCACGTAGCTAAAAGTTTGAACGGTTTCAAACTTAGGGCAACAACTCCCAACAACACTCAATAACGTACAACAGGGCCGTGCCAAAGGACCCAACATGTAACATTCAACAATATTGGGAGTTGTTGGCCAGCAATGTTTTCGTCCGTTTGTACGGGGCATA
Source organism: Porites rus (assembly GCA_964035705.1). Taxonomy (NCBI): domain Eukaryota; kingdom Metazoa; phylum Cnidaria; class Anthozoa; order Scleractinia; family Poritidae; genus Porites; species Porites rus. Next base: position 6,636,137 of record OZ037996.1, on the reverse strand, counting down.
CTGTAAGGGCTAAGATGGAAGCTGTTGTCTCACGTGAAAATCCTGAAAAGCAAACCCCGTGACAACGAAAACGCATTCTTTTGAAAACGCATTAGTGTGGACAGGGCGTTAAAGCTTTAAAAACAAAGAACGCGTTCTACTTTATTTACATTAATCATATTAAATCATGAAAAAATACCCCGGGGGGTACTCCATTATGTAAGCCCGATATAGGTTTGTGCCGCCCCAAAGGGTATGATTTTTACGCCGTTTTGGTCTGAAAACGAGTACAGACTTCGTCCATTTTGGTCTAGAATTAGGTATCGTTTTCGAGGAAACTATAGGAGTGTATGAACGTATTTATCGTTTCAGTTCCAAATGAATAAGAAAGAAAGAGAAATACGCGAATTCAGAGTTCAAGAAATCTTATCTAAGTAATTATGACATAATTTCTTGGTAGCCAGGTCTGAAAACGTGTGTAAAACTATGACATTTTTTGGTCTGAATCGGGGTCAGGATTTGGAGAAGTCTTCGGCACAGCCCCACCAAGAATTCTCAGGAGTACCCCCCCGGGAAAATACCAAACACGTCAGTGATATAATGAAGTAACAGAACAAAAGATCGCGCAACACAATAAACTACAATAGAACACCATACTTTGATGAAATAATAAAGGAAAATTGTGAATCACGAAATACACGAAAACCTCCCCTGCATGGAGACAGCATTGTAAATCTAATACGTATTTGACCAAAGAAAAACAGATTTAAATTCCCAGAAATTCTCAAAAGATCTGTAACATCGCATTCCGAAAACTCAGGGCTCAAAGAATCAGAACTGTTTTCTATACGGTCACGCCACAGGTCCTATATGTAGGGATCAAAACCAGCGTGTACAAAATACAGTCGAACCTCTTCTGGTCGAACCTCTTGTAATATCGGAATCGTTTACTAAATTGCCTCCCTATCACTATCACTAGTCCGGCATAACGGCTACAACTAAAGTGCTCAATACTTGTTAACTTTTTCGTTTCGTGCATTTAGCTTCTTTTTCATGTATACAGTTGATTGTGTTACGTTCTTGCAAGCATTTTAGCTCATTTTGAATGCATAAAATGTAACCTTGTTCCCAGTTTTGCAAAATGGTCTGTCCTATGTTACATTACATCCCTTCCTCCTCGACTCTCCTTCCACTGATAACCTTTGCAAAGACAGTGGCTGACAGAAAGGTTCCCGCTCAGGCCCACATCCTTGGAGTGTTTTCAGCTTTCAAATAAGATATACAAAATTTTTACATCGATATGCATATGTGATTATGAAATGTAAATTGCGGCTCGCGTGTTTTACTTTACCTGCATATGTTCCACCAATGAATAGAAGGGCGAAGAAAACCCTCATCTCTTTCCGCTATCCCCGCTAAACAGAGTACACAAGAAAATGTAGCGCTAGAAATACAAGCACGTGGAATTTTAATTGATCATCCTTAATGTGAGGTTTGTGGGCAGGTCGAACGGGGGATGGGGGGTGGTGGAGGAAAGGGTCTGGGACGTGCCTTAGTTGGCAAGATGCATATGATGGCAACAATATTTGCATTAAGAAAAACTGTTTGAATGCAGAGGTCCACGCAAAGCGTAAATATAACTGACTGGTTCCTCTTGCCGGATCTCTAATTAAAGAGATGCTGTAGCCAGACGCCACTTAAAATGTAAAATAAAACAAAACTGGATGCAGGGATGGGACTACGGCAAAGGGCTGATTTATCATAGGCCTATAATAAATCAGCCCTTGTTGCCGTAGTGCCAGCCCTGCATTCAGTTTTGTTTTAATATTAGCATTGTTGCTGTGAACTTGCTGATATTTTACAAAGCTGTGCACTTAAATTAAGCCCTGCTTTGAATTTAGTAGTCAGAGAAATACTTAAATCAGACTTCTATTGAGACTGAACTGTATTGATTCAGGTAGCGTGCCAGCAGGCTCTCCACCACAAGTGGCGAGAGAGCGCGCGAGTGAGTCGCGAAGCCGCGAGGGGCGGAGGAAAAGGAGAGCTCTCCTTTCTTTCCCCACTTCGCGCACTAGCCTCTCCTTTCGCGTGTGGCTCTCGAGTGACTTCTCTCGACTCTCCCAAGTGGAGAGCTTGTTCATAGGCTATGCAAGACCGACTCCTAAGAAAGAAAGGAAAAAAAAACTAGTTGGTTCTAACGACCACCCGATGCGTCTTGCTAAAAAAGAAAGAAAAAAACCCCAAAACATTAAAATATCATTTCTCGCTGAAACAGATGACCTACTGTGACCTAAACTTCGAGCTAAGACCCGATCCAAGGGTCTTGGTCTTTTCCTTTTTAAAAGCCATTTGCTCGAGGAACCGGGCCCATAAGGGTAAACCTTCACCAACAGCAACAGGGAGTTTTTAATATATATATATATATATATCTCTATTGCTGCTCTCTATTGTTTCTGAGAATTTCTCAAAATAGAAAATGAGCACATATAAAAACTGCTCAAAACAATTCTTATGGATAAAAAATTGCGTGAACTACCAATTTAAGTGTAGACAGATAATGAAACGTAAACGACAATTAAATGAGAAACCTGGTCACGTGGTACTATTATCATTGCAGTTAGCCCCCCTATAGCCGTAAGACCCTACTACGGAATTATCGAATGTTGTATCGAGAAAACAGGAACAGGAACATGTTGGAGTGGTTTTTAATGACTAGCTATTTTGCCCTCGGGACAAGGTGAGTGTAAGAGGCTGTAAGTTCTAGGACTCTGGGCACTCGATTTACAGTGTGCAAACTTATGCTTACGGTTTGACTGTCCCGGCGTTACCACACAAACCAAATCGAACGTTTCATTAATCGAACTTAATCGAACTCAGTCGAGTTTAATCGATTGATTACGTTCGATTAAGTTCGGTAATTAAACACAATCGAACTCAGATTTCACAAAAAAGTTTTAGGGGGTGTTTACGTGAGAAAACTCGCACCGGCACGAGTTTCATGCCGGGATGACTTTTTGATTTCGTAATCGAACCCAAGCAAACTTTGATTGAGTTCGATTACGTTCAATGGTCGAATCTGGCATACATTTGATTACAAACGGGACGTTATACAGGAAAATTAACACGGGACGACTGGAATTCAAGTCAAAAGTTTAACAAAGGTGCTGCGGCAGGTGCTGCCACTTTAACACTTGTTGTTTTTCCAGGAAAAAAAATAGGGGGCAAAAAAGCCAAATTATTTTGTTAAGTATATCAGGGAATTTCGGCTATTTTCCGACAATTCCCGATTGTTTCAGAAGATTTCCGAAGACTACCGAAGATGTCCGAAGACTGGAGAAGATTTCTGAAGAGAAAACCGAAAATTTTCGACTTTATTGTCGTAGTTATATTCATATGTGAACGACATATTTTACATCGATCAAATACGAGTTTCTCGCGAAAAACCCTCCAAACAGTATTTTCTCTTGAAAGAGTAAACAGTAAAAAATTAGCCAATTTAACAGCAAATGCAAAAAATTATGAGTAAATAACACTAAACACTAAAAAACTTGATCAACGTTTTTGAAAACAGGAAAACCAGAAGATCAGGAACCAAAAATGAAGAACAATAATGTAATCTTCTCTACTGGATCAGAGTTATATGCTCTCTTCTTTTCTCCTTATTATTTCTTTCATCATCACCCTTCTGCAAAAAAAAAAAAAAGAAAGAAAATGAAAAATTTGGAAATTTCGGTTGGAAGTTAGATGAAGAAGATAATAGAGGCGTATGTTATGGGGAGGTAGTAGCCTGCGCGTCTGACGTGGAGGAACGGAAAAAGGGAGTGGGGATGGGGAGAGAAGGAAAGGGACTCCCCTTCTCATTCTCCTATCGCGCAATTGCCCTAACCCTGCCCTCCTAATTTTTCTGCCTGCCACTGACTCAGGCTAAGGAGCTAGATATGTCGTGTGATACCATCGGTACAACATTTTCGTAAATTATTTTTATATAGTTTATTAATAGGTGACTGTTCAAAACATATCGATAAAACATATTTACAACAAAGCAAAGCATTGAAGGTACAGTCTGTTAATGAGTTTGTACATGGTTTGGTTTGAAAATAGTCATCGAGGGGAAGGTTATTTTAGCAATAAGTCGGATGCACTATAATGGCCGTTTCGTTGTGGAGTTGAACTGCGTAGAGAGAAGCTGGCCGTTTCAATATCGAAAGGTCAGGCTGTTTTATGGAATTATTTGATACAGGGAAGTTTAGAATTGACGGAAGTAATGATTCGCTTCAAATAAGAAGAAAAGCGTCATAATCGTGAAAATACTGCTGCAAAAAATGTTTCTACATCAATTAAAATAAGTGAATATATATCAACTTACTTTCCTTCCGCACCTTTTCTTTTATCGAAGACCAGCAGTCAGGTTTAGCAGCGTTAAAACAACGCAGTAAAGTAGACCCCCTGATTATTGGATAAACAGACGATATATTATCATATTGGGCCATTATGTAAAATAACAATTTTTAGTGCTGGCAGACCATTGGCTAGGAACACACTACGATTTCGGAACCCCTCTTTTTCTTTGTTAACCCGTTGTTTACCCGTTTTTTCATAGAAAACACGAGAAAAAATCGACCGACTTTAAAGTTAGGCCTACTACGAGAACACGCGAAAATATGAGCGCGTGATCTGATAAGGGGAGGCGGTGGCGTTTTTATTAGGCTGATGGAACGTCTGTTGACGACTGCGCGCGCAAATCAAACAACTGGCTTGACCAATGGCAGAGCGGCAAATTGGGTACCGGAAGTCGAGTTTAGTCCTTTCCGCGCGCTTTGCGTCTCAAATGACGTTCCCGTTCTGTTGCTAAATCAGCCTATTTTCGTGTTCGCGCTTTGTCGATTTCGCAGACCCGACTATCTAGGAGCCTGGAACAGGCTAGACCACTTATTAAGGTTGTGTTCATCTTATAGCGGAAAGCTTTTCGTACCGACACGAAAAGCTATCCAGTATAGCATGAACTTCTATACGATATGTGACTCTCCACTTTAGAGATTCACTCGGTTACAGAAATCACTTCGAAATCAACGTTCTTATGTGTAAACAGAAGCCATATCTGGTGTGGGTTTCGTGCCGCTGCAAAAGCTATCCGGAATAGACCTTGTCATGGTTTTCGACGCCATCTTGACGAGTAGGCAAACGTGTGGGAAATTACAGTGTTTGTATGAGAATCTAATGTCGAATAATTTCCGTAAAACGGCTGTTCTGAAAAAAATATCGATTGTAAACTAAAGCTAAAAAGCAAAAGATTGTCCTAGAAACATTTGGGGGCATACCTGTGCTTAGATTTCTTCAGAGGCTTGCTTTAGATTTTCCATATGTTTGTCTGTAATTTTCCCGGGACTTTCTTACAGACAAATGTATAGAAAATTTTAAAAAGTGGTTCTAGGTCTTCTAGTGAATGTCACGCCCTCAAATTTTTTCAGGAGAATCCTTAGGAGTGAAGCTTTAGTTTACAAATCATATTTTTTTCAGAACAGCCGTTCTACGGAAATTATTCCACATTAGATTCTCATACAATCACTGTAATTATTCACGCGTTTGCCTACTCGTCAAGATGGCGTCGAAAACCGTGACAAGGTCTATAGTGTGAACATTGCCTAAGAAAATACCATCTCTGCCATCTGCAGCAGTCCTGGCTTAAAGTTTACGTATTGAGGATAACCGAGAAGTCCTGGGATCGAGCTGGCGTTTTTTTTTGGTAGGGCAATACAAAATGGCGGAACATTTCAAAGACGTTTTCGAAGAAGGAATAGCCTATTAAACTGCTGCCTAAAAACATAGCAAGAACAGAAACAATACAACTCGACGGACATCGGCTATTTGTAGAATTTAAGCAGAACAAAACTCCTTTTTATCTCCTGAACTTTTTAGAAAACAGCCAAAGTTGGAAGACGGGAAATAAAAAACATCGATCGGGGCAGGCATGCTTTAGTTTGTTTTAAAACTAGGAATAGTTTTGAATGAATAATAAAACAATCATCACTCTTTGCAGTTTAAACTTAAAATATGCTTCTTCCGACAGGTTTCTTTCAGACACTTTAGAACAGACTTTTTTTCTCGTACCATTGAAGCTGACTGAAGTCTATTGTATTCTTCTGCACCCTAGTTCAAAATTATTTCAATCAATGACCAAATCATGGGAGGACCTCCTTGTACAAGCCTTTGGCTTTTTGCGGTCTCCTCATCACTCATTGTTTCACTGTTTTTTTCACTTTCTTTATGACCTATTTTATGAAAGTGTTCTTGTTCAACTTAAACTGTGCATGAATTGTTATTCAAGATTGATTAAGTATTATGTATTGTAATTATTGTACTATAAATTTTATCTCAAATTGAATGTAATGCTATAATAGTACGTTAGAAGTGGTGATGTAAATAGATAAATAAAAGATGATACATAATATCAACTAGTGAAGCCTAAAATCTGATATGGCTAGTAATTTACCCGAACGGTCATGCAAAAAAAAAGGAAACATTAAAGTAAAAGTACCAAGTGTAACTGTAACAAGTTTAAATTAAATACCTACCATCTGTGATGGCTGCCTTTGATCGGACAGTACCTTCAAAAAAAGGAATGGGGAACACAACAGATTATTAAAACTTTCAAGATACGTTTGGCATTCATGGTATTGCTCTTCTACCACAAAGAACGTCTCAGTTATGAGTTTTTGATTACATCATGCTGCTAAATAATCAGGTAAACTTCAGTAATGTGATCAACTGAGGTTAGCCAGTGTATAATCTATTCTGGTAAGAAATGTATTCAAAAGATGATATCTTAAACAATGCAATATCAGTAGCACAGTACCACAGGTGTTTTACAAAATAACTGCTGAAGAACTGACTGCTGTAAATTGGGGGAATGGCTTTGCAATCGGCGACGCTGATAATGAAACAAATCCGTAAAATGTCCTTTTTTCCAGCCTAATGAAGAAAGCTTCGCGTGAATGTATGATGAATACAATATTTTTTTCCTGGTAAGAGTTTGCTTTTCCAGTAAAAAAGGCCCATTAAATTAACAATCGGTGCGAGAGAGACTGACATTTTTAAGTAGCCCAGTTTTCAAAACACCAGGTAGATATAAAAGAATTTCCCTTACCTTTAGTGTACATGATAGTTACATTGACCTGCTGCGGTCCTTTCATTGTCACGGACCGCTGAGAACTAGAGAAAATGACTTGAAAGGTTTTGTTGCCTGCAAAGCTGTTATCCATGTTAATGATACCAATTTTAACTTCCTTGTAAATCTCTCCCGGAGCAAATGCCAGTTGCTCCCCAGCAGCAGCCTTGTAGTGTTTGTTTGGTTCCGCTGTCAAACTTTTCATATCATAGCTTAAGAAAGTACAACACAGACAACAGGTGTCACTATTAATTTAACAAAAAAATTCTCAGTCTCTGACTGGCGGAATTCCCCGACTGATTCGTCCGCAATCAGTCAACGTTGACTTAATTTTTGAAGGCGTTTGCAATATCCGACAAAGTGAGGTCAGTGCTACAGGTTATTTGCAAGAAAAGGCACGGCAACCTAGAACCTCTGTGACGAAGTTCGGCTGTCTTGGTATACGTAGTGCTAGAGAAAATAGCGCAAAATTTCACAGATTTTGCGAAGAAGATAACAGAACGAATGCCTAAAAACATGGCGAAAAACAACAAAAATACAACTCAACGTATTTTGATATTTGAGCAACATCGGCTGGAGTAAACAATCCCTTTAAATCCGTAATTTGCCAAGGAACAAGCCAATGAAGAGGAAACTTTACATCGCTCGAGGTAAGAATATAAGTTTGTTTCTAATGTATGAATTATTGTGAATCTATAGGAGGGAGTTATTCCCAGAGGCCGACGAATAACTGGTCCCTACGAACTGGATAACTCTTCAGATCATACTCAGTCTCATACAATAATACTATCAACTCTTAAATTTAAACTTGTCAACCCTCCGTGGGATAACACGTATATCCTGACCAAATGGGCACCATGCATATGTACTGCCGTACCAACGACTGCAAAACACTGAACACGTATTAAGGAGTCCAGTCTGACAATGTTCTCATCTATATCAAGCATAAAATCAAACAATTCCAATTTTAGCATTGAAGCACACGTACCAACTCCGCGATATGGCCATAGTACCTTAAGCATGCGCACAACCATATCACCCAGGCAGTGACAGCCATGGACAGCTGTTTCGTCCTCATTAGGACTCATTAGCATAGCATAGTCCCAGGCGATAGGTCTCACTCATGATCATCCACCCCCCGGAGTTGGTACGTATGCTTCAGTGCTGAAATTGATAACACTGATTAAAAACACCTCGGAAAAAATAGTATAGTCAGGACCGTCATTTTGAGACTGTTTAGTGACTATAATACCCTGCGAGCAGAGGCTACATTTTTGCGGTATGAGCTTGCGTGCGAAAAGTAGCTACTTTTCGCACGCCAGCTCATACCGCGAAAATGTTGCCTCTGCTCGCAGGGTATGATTATATCGGCTAGTTTTTAAAACACTGCTCATGGACGACGACAAGGTTAGCCTGGGACCCGGTTCGTTAGTGGGGAAAAAAGGCTCATTTGTTTTTTTTTCGTCTACCAAAAAGCCTAGTCCGAGACTATAAAAACGTCATTGCCATTTGCAAACCACGAACTATACCATAATAAGAATTCACCTCCTTTGGCCGTACCACATTAGGAGCTACATTCTTCTATTTTTCCCTTTTTTAGCATGGACTGTTTCAGTACTTACTTCACTGCAGTAGCAATAGCAAGAGATCCCTGACGGCCCATGCGTATCACTGCCATGCCAGCATCTGCTGGTATTATTACTTGAGCTTCTAGAATCTCAATTGTGACGTTCTTTGCCTCCATTGCTATTGGCGAAATAAATTGTAGTGAGTACATCAATACATTCTACATTCTCTTGAATAGACCTCTAAGAATCGTTAATCAAAGCGATCGAGTCTAGCTTAGGCTAGCCTGCTTACAGCCGCCTCCTCCCCTCAAACATAATCAAGCAGAGAGACGTTTTAACTTTTTGTTTGAGAGGCGACGGCTGTACTCGGGCTAACTTAGGCAGCAATTTGAGATTGGACTTTCAGATTTCTCCTTAAATTAATGAGTTGGTAACTTTAGGGAGATAAATGCTCTATATTATGCTTTTTGAGTGACATGACATCTAACAAATGTGCTGTTATTGAACTTCTGGCGTGGTTATATTGAACTATTGTGTTTTCATTGAACTACAGAGCGGGAAGCCGCGGACTTAATCCCCGTAGCTAGAGAAAACTCATGATGTTAGTCTTTAACCAAATCGGAATGTACGGCCTAACTGGCCCTCTAACAGACCTTTGGGTCTGGTGGACTTTTAAGCCTGACTAGAAAACCATTTATCTACTTAAAACTAGTAGTAATCTCAGATTAGGAAGTGCGTTCGAGCTTTTTTACGTTTACTGTCAAATGTGACGTTATTTCCTAATAAATTGATGCTGCAAAATGCTTCCTATATGCTTTTTTAAACAAAGGAAACAAAACAAAGCAAAACGGCTACGAAAAAAGGAAAAAGTCTCAACCGGCAAGAGCGGAACCTTAGACCTTCGACTTGTAAGAGCAACGCATTATCCATTGCGCCACGCAACCAAATTTTTAAATTAATTATGTTTAACATTTTTGTGCCCACGAGATAAATTATTCAAAATGGCGTAGAAAATGCATCGGACGGATCGCGTTCAAGGACAAATGTGTTTGGATAGGTGTTTGACCTGTCATCGCTAGCCTCAGACAAGCGCGACCCTTATGTCGCGCTTAGCGACATACGAGCTTCGCAGGACAAGATCAAAGGATCCGATGTCCTGCCTCGGAGTGGGTCATATCGAGCAAAAGAGGTAAAAAACAATGGAGAGCTGTCAATAATACGTCGACACCAGGTTTGAAGACAGACAGAATTTCTCCAATTTCCTGGGTTTTATTATTCTTCAAGTCATGGTATGCAGCAATGAGCAGAGCAGTTTAATCCCACAGTACAAACGCCATCGCCATCGCTCCCAACTGAGCCATCAAAGCCCGGACCTTCGACTTAGAAGAGCCGCGAGCGTTGGCAAACAAGAGACGAGGCTGTCCTGGTCCAGTTATGGGCCGATAATATCGACCGCCTGGAAAGCAAGGACAGTAGGAAAGCTTGGGATGAAATTGTTAGAGCTTTGAACGATAAACAAGGCATCACAAAAACAGTAGATCAGTGCCAGCGAGTTTCCCGGCAGTACCCGCCAGTAAACCGATACCTAGTAAGAGATGCTATATGTCGTAAGTGCGCGACCGCAAGCCTGGCCATCATAATTGGATTATGTTATGTCGGAAATTGGCCGCTATCATTTTTTGGTAGCGACATATGAACACATGTCTTTAAACGCGACCCCTAAAATGAGTACCACAAAAGGTCACCCTTGAGTACCACAGGAATCCCAAGATTATGTGTTGCGTTCGACGTTAGGAGAACGCAACAAGAGAGGATAATGGAACGGAGATGGAATCTTAGGGCGTTGGCTGGGTTGTGTTAAGAGGTTGTAATGGAACGAAAGCCTAATTCCTGAGACGTCCACACATTTTTATCCATTGTTTAAAACGCCATCAAGTCCACTGGCGACTGACTGCCTCGCAACAAACAATGCAGAATATTTTAATGGCGACTGTTGAATTCTAAGACCAAACAAAAGTTTGCGGACCTCTACGGAAACTAATTTCCAATTAATTTCAAGTGTTTCATTGGTCTAAAAATAACTTTGGTGAAATTCACATTTCCTAAGGGCTAGAATGGGCGTTTCTTTCTCTGTCCATTTATTCTGTCTTAATTAAAACAATTACCCTGCAAAAGGATTTAAGTTATACTTCATTTAATAACCAACCCTTTATCATACCTTCTTTAAAACTCCTGTTCCCAAGTTCTTGAATTTCTTCTACACTCAGCTTTATTCCAATAAAGTTTAGGTTGCTTATAAAGAACCCTTTTGTGTTGGATGTGGAGCCAAGCTTCAGACGCGTGTTCCGGTCTTGATCCACATAGCTTTGTCCCGATGCCATCAGATTGTCTACTAGCGTGCCATTATAATTTTGGTAGAGGACTATTATTCCGTAATCAAAAGTAAAAACTATTTGAATCCAAGAATTGCGAGCCGCCAGTTCGCTGCCCGCGCCATTACCGGTGACTGTCGCTTCAGCACTGCCAGAATAGGGAGAAATCTCAAATGACCAGCCATACTCGTACTCATCTGTTTGGTCATCAGCACGCAAGCCCGAATCCAGGACCTTTAGATCTTTATCAGCTCCAGTTTTAAAGAGAAATGACACTGTAAAATTCTGACAGAGATATGGATTACTGATGCACGTACCAGCAAAGTCACCAAGGTCGACCTCTTCTCCTGCGGGCACAAACAGAGCCTGGATTCCATCTTCCACCTGAGTTCTGACGCCATTTGGGATTTTCTCGCTTTTGAAAGATTTGTTGGCTGCTTGGTCGTAACCATACAATGCCTGGTTAGCAATTGGATTAAAAGGCCAGGAGTAATTAGCTGTTGAATGATGAAAACAATCTAGTCAGTGGGTCAGTCAATCTGGTCAGTCACTTATTTCAGTTCAGAAACATTTATCTTTTAATGTCCCCTATTAGAGCTGTTAGAGGGTCTCTTTAGGCCTGCTAGAAGACTTGACACTTTAAGAAGCGTCCTTTTTCGCTATGGAACTTGACAAATCACTTGTGAATGACAAGACAGTGTGAATGACAAAATTACGGCTTCGTGTGGAAAAAATATGCCTTTCTCCCAAAAACTAACAGGCAACGACAATTACCTTTCAAAAATATTTACGCCAACAAGTTTTCAAAAAACACAATTGTAATCCGTTTTAATCTTCGTCAAGTTTGTTCATCCGGCTTCCTTCCATCCATGTTTGCTGTGTAATTATACCTTGTTTCAATGTTTAAGCAGTTATTTTTACTGATGTTACAATCAGGTTGGCGACTGTTGCGGGTTCCCGCGGTTTGAATTTTGATAAATTTCGAGACTCATCTCATTTAGGGTGATGTTACACGGGACGATTCGCAACGACGATATTTAGAGCAACACAGCGTTGCAATGCTGTAGCAATGTTTTAACCATTCGAAACATCGTCGCAACAATGTTTCCACGCTGTGTTGCGCTAAAAATCGTCGTTGCGAATCGTCTCGTGAAACATCACCTTTAAATGAAGATTATTATGAATGTACAATAATCGGCTAACTGAGCATAAAAGACAGTTACCAGAAATATTTTTTATTATTATTAAAAAGAAAACTTATCGTTGCCTTATTTCGTGATTCATGCAACATTCAGAGGAAATGGATTCTTCCAGCATAATTTAAACGGAAAAAACAAGATCAACAGAACTACTTACAAAACATGTGGACAGATTAATCTAATAAGTCCTGATAAGTAGCGGTCAAAAAACCATTAGTAGTCTTCACTTCGCTGGCCCTGGCGTAGGTTATTACTTAGGGTGATAAACTCATAAAGAACGTGCTATAACAAAACTGCACGAGGCTTCCTACGATCGCCGAAAAAAAATCGTCTTAGCAATTAAATTTGCCCTGTTTTTATCTATTACCTTTGGATAAAAGTAGGTCTAAAACTACTTGCAAACGGACGTAAAAACGCCCAACATATGTCATTGGGAGTTGTTGCGTCCGTTTTCACTTAGCTAAAAGTTTGAACGATTTCAAACTTTGGGCAACAACTCCCAACAACACTCAACAACGTACAACAGGGTCGTGCCAAAGGACCCAACATGTAAAATTCAACAATATTGGGAGTTGTTGGCCAGCAATGTTTTGGTCCGTTTGTACGGGGCATACTGTAAGGGCTAAGATGGAAGCTGTTGTCTCACGTGAAAATCCTGAAAAGCAAACCCCGTGACAACGAAAACGTATTCTTTTGAAAACGCAAAAGGGTGTGGACAGACCGTTAAAGCTTTAACAACAAAGAACGCGTTCTACTTTATTTACATTAATCATATTAAATCATGAAAAAATAACCCTGGGGGGTACTCCATTATGTAAGCCCTATACAGGTTTGTGCCGCCCCAAAGGGTATGATTTTTACGCCGTTTTGGTCTGAAAACGAGTACAGACTTCGTCCATTTTGGTCTAGAATTAGTTATGGTTTTCGAGGAAGCTATAGGAGTGTATGAACGTATTTATCGTTTCAGTTCCAAATAAATAAGAAAGAAAGAGAAATTCGCGAATTCAGAGTTTAAGAAATCTTATCTAAGTAATTACGACATAATTTCTTGGAGGCCAGGTCTGAAAACGTGTGTAAAACTATGACATTTTTTGGTCTGAATCGGGGTCAGGATTTGGAGAAGTCTTCGGCACAGCCCCACCAAGAATTCTCAGGAGTACCCCCCCGGGAAAATAGCAAACACGTCAGTGATATAATGAAGTAACAGAACAAAAGATCGCGCAACACAATAAGCTACAATAGAACACCATACTTTGATGAAATAATAAAGGAAAATTGTGAATCACGAAATTCACGAAAACCTCTCCTGCATGGAGACAGCATTGTAAATCTAATACGTATTTGACCAAAGAAAAACAGATTTAAATTCCCAGAAATTCTCATCAGATCTGTAACATCGCATTCCGAAAACTCAGGGCGCAAAGAATCAGAACTGTTTTCTATACGGTCACGCCACAGGTCCTATATGTAGGGATCAAAACCAGCGTGTACAAAATACAGTCGAACCTCTTCTGGTCGAACCTCTTGTAACATCGGAATCGTTTACTAAATTGCCTCTCTATCACTAGTCCGGCATAACGGCTACAACTAAAGTGCTCAATACTTGTTAACTTTTTCGTTTCGTGCATTTAGCTTCTTTTTCATGTATACAGTTGATTGTGTTACGTTCTTGCAAGCATTTTAGCTCATTTTGAATGTATAAAATGTAACCTTGTTCCCAGTTTTACAAAGTGGTTTGTCCTATGTTACATTACATTCCTTCGATCCTCCTCGACTCTCCTTTCACTGATAACCTTTGCAAAGACAGTGGCTGACAGAAGGTTCCTGCTCAGGCCCACATCCTTGGAGTGTTTTCAGCTTTCAAGTAAGATATACAAAATTTTTATATCGATATGCAGATGTGATTGTGAAATGTAAATTGGGGCTCGCGTGTTTTACTTTACCTGCATATGTTCCACCAATGAATAGAAGGGCGAAGAAAACCCTCATCTCTTTCCGCTATCCCCGCTAAACAGAGTACACAAGAAAATGTAGCGCTAGAAATTCAAGCACGTGGAATTTTAATTGATCATCCTTAATGTGAGGTTTGTGGGCATGTCGAACGGGGGGTGGGGGATGGTAGAGGAAAGGGTCTGGGGACGTGCCTTAGTTGGCAAGACGATGGCAACAATATTTGCATTAAGAAAAACTGTTTGAATGCAGAGGTCCACGCAAAGCGTAAATATAACTGACTGGTTCCTCTTGCCGGATCTCTAATTAAAGAGATGCTGTAGCCAGACGTCACTTAAGTGCCGGTAAAATAAAACAAAACTGAATGCAGGGTTGGCACCACGTCAAAGGGTTGATTTATCATAGGCCTATAATAAATCAGCCCTTGTTGCCGTAGTGTCAGGCCTGCATTCAGTTTTGTTTTAATATCAGCATTGTTGCTGTGAACTTGCTGATATTTTACAAAGCCGTAGCTTAAATTAAGCCCTGTTTTGAATTTAGTAGTCAGAGAAATACTTTATACAAAAATCAGACTTCTATTGAGACTGAACTGTATTGATTCAGGTAGCCTTCCAGCAAACTTTCCACTTCGAATGGCGAGAGAGCGCGCGAGTGGGCGGCGAAGCCGCGAGGGGCGGAGGAAAAGGAGAGCTCTCCTTTCTTTCCCCACATCTCGCACTTGCCTCTCCTTTCGCGCGCGGCTCTCGAGTGACCTCTCTCGACTCCCCCAAGTGGAGAGCTTGTTCATAGGCTATGCAAGACCGACTCCTAAGAAAGAAAGGAAAAAAAATAAACTAGTTGGTTCTAACGACCGCCCAATGCGTCTTGCTAAAAAAGAAAGAAAAAAACCAGAACATTAAAATATCATTTCTCGCTGAAACAGATGACCTAACATGACCTAACATGACCTGAACTTCGAGCCAAGACCCGAACCAAGGGTGTTGGTCTTTTCCTTTTTGAAAGCCATTGCTCGAGGAAGCGGGCCCATAAGGATATACCTTGACCAACAGCAATAGGGAGTTTTTGAACTCTCTATCTCTATTGCTGTTCTCTATCGTTTCTAAGCATTTCTCAAAATAGAAAATGAGCACATATAAAAGCTGCTCAAACAATTCTTATGGATAAAAAATTGCGTGAACTATCAATTTATAGTGTAGACAGATAATGAAAAGTAAACGACAATTAAATGAAAAACTTGGTCACGTAGTACTATTTTCATTACTACGGAATTATCGAAGTTTGTATCGAGAAAACAGGAAGGTTAAACATGTTGGAGTGGTTTTTACTGACTAACTACAGCGTCCCTCTGACCAGTGTGATAACGATCGCAACTTTGGTCTTAACAACAGTGATCGTCTTCAGACTGTTTTCCAAAAGGCAAGAGAATGATTTCGAAAACAAATTTATGGTGATTACGGGCTGCGACACTGGGTTCGGTCACGAAACAGCCATTCGCCTGGATAAAATGGGAGTTCATGTGTTGGCGACTTGTCTGACAAAGGAAGGGGAACAGATTTTGAAATCAGAGACGAGTGAGAGACTTAAAACATTTCAGATGGATGTGACAAACTCGCAGCAAATTACAGATATCTACGAGAAAGTAAAGGAAATTTTGCCCTCGGGACAAGGTGGGTGTAAGAGGCTGTAGGCCTGTTCTAGGACTCTGGGCACTCGATTTACGGTATACAAACTTGTCCCGGCGTTACCACAAAAACCAAATCGAACGTTTTATTAATCGAACTTAATCGAACTTAGTCGAGTTTAATCGATTGATTACGTTCGATTAAGTTCGGTAATTAAACAGAATCGAACTCAGATCTCACAAAAAAGGTTTAGTGGGTGTTTACGTGAGAAAACTCGCACCGGCGCGAGTTTCGTGCCGGGATGACTTTTTGATTTCGTAATCGAACCCAAGCGAGCTTAAGATTAAGTTCCATTAGGTTCGATGATCGAATCTGGCATACATTTGATTAAAAATGGGACGTTACACAGGAAAATTAACACGGGACGAAAAAACGGATTTACCGAACGTCAAAGGTGAAGTCAAACGCGCGATAAAGACCACCTTTGCGCACCTTTGTACGCCTTTGACGCGCGACAAATGTTAAGCTTTGCCCGCGGTGTCAGGCGAGTCTTCAGGCGATAAAAGCGGTTTTTGTAACGCCTTTAACTCTTTTGACGTGCGTCAAAGGTATATTTGATTAGCATCGTCAAATATGTCTGAGATTTGAGCCAAAGGTGCGGCAAAAAGCGCGGCAAAGTTATTATGTCTGAGATTAAAGTCAAAGGCTTGCCAAAGGTCTGGTCAAATGGCGTTCACCTGAACCTTAGGTCAAAGCTGCGGCAAAGGTGTCGTCAAATATGACTGGAATTCAAGTCAAAAGTTTAACTAAGGTGCTGCCGAATATGTTTGTTTTTTTTCCCTCCCCTCGCATCCTGCTTCTCCCTCGTCTCGTGCTTCGCGTGAATTCCGCATTCGCCTCGTGCTTAGCGCGAATGCGGCGTCATTGACTCGCTTGGCTCATAAGCGCTTGATATACAGGCTAGACCCCAACTTGAGGTTTCAGTCAAATTCAATTGCGGGTTGGATACCGTGTAAAAAGGTGAGCAGATAAGAGACTGAGTTCTTAATCTTGTAATTTATTGTCGTAAACCTCATTAGATTAGAAAGCTGAATAATGCCGATTAAAACTTTTTTAAACGCATACATAAAAATGATTTTTTAAAACCTTTTTACGATTTATTGTGTAAAGTACTTAATGCAGTCAATGGACAATCAAAATGACTGCGGGAAATTTTTAAAGCGCTATAACTGTTAGATAAACGCTTTTGTGACGGACGGCAACCTGAAAAATAGTTTAAAACACTTCTTTCACGAAAGTCAGAGCTGAAATCATGGTAAGTATGGGTTACTTTTGATTAGACTTAAGATTATTATTAGCTAGCAACTCTATTAAAGATGTGTTTCAAGCTATTTTTCTTTACCAATGTGATCAAATACGGGTTTCTCGCGAAAAACCCTCCAAACAGTATTTTCTCTTGAAAGAGTAAACAATGAAAAATCAGCCAATTCAACAGCAAATGCAAAACATTATGGGTAAATAACACTAAAAAACTTGATCAACGTTTTTGAAAACAGGAAAACCAGAAGATCAGGAACCAAAAATGAAGAACAATAATGTAATCTTCTCTACTAGATCAGCGTTATATGCTCTCTTCTTTTCTCCTTATTATTTCTTTCATCATCAACCTTCTGCAAAAAAAAAAAAAAATGAAAAAAATGTAAATTTCGGTTGGAAGTTAGATAAAGAAGATAATAGAGGTGTATGTTATGGGGAGGTAGTAGCCTGCGCGTCTGACGTGGAGGAACGGAAAAAGGGAGTGGGGATGGGGAGAGAAGGAAAGGGACTCCCCTTCTCATTCTCCTATCGCGAAATTGCCCTAACCCGGCCCTCCCAATTTTTCTGCCTGCCACTGACTCCGGCTAAGGAGCTAGATATGTCGTGTGATATCATCAGTACAACATTTTCGTAAATTATTTTTATATGGTATATTAATAGGTGACTTCCCAAAACATATCGATAAAACATATTTACAACAAAGCAAAGCATTGAAGGTACACTCTGTTAATGAGTTTGTACATGGTTTGGTTTGAAAATAGTCATCGAGGGGAAGGTTATTTAGCAATAAGTCGGGTGCACTTTAATGGCCGTTTCCTTGTGGAGTTGAACTGCGTAGAGAGAGGCTGGCCGTTTCAGTACCAAAAGGTCAGGCTGTTTTATGGAATTATTTGATACAGGGAAGTTTAGAATTGAAAGAAGTAAGTATTCGCTTCAAATAATAAGAAAAGCATCATAATCAAGAATATTGCTGCAAAAAATGTTTCTACATCAATTAAAATAAGTGAATATGTATCAACTTACTTTCCTTCCGCACCTTTTATTTTATCGAACACCAGCAGTCAGGTTTAGCAGCGTTAAAACAACGCAGTAAAGTAGACCCCCTGATTATTGGATAAACAGACAATATATTATTTTATTGTGCCATTAAGTAAAATAAAAAGTTTGAGTGCTGGCAGACCTTTGGCCAGGAACACACTACGATTTCGGAACCCGTCTTTTTCTTTGTTAACCCGTTGTTTACCCGTTTTTGCATAGAAAACACGAACAAAAAAATCGACCGACTTTGAAGTTCGGCCTACTACGAGAACACGCGAAAATATGAGCGCGTACAGAACGGGAACGTCTGTTGACGACTGCGCGCGCAAATCAAACAACTGGCTTGACCAATGGCAGTGCGGCAAATTGGGTACCGGAAGTTGAGACGTTCCCGTTCTGTTGCTAAATCAGCCTATTTTCGTGTTCGCGCTTTGTCGATTTCGCGGACCCGACTATCTAGGAGCCTGGAACGGGCTAGACCACTTATTAATGCTGTGTTCATGTTATAGCGGAAAGCTTTTCGTACCGACACGAAAAGCTATCCAGTATAGCGTGAACTTCTATACGATATGTGACTCTCCACTTTAGAGATTCACTGGGTTACAGAAATCACTTCGAAATCAACGTTCTTATGTGGGAACAGAAGCCCTATTTGGTATGATTTTCGTGCCGCTGCGAAAGCTATCTGGAATAGTGTAAACATTGCCTAAGAAAATACCATCTCTGCCATCTGCAGCAGTCCTGGCTTAAAGTTTACGTATTGAGGGCAACCGAGAAGTCCTGGGGTCGAGGTTGAGTGTTTTGGTAGGGCGGTACAAAATGGCGGAACATTTCAAAGTCACGTTTTGCGAAGAAAAAAAAACTACTGCCTAAAAACATAGCAAGAACAGAAACAATACAACTCGACGGACATCTGCTATTTGTAGAATTTAAGCAGAACAAAACTCCTTTTTATCTCCTGAACTTTTTATAATTAAAAAACAGCCAAAGTTGGAAGACGGGAACTCAATAAAATCGATTAGGGCAGGCATGCTTTAGTTTGTTTTAAAAGTAGCAATTGTTTTGAATGAATAATGAAACAAGGTTTTTTTCAGACACATTAGAACAGACTTTGTTTATCGTACTTTGAAGCTGACTGTAGTCTATTGTATTCTTCTGCACCCTAGTCCTAAATTACTTCAATCAATGACCAAATCAAGGGAGGACCTCCTTGTACAAGCCTTTGGCTTTTTGCGGTCTCCTCATCCCTGACTGTTTCACTATTTTTTTCACTTTCTTTATGACCTGTTTTATGAAAGTGTTCTTGTTCAACTTAAACTGTGCATGTATTGTTACATTATTGGTATTGTTATTCAAGATTAATTAAGATATTATGTATTGTAATTGTGGTACTATGAATTTTATCTCAAATTGAATCTAATGCTATAATCTTAGTAAGAAGTGGTGGTGTAAATAAATAAATGAAATTAATAAATTAATAAAAGATGATGCATAACACCAACTAGTGAAGCCTGAAATCTGATATGGCTAGTAATTTACCCGAACGGTCACACGAAAAAAGGAAAAATTAAAGTAAAAGTACCAAGTGTAACGGTAACAAGTTTAAATTGAATACATACCATCTGTGATGGCTGCTTTTGATCGGACAGTACCTTGAAAAAAGGAATGGCAGATTATTAATTTTCAAGATACGTTTGGCATTCGTGGTATTACTCTTCTACCACAATGAACGTCCCAGTTATGAATTTTTGATTACACCTTTCATGCTCCAAAATAACCAGGTAAAAGCTAGGTAAACCTCAGTAATGTGATCAACTGAGGTTGGCCGGTGTATCTGTTCTGGACATTCTTGTAAGATATATACAGTGAAACTTCTATTAAGCGGACACCTTCGTAACCTTCCCAAGTGTCCGCTTAATAGAGGGCGTCCGCTTAATACAGTGTAGAGGTTTATAAAAATTGCGCAATGTTTGTTAACGATTAACTTCCAACGGTTATTCTGTACTCTGATAAAGTTCCATGTTGTTAAGGAAGCTAAGGAACCTGTGCTGTACTTTCTGAAAGACCTTGAGGTGAGACCTTGAGGTGATCGCAGATGACAATCATACGGCCGGATATCGGTCTTTACTTCATGACGTTGCCACCTATGCTAATGAGCTCAATCTTTTTGTGGCCATTTTGTCTTTGGACCGAGAGAAGGCCATCGACCGCGTCGATTGGTCCTTGCTTTTACGTACCCTTTTGTCTATGGGCTTTAGCCCCTCTCTTATTAGCTGGGTTAAACTTCTGAGTTAAACTCTTGCGTGAGTTGAACACCGCTTTGTTGAACTTTTTCTGGGGAGGTAAGAAGGATCTGGTCGCTTTTGATGCTGTGATTCATCATCGTGAGGATGGTGGTTTTGGTGTCGTTTCCATCTCTTGAAAAGTCTATGCCCTCCTTGCACAGTGGATCAAGCGTCTGTGTGTTTCTCCTGGTTTCTTTGTTAAACTTCTGGTGTTTCAACCGTTTTGGTGTAGATACCGTGTTTGTTTTCCACACCTTTATCCCTTGTCTACCCGGCTTTTGCCGCCTTTCTATGCTTCCTTGCTCGATTCTTAAAACGTCTTGAAAAAATGCTCGAGAAGGTTCGGGCCAGTCTGTTACCCCCGTTGGGCGAGCAATTGCTTTTTGAGGGGGGCTGTCGTGTTAGCTTGTTGCGCAAGCACATGGCTATTGGCTGGTATGCATTTGATGTATCCTGGTTAAATTCCAGGGTGGTGGGGATGGTCTAGAGAGCCTGGTTTGTACTAGACTGTGGCTGTACTGAAATTTCGACCGCAGCTTACCCCTATTTCCCTGGGCCCAGTGTCTCTGTCCAGGTGGGTGTCAGCTGGTTGCACAGGCACAGGGCTTTCAACTGGTATGTATTTGTGTTAGCCTGGCCTCTTTTCTTCGAGAAATGGTGTTTTGGATTGTATTTGAGAGACCAATGGCACTGGGGAAATTGGGGAAATGGCTTTGCAATCGGTGACGCTGAAAATGAAACAAATCCTTAAAATGTCCTATTTTTCAGCCTAATGAAGAAAGCTTTACATACATGCATGGTGCCTACAATATTTTTTTCCTGGTAAGATTTTGCTTTTCCAGTAAAAAGGGCTATTAAATAAACAATCACTGGGAGAGAGACTGACATTTTTTAGTAGCCCGGTTTAAAAAAAAACACACAAAAAACAGGTATATATGAAGGAATTTTCCCTTACCTTTAGTGTACATAATAGTTACATTGACCTGCTGCGGTCCTTTCATCGTCACGGACCTCTGAGAACTTGAGAAAATTACTTGAAAGGTTTTGTTGCCTTCAAAGCTGCTATCCATGTTAATGATACCAATTTTAACTTCCTTGTAAATCTCTCCCGGAGCAAATGCCAGTTGCTCCCCAGCAGCAGCCTTATAGTGTTTGTTTGGTTCCGCTGTCAAGCTTTTCATATCATAGCTTAAGAAAATACAACACAGACAATAGGTGTCACTATTAATTTAACGAAAAAATTCTCAGTCTCTGATGGGCGGAAATCCCCGACTGATTCGTCCGCAATCAGTCAACGTTGACTTAATTTTTGAAGGCGTTTGCAATATCCGACGTCAGTGCTACAGGGTAATTGCAAGAAAAGGCACGGCAACCTAGAAGATCTGTGATGAAGTTGCGCTAGTTCGGCTGTCTTGGTATACGTAGTGCTTGAGAAAATAGCGGAAAATTTCACACATTTTGCGAAGAAGATAGCAGAACTAATGCCTAAAAACATGGCGAAAAACACAAAAGATATAACTCAACGTATGCAACTGATTTTTGAGCAACATCGGCTGGAGTAAACAATCTCTTTAAATCCGTAATTTGCCAAGAAGGTAACTTTACATCGCTCGAGGTAAGAATATAAGTTTGTTTCTAATGTATGAATTATTGTGAATCTATAGCAGGGAGTTATTCGCCGAGGCCGACGAATAACTGGTCCCTACGAACTACAATAATGCTATGAACTCTTAAATTTAAACTTGTCAACCCTCCGTGGGGTAACACGTACATCCTGACCAAATGGGCACCATGCGTATGTACTGCCGTACCAAGGACAACAAAACACTGAAAACGTTTTAAGGAGTCCCGTCTGACAACGTTCTCATCTATATCAAGTATAAAATCAAACAATTCCAATTTCAGCACTGTAGCACACGTATCAACTCCGCGATATGGCCCGAGTACCCTAAGCATGCGCACAACCATATCACCCAGGCAGTGACAGCCATGGACAGCTGTTTCGTCCTCGTTAGGACTCATTAGCATAGCATAGGCCCAGACGAGAGGTCTCACTTATGATCATCCACCCCCCGGAGTTGGTACGTATTCTTCAGTGCTGAAATTGATAACATTGGTTGT
Source organism: Porites rus (assembly GCA_964035705.1). Taxonomy (NCBI): domain Eukaryota; kingdom Metazoa; phylum Cnidaria; class Anthozoa; order Scleractinia; family Poritidae; genus Porites; species Porites rus. Next base: position 6,613,521 of record OZ037996.1, on the reverse strand, counting down.
CTTTACACTAGGCTGTTAAGTAAGACTTAAGAGCCGCTAAGTTTTACTTAACCAAAAATTCGTGTGAAGGCCTAAGTAAAATCTCAAGTAACTTTGCCTTGCATCTCATTAAAGTCGGAAAGTTGAAACGATTCAAGAAAGTTTCAAGCGACTTGAAAACCATCCTTATGACCGACTTAGCTGACTTGCGGTTTTGCGGTTTCTTGAGCTTTGATAAAAGCGAGACATGTCAATCAATCTTAATTTTGTTGCGTGGGAAAATAACCTGAAGTAAAAAAGAATCGGTTGTGTGTGAAGCTTTAGTAAACTTGAGGTAATTAAAATTTATTTGTCTTGAAATATTTCTTAGCTTATTTATGCTCTGGTGTAAAGACTACCATTGATTAAAAACACCTCGGAGGACCGTCATTGCCATTTACAAACCACGAACTAGACCATAATAAGAATTCACCTCCTTTGGCCGTACCACATCAGGAGCTACATTCTTCTATTTTTCCCTTTTTTAGCATGGACTGTTTCAGTACTTACTTCACTGCAGTAGCAATAGCAAGAGATCCCTGACGGCGCATGCGTATCACTGCCATGCCAGCATCTGCTGGTATTATTACTTGAGCTTCTAGAATCTCAATTGTGACATTCTTTGCCTCCATTGCTATTGGCGAAATAAATTGTAGTGAATACATCAATGCATTCTACATTCTCTTGTATAGACCTCTAAGAATCGTTAATCAAACCGATCGAGTCTAGCTTAGGCTAGGCTGCTTACAGCCTCCTCCTCCCCTCAAACATAATCAAGTAGGGAGACGTTTATCGGGGTTGCCACTCATCAGAAAGTTAAAATTTCCCTGACTTTTCCCTGACTTTTCACTGATCTTTAAACAGTTTTCACTGACCTTTTATTAATGAGAAACAATCGAGGTTTACATTCGCTTTAGCTTTTTTTGCAGGCCATCGATATTTTTCTCTTCAGTTTCAACCTCTTTCCGCTTTTCGCGGAAAGGGGAAGAAGGAATTTGGAAGAAAGCATTTACAACGAAAACCACGGACCACAACTACTACATGTGTCAGGCATAGAGTGTTAAAATTGATCGCTTTGCTTGCTTTGCAGTATACTTTTCATCTTTTCCGAAAGAAAATGCATTTCAAAGTCTTGAAGAAAACTTATGAACTATAAACCGGAAAACAGAATTCCCTGACTTTTCACTGACTTTGACAATATCAAAGATTTTCCCTGACTTTTTAATAAATTCCCTGACTTTTCCCTGACCTTGAAAACTTTACGTCTTTCCCTGACTTTTCCCTGACAGTGGCAACCCTGGTTTTTGTTTGAGAGAGGCGACGGCTGTACTCGGGCTAACTTAGGCCGCAGTTTGAGAAATAATTGGACTTTCAAATTTCTCCTTAAATTAACGAGTTGGTAGCTTTAGGGAGATAAATGCTCTATATTATGCTTTTTGAGTGACATGACATTGAGCAAATGTGCCGTTATTGAACTTCTGGCGTGGTTATATTGAACTATTGTGTTTTCATTGAACTGTATGTTAAAAACCGCAAAGCGGGAATCCGCGGACTTAATCCCCGTAGCCAGACAAAACTCATGATTTTAGTCTTTAACCAAATCGGAATGTACTGCATAAACGGCTCTCTAACAGACCTTTGAGTCTGGTGGACTTTTAAGCCAGACTAGATCATTTATCTACTTAAAACTAGTGGTAATCGCAGATTGGGAACCGCGTTCGAGCTTTTTCAGGTTTACTGTCAAATGTGACGTTATTTCCTAATAAACTGATGCTGCAAAACGCTTCCTATATGTTTTTTTTTTTAAAAAAGAAACAAAACAAAGCAAAACGACTACGAAAAAAAAGAAAAAAGTCTCAATGGGCAGGAGTGGAACCCAAGACATTCGACGTCAAGAGAGTCGACGTGTATAAAGAGCAACGCATTATGCATTACGCTACGCAACCAAATTGCTAAGACCATAAGTTAAATCAATTATTTTTAACATTTTTGTGCCCACGAGATAAATTATTCAAAATGGCGCAGAAAATGCAGACGTACGACGAAATGAATACTACAAAAGGTGACCCTTTAGTACCACAGGAATCCCAAGATTATGTGTTGCGTTCTCCTTACGTCGAACGCAACAAGAGAGAATAATGGACCAGAGATGGAATCTTCGGGCGTTGGCTGAGGTATTTTAACAGGATGTAATGGAACGAAAGCCTAATTCCTGAGACGTCGGCACATTTTTATCCATTGTTTAAAACGTCATCAAGTCCACTGGCGACTGACTTCCTCGCAACAAACAATGCAGAATATTTTAACGGCGAATGTTGAATTCTAAGACCAAACAAAAGTTTGCGGACCTCTGCGAAAACTTATTTCCGATTAATTTCAAGTGTTTCATTGGTCTAAAAATAACTTTGGTGAAATTCTCATCTCCTAAGGGCTAGAATTGGCGTTTCTTTCTCTGTCCATTTATTCTGTCTTGCTTAAAACAATTACCCTCCAAAAGGATTTAAGTTACACTTCATTTAATAACCAACCCTTTATCATACCTTCTTTAAAACTCCTGTTCCCAAGTTCTTGAATTTCTTCTACACTCAGCTTAATTCCAATAAAGTTTAGGTTGCTTATAAAGAACCCTTTTGTGTTGGATGTGGAGCCAAGCTTCAGACGCGTGTTCCGGTCTTGATCCACATAACTATGTTCCGATACCCACAAACTGTTTACTAGTGTGCCATTATAATTTTGATAGAGGACAAGGTTGGTTATTATTCCGTAATCAAAAGTAAAAACTATTTGAATCCAAGAATTGCGAGCCGCCAGTTCGCTGCCCGCGCCATTACAGGGGAATGTCACTTCAGCACTGCCAGAATAGGGAGAAATCTCAAATGACCAGCCATACTCGTACTCATCTGTTTGGTCATCAGCACGCAAGCCCGAATTCAGGACCTTTAGATCTTTATCGGCTCCAGTTTTAAAGAGAAATGACACTGTAAAATTCTGACAGAGATATGGATTACTGATGCACGTACCAGCAAAGTCACCAAGGTCGACCTCTTCTCCTGCGGGCACAAACAGAGCCTGGATTCCATCTTCCACCTGAGTTCTGACGCCATTTGGGATTTTCTCGCTTTTGAAAGATTTGTTAGCTGTTTGGTCGTAACCATACAATGCCTGGTTAGCAATTGGATAAAAAGGCCAGGAGTAATTAGCTGTTGAATGATGAAAACAATCTAGTCAGTGGGTCAGTCAATCTGGTCAGTCACTTATTTCACTTCAGTAACATTTATCTTTTAATGTCCCCTATTAGAACTGTTAGAGGGTCTCTTTAGGCCAGCTAGAAGACTTGACACTTTAAGAAGCGTCCTTTTTCGCTATGGAACTTGGCAAATCACTTGTGAATAACAAGAGAGTGTGAATGACAAAATTACGACTTCGTGTGGAAAAAATATGCCTTTCTCCCAAGCATTAAATCAAACTAACAGGAAACGACAATTACCTTTCAAAAACATTTACGCCAACAAGTTTTCAAAAAACACAATTGTAATCCGTCTTAATCTTCTTCAAGTTTGTTCATCCGGCTTCCGTCCATCTATGTTTGCTGTGTAATTATACCTTGTTTCAATGTTTAAGCAGTTATTTTTACTGATGTTACAATCAGGTTGGCGACTGTTGCGGGTTCCCACGGTTTGAATTTTGATAAATTTCGTGACACATCTCCTTTAAGGTGATGTCACACGGGAAGATTCGCAACGACGATTTTTAGAGCAACACAGCGTTGCAATACTGTAGCAATGTGTTAACCATTCGAAACAATGTCGCAACAATGTTGCAACGCTGTGTTGCCGCTAAAAATCGCCGTTGCGAATCGTCTCTTGTAACATCACCTTTAAATGAAGATTACTATGAATGTACAATAATCGGCTAACTGAGCATAAAAGACAGTTACCAGAAATAATTTTCTTTATTATTATTAAAAAAGAAACGTTATCGTTGCCTTATTTCGTGATTCTTGCAACATTCAGAGGAAATGAATTCTTCCAGCATAATTTAAACGGAAAAAACAAGATCAACAGAACTACTTACAAAACGTGTGGACAGATTAATCTAATAAGTCCTGATAAGTAGCGGTCAAAAAACCATTAGTAGCCTTCACTTCGCTGACCCTGGCGTAGGTTATTATTTAGGATGATAAACTCATAAACTGGCCTACAGAACGTGCTATAACAAAATTGCACGAGGGTTTCTACGATCACGGAAAAAAATCGTCTTAGGAATTAAATTTGCCCTGTTGTTATCTGTTACCTTTGGATAAAAGTATGTCTAAAACTACTTTCAAACGGACGTAACAACGCCCAACAATGTCATTTGGAGTTGTTGCGTCCGTTTTCACTTAGCTAAAAGTTTGAACAGTTTCAAACTTTGGGCAGCAACTCCCAACAACACTCAATAACGTACAACAGGGCCGTGCCAAAGGACCCAACATGTAACATTCAACAATATTGGGAGTTGTTGGCCAGCAATGTTTTCGTCCGTTTGTACGAGGCATACTGTAAGGGCTAAGATGGAAGCTGTTGTCTCACGTGAAAATCCTGAAAAGCAAACGCCGTGACAACGAAAACGCATTCTTTTGAAAACGCATTAGTGTGGACAGGGCGTTAAAGCTTTAACAACAAAGAACGTGTTCTACTTTATTTACATTAATCATATTAAATCATGAAAAAATACCCCGGGGGGTACTCCATTATGTAAGCCCGATATAGGTTTGTGCCGCCCCAAAGGGTATGATTTTTACGCCGTTTTGGTTTGAAAACGAGTACAGACTTCGTCCATTTTGGTCTAGAATTAGTTATGGTTTTCGAGGAAACTATAGGAGTGTATGAACGTATTTATCGTTTCAGTCCCAAATGAATAAGAAAGAAAGAGAAATACGCGAATTCAGAGTTTAAGAAATCTTATCTAAGTAATTATGACATAATTTCTTGGAGGCCAGGTCTGAAAACGTGTGTAAAACTATGACATTTTTTGGTCTGAATCGGGGTCAGGATTTGGAGAAGTCTTCGGCACAGCCCCACCAAGAATTCTCAGGAGTACCCCGCCGGGAAAATACCAAACACGTCAGTGATGATATAATGAAGTAACAGAACAAAAGATCGCGCAACACAATAAGCTACAATAGAACACCATACTTTGATGAAATAATAAAGGAAAATTGTGAATCACGAAATACACGAAAACCTCCCCTGCATGGAGACAGCATTGTAAATCTACTACGTATTTGACCAAAGAAAAACAGATTTAAATTCCCAGAAATTCTCAAAAGATCTGTAACATCGCATTCCGAAAACTCAGGGCGCAAAGAATCAGAACTGTTTTCTATAAGGTCACGCCACAGGTCCTATATGTAGGGATCAAAACCAGCGTGTACAAAATACAGTCGAACCTCTTCTGGTCGAACCTCTTGTAACATCGGAATCGTTTACTAAATTGCCTCTCTATCACTAGTCCGGCATAACGGCTAAAACTAAAGTGCCCAATACTTGTTAACTTTTTCGTTTCGTGAATTTAGCTTCTTTTTCATGTATACAGTTGATTGTGTTACGTTCTTGCAAGCATTTTAGCTCATTTTGAATGTATAAAATGTAACCTTGTTCCCAGTTTTACAAAGTGGTCTGTCCTATTACATTACATCAATTCCTCCTCGACTCTCCTTTCACTGATAACCTTTGAAGAGACAGTGGCTGACAGAAGGTTCCTGCTCAGGCCCACAGCCTTGGTGTGTTTTCAGCTTTCAAGTAAGATATACAAAATTTTTATATCGATATGCAGATGTGATTGTGAAATGTAAATTGGGGCTCGCGGGTTTTACTTTACCTGCATATGTTCCACCAATGAATAGAAGGGCGAAGAAAACCCTCATCTCTTTCCGCTATCCCCGCTAAACAGAGTACACAAGAAAATGTAGCGCTAGAAAGTCAAGCACGTGGAATTTTAATTGATCATCCTTAATGTGAGGTTTGTGGGCATGTCGAACCCGGGGGTGGGGGGTGGTGGAGGGAAGGGTCTGGGGACGTCCCTTAGTTAGCAAGATGATGGCAACAATATTCGCATTAGGAAAAGCTGTTTGAATGCAGAGGTCCACGCAACGCGTAAATATAACTGACTGGTTCCTCTAGTCGGATCTCTAATTAAGAGATGCTGTAGCCAGACGTCACTTAAAGTGCCGGTAAAATAAAACAAAACTGAATGTAGGGCTGGCACTACGGCAAAGGGCTGATTTATTATATGCCTATAATAAATCAGCCCTTGTTGCCGTAGTGCCAGCCCTGCATTCAGTTTTGTTTTAATATTAGCATTGTTGCTGTGAACTTGCTGATATTTTACAAAGCTGTGCACTTAAATTAATCCCTGCTTTAAATTTAGTAGTCAGAGAAATACTTTATACAAAAATCAGACTTCTACTGAGACTGAACTGTATTGATTCAGGTAGCGTGCCAGCAGGCTTTCCACTTCGAGTGGCGAGAGAGCGCGCGAGTGAGTCGCGAAGCCGCGAGGGGCGGAGGAGAAGGAGAGCTCTCCTTTCTTTCCCCACATCTCGCACTTAGTTGCCTCTCCTTTCGCGCGCGGCTTTCGAGTGACCTCTCTCGACTCCCCCAAGTGGAGAGCTTGTTCATAGGCTATGCAAGACCGAATGCTAAGAAAGAAAGGGAAAAAAAACCAGTTTGTTCTAACGACCGCCCAATGCGTGTTGCTAAAAAAGAAAGAAAAAAACCAGAACATTAAAAGATCATCTCTCGCTGAAACAGATGACCTAACATGACCTAAACTTCGAGCTGAGACCCGAACCAAGGGTGTTGGTCTTTTCCTTTTTGAAAGCCATTGCTCGAGGAACCGGGCCCATAAGGATATACCTTGACCAACAGAAATAGGGAGTTTTTATACGCCCAATTTCTATCGCTGCTCTCTGTTGTTTCTGAGAATTTCTCGAAATAGAAAATGAGCACATATAAAAACTGCTCAAAACAATTCTTATTGATAATAATTGCATGAACTACCAATTTATAGTGTAGACAGATAATGAAAAGTAAACGACAATTAAATGAGGAACTTGGTCACGTGGTACTATTTTCATTGCACGGAATTATGGAAGGTTGTATCGAGAAAACAGGAAGGTTAAACATGTTGGAGTGGTTTTTACTGACTAGCTACAGCGTCCCTCTGACCAATGTGACAACGCTCGCAACTTTGGTCTTAACAACAGTGATCGTCTTCAGACTGTTTTCCAAAAGGCAAGTGAATGATTTCGGAAACAAATTTGTGGTGATTACGGGCTGCGATACTGGGTTCGGTCACGAAAGAGCTATTCTCCTGGATAAGATGGGTGTTCACGTGTTGGCGACTTGTCTGACAAAGGAAGGGGAACAAAATTCGAAATCAGAGACGAGCGACAGGCTTAAAACATTTCAGATGGATGTGACAAACTCGCAGCAAATCAAAGATATCTACGAGAAAGTAAAGGAAATTTTGCCCTCGGGACAAGGTGGGTGTAAGAGGCTGTAAGCCTGTTCTAGGACTCTGGGCACTCGATTTACGGTATACAAACTTGTCCCGGCGTTACCACAAAAACCAAATCGAACGTTTTATTAATCGAACTCAGTCGAGTTTAATCGATTGATTACGTTCGATTAAGTTCGGTAATTAAACAGAATCGAACTCATATCTCACAAAAAAGTTTTGGGGGGTGTTTACGTGAGAAAACTCGCACCGGCGCTAGTTTCATGCCGGGATGACTTTTTGATTTCGCAATGGAACCCAAGCGAGCTTTGATTAAGTTTCATTAGGTTCGATGGTCGAATCTGGCATACATTTGATTAAAAATTGGACGTTACACAGGAAAATTAACACGGGACGAAAAAAAGGCTTTACCGAACGTCAAAGGTGAAGTCAAATGCGCGATAAAGACCACCTTTGCGCACCTTTGTACACCTTTGACGCGCGACAAATGTTAAACTTTGCCCGCGGTCTCAGGCGAGTCTTCAGGTGATAAAAGCCGTTTTTGTCACGCCTTTGACTCTTACCTTTGACGCGCGTCAAAGGTATATTTGATTAGCATCGTCAAATATGTCTGAGATTTGAGCCAAAGGTGTGGCAAAAAGCGCGGCAAAGTTATTTTGTCTGAGATTAAAGTCAAAGGCTTGCCAAAGGTCTGGTCAAATGGCGTTCACCTGAACCTTAGGTCAAAGCTCCGGCAAAGGTGTCGTCAAATATGACTGGAATTCAAGTCAAAAGTTTAAATAAGGTGCTGCCAAATATGTTTGTTTTTTTTCCTCCCCTCGCATCCAGCTTCTCCCTCGTCTCGTGCTTCGCGTGAATTCCGCATTCACCTTGCGCTTCGCGCGAATGCGGCGTTATTGCCTCGCTTGGCTCATAAGCGCTTGATATACAGGCTAGACCCCAACTTGAGGTTTCAGTCAAATTCAATTGCGGCTTGGATACCGTTTAAAAAGGTGGGCAGATAAGAGACTGAGTTCTTAATTTTGTAATTTATTGTCGTAAACCTCATTAGATTAGAAAGCTGGAAAATGCCGATTAAAACTTTTTTAAACGCATACATAAAAATGATTTTTTAAAACCTTTTTACGATTTATTGTCTAAAGTATTTAATGCAGTCAATGGACAATCATAATGACTGCCGGAAATTTTTAAACGGCTATAACTGTTAGATAAACGCTTTTGTGACGGACAGCAACCTGGAAAATAGTTTAAAACACTTCTTTCACGAAAGTCAGTGCTGAAATCATGGTAAGCATAGGTTACTTTTGATTAGACTTAAGATTATTATTAGCTAGCAACTCTATTAAAGATGTGTTTCAAGCTATTTTTCTTGACCAATGTGATCAAATACGAGTTTCTCGCGAAAAACCTTCAAACAGTATTTTCTCTTGAAAGAGTAAACAATGAAAAATTAGCCAATTCAACAGCAAATGTAAAAAATTATGGGTAAATAACACTAAAAAAACTTGATCAACGTTTTTGAAAGCAGGAAAACTAGAAGATCAGGAACCAAAAATGAAGAACAATAATGTAATCTTCTCTACTAGATCAGCGTTATATGCTCTCTTCTTTTCTCCTTATTATTTCTTTCATCATCACCCTTCTGCAAAAAAAAAAAAAGAAAATGAATAATTTGGACATTTCGGTTGGAAGTTAGATGAAGAAGATAAGAGAGGCGTATGTTATGGGGAGGTAGTAGCCTGCGCGTCTGACGTGGAGGAACGGAAAAAGGGGGTGGGGATGGGGAGAGAAGGAAAGGGACTCCCCTTCTCATTCTCCTATCGCGCAATTGCCCTAACCCGGCCCTCCCAATTTTTCTGCCTGACACTGACTCAGGCTAAGGAGCTAGATATGTCGTGTAATACCATCGGTACAACATTTTCTTAAATTATTTTTATATAATATATTAATACGTGACTTTCCAAAACATATCGATAAAACATATTTACAACAAAGCAAAGCATTGAAGGTACACTCTGTTAATGAGTTTGTACATGGTTTGGTTTGAAAATAGTCATCGAGGAAAGGTTATTTCAGCAATAAGTCGGGTGCACTATAATGGCCGTTTCGTTGTGGAGTTGAACTGCGTAGAGAGATGCTGGCCGTTTCAGTACCAAAAGGTCAGGCTGTTATATGGAATTATTTGATACAGGGCAGTTTAGAATTGAAAGAAGTAAGAGTTCGCTTCAAATAAGAAGAAAAGCGTCATAATCGTGAAAATATTGCTAGCAAAAAATAATTCTACATCAATTAAAATAAGTGAATATATATCAACTTACTTTCCTTCCGCACCTTTTCTTTTATCGAAGACCAGCAGTCAGGTTTAGCAGCGTTAAAACAACGCAGTAAAGTAGACCCCCTGATTATTGGATAAGCAGACGATATATTATTATATTGTGCCATTATGTAAAATAACAAGTTTGAGTGCTGGCAGACCTTTGGCCAGGAACACACTACGATTTCGGAACCCGTTTTTTTTTTGTTAACCCGTTGTTTACCCGTTTTTGCATAGAAAACACGAACAAAAAAATCGACCGACTTTAAAGTTTGGCCTACTACAAGAACACGCGAAAATATGAGCGCGTGACGGTGGCGTTTTTATTAGGCTGATTTAGCAACATAACGGGAACGTCTGTTGATGACTGCGCGCGCAAATCAAACAACTGGCTTGACCAATGGCAGAGCGGCAAATTGGGTACCGGAAGTCGAGTTTAGCCCTGTCCGCGCGCTTTCCCGTCGTCAAATCACGTTCCCGTTCTGTTGCTAAATCAGCCTATTTTCGTGTTCGCGCTTTGCAATTGTCGATTTCGCGGACCCGACTATCTATGAGCCTGGAACGGGCTAGACCACTTATTAATAAGGCTGTGTTCATGCTATAGCGCAAAGCTTTTCGTACCGACACGAAAAGCTATCCAGTATGTCATAAACTTCTATACGATGTGTGACTCTCCACCTCAGAAATTCACTCGGTTACAGAAATCACTTTGAAATCACTGTTATTATGTGTGAATAGTAGCCCTGTTTGGTATGATTTTCGTGCCGCTGCGAAAGCTATCTGGAATAGTGTGAACATTGCCTAAGAAAATACCATCTCTGCCATCTGCAGCAGTCCTGGCTTGAAGTTTACGTATTGAGGGCAACCGAGAAGCCCTGGGTTCGAGGTTGCGTGTTTTGGCAGGGCGGTACAAAATGGCGGAACATTTCAAAGTCATGTTTTGCGAAGAAGGAATAGCCTATTAAACTGCTGCTTAAAAATATAGAAAGAACAGACAGAATACAACTCGACAGACACCTGCTATTTGGAGAATATAAGCAGAGCAAAACTCCTTTTTATCTCCTGAACTTTTCAAAAAACAGCCAAAGTTGGAAGACGGGAACTTAATAGTATCGAATCGGGGCAGGCATGCTTTAGTTTGTTTTAAAACTAGGAATTGTTTTGAATGAATAATGAAACAATAATCACTCTTTGCAGTTTTAACTTAAAATATGCTTCTTCTGACAGGGTTTTTTCGGACACATTACAATTGACTTTCTTTCTCGCACCTTTGAAGCTGACTGAAGTCTATTGTATTCTTCTGCACCCTAATCCTAAATTATTTCAATCAATGACCAAATCAAGGGAGGACCTCCTTGTACAAGCCTTTGACTGTATGCGATCTCCTCTTCACTCACTGTTTCACTGTTTTTCTCACTTTTTTTATTACCTATTTTATGAAAGTTTTCTTGTTCAACTTAAACTGTGCATGTATTGTTATTCAAGATTAATTAATTATGGTACCATGATTTTTATCTCAATTTGAATGTAATACTGTAATCTTAGTAAGAAGTGGTGGAGTAAATAAATAAATGAAATAAATAAATAAATAAAAGATGATACATTACACTAACTAGTGAAGCCTAAAATCTGATATGGCTAGTAATTTACCTGAACAGTCAGGCAAAAAAAAAAAATTAAAGTAAAAGTACCAAGTGTAACTGTAACAAGTTTAAATTGAATACATACCATCTGTGGTGGCTGCTTTTGATCGGACAGTACCTTGAAAAAAGGAATGGCAGATTATTAAACTTTCAAGATACGTTTGGCATTCATGGTATTGCTCTTCTACCACAAAGAACGTCCCAGTTATGAATTTTTGATTACACCTATCATGCTCCAAAATAACCAGGTAAACTTCAGTAATGTGATAAACTGAGGTTGGCCGGTGTATCTATTCTGGAAATTCTTGTAAGATATATACAGTGAAACCTCTATTAAGCGGACACCTTCGGAACCTTCCCAAGTGTCCGCTTAATAGAGGGCGTCCGCTTAACAGAGGTTTATAAAAATTGCGCAATGTTTGTTAACGATTTACTTTCAACGGTTACTCTGTACTTTGATAAAGTTCCATGTTGTTAAGAAAGCTAAGGAAGCTGTGCTGTACTTTCTGCAAGACCTTGAGGTAATCGCGGATGACAATCATACGGCCGGATATCGGTCTAAACTACAGTTTATTGACAGCCAAATGTATTGATTTATCTTTATTAATCGACTACAGTACGTATTTCAGGGACGTAATCCAATACTACTACTGTCAGTTCCGTCCGGAGTCCGCTTAATAGAGGTTTTTAACAATAGAAATTAGCCAAATACTATTTACTTTAGTGTCCACGTCCGCTTAATAGAGGTGTCCACTGAATAGGGGTTCGTTATAAGGGGAAATATAAGAAGTTAATTTCGGGACCCGGCTTAGTGTCCGCATAATAGAGGGTGTCCGCTTAATTGCGGGTCCGCTTAGAGTGGTTTTCGTTTGAGTGTCGTAAAACCAAAACCAAAGTAATTACTCTGGCCAATCACATAGGACACAGACAATACATTGAACCAATCAAAACTCGAAGTAATTACATGTGGCTGACGCAAAGCGCGGGAAAATGCATGCGAGCGCGTCACAATTGGCTTTGGTTTTACTTCTGATTGGATGAAAAGGTGGCGCGAATCTTTTAAGCCAATCGCATCGTGTACAAAGTGCAAAACCAATTACTTTTCGACACTCAAATGAAAACCGCTCTAATAGAGGTTTCACTCTATTCAAAAGATGTTATCTTTAAACAGTGCAATAACAGTAGCACAGTGCCACAGGTGATTTACATTGTTGTGGCCCACGATCAGACCTGTGGGGTGCCTTCCCGTTATGTTGGGGAAAAAACGTTGCTTTACTTCGTGACGTTGCCACCTATGCGAATGAGCTGAATTTTTTTGTGGTCATTTTGTCTTTGGACCAAGAGAAGGCCTTCGACCGTGTCGATTGGTCCTTCCTTTTGCGTACCCTTTTGTCTATGGGCTTTAGCCCCTCTCTCATTAGCTGGGTTAAACTTCCGGGTTAAACTCTTGCGTGAGTTGAACACCGCTTTGCTTAACTTTTTCTGGGGAGGGAAGAAGGACCTGGTCGCTTTTGGTGTTGTGATTCATCATCGTGAGGATAGTGGTTTTGGAATCGTTTCCATCTCTTGCAAAGTCTATGCCCTCTCCTCCTGGCATAGTGGATCAAGCGTCTGTGTCTTTCTCCTGGTTTCTTTGTTGAACTTCTGGTGTTGCAACCGTTTTGGCGTAGATCCTGTGTTTGTTTTCCACACCTTTATCCCTTGTCTATCCGGCTTTTGCTTCCTTGCTCGATTCTTAAAACTTCTTGAAAAAATGCTCGAGAAGGTTCGGGCCAGCATGTTACCCCCGTTGGGCAAGCAATTGCTTTTTGAGGAGGGGGGGGGGGGGGGGGGCTGCGGTCGTGTTAGCTTGTTGCACGGGCACATGGCTATTGGCTGGTATGCATTTGGTGTATCCTGGTTAAATTGAAGGGTGGTGGGGATGGTCTAAAGAGCCTGGTTTGTACTGGACTGTGGCTGTACTGAAATTTCGACCGCAGCTTATTCCTGTTTCCCTGGGCTCATTGTCTCTGTCCAGGTGGGTGTCAGCTGGTTGCACAGGCACAGGGCTTCCAACTGGTGTGTATTTGGGGTGGCCTGGTTAAATTCCAGGGGGTAGGTTTTCCTGCGCTTAGATGCAGTTTCTTTGACTGTGGAATTTCCATACAAGCAATAAAACAGCCTGTTGCTAATGTTTTCAAGTCATCAAGCAGTTAAATTAGAGGTTGTAGGGCCTCTTTTCTTCGAGAAATGGTGTTTTGGATTGTATTTGAGAGACCAATGGCATTGCAAAATTGGGGAAACTGGGGAAATAGCTTTGCAACCGGTGACGCTGAAAATGAAACAAATCCTTAAAATGTCCTATTTTCCAGACTAAAGAAGAAAGCTTTGCATGCAGGCATTGTGGCTAAAACATTTATTTCCTGGTAAGATTGTGCTTTTCCAGTAAAAAGGGCCATTAAATTAACAATCACTGGGAGAGAGACTGACATTTCCTAGTAGCCCGGTTAAAAAAAAAACCACACACACACACACACACACACACACACACACACACACACACACACACACACAAAAAAAAAAAAAAGCAGGTATATATGAAAGAATTGTCCCCTTACCTTTAGTGTACATAATAGTTACATTGACCTGCTGCGGTCCTTTCATCGTCACGGACCGCTGAGAACTTGAAAAAATGACTTGAAATGTTTCGTTGCCTTCAAAGCTGTTATCCATGTTAATGATACCAATTTTAACTTCCTTGTAAATCTCTCCCGGAGCAAATGCCAGTTGCTCCCCAGCAGCAGCCTTGTAGTGTTTGTTTGGTTCTGCTGTCAAGCTTTTCATATCATAGCTTAAGAAAATACAACACAGACAATAGGTGTCACTATTAATTTAACGAAAATATTCTCAGTCTCTGACGGGCGGAAATCCCCGACTGATTCGTCCGCAATCAGTCAACGTTGACTTAATTTTTGAAGGCGTTTGCAATATCCGATAAAATGACATCAATGCTACAGGGTAATTGCAAGAAAAAGGCACGGCAACCTAGAAGCTCTATGACGAAGTTGCGGTAGTTCGGCTGTCTTGGTATACGTAGTGCTTGAGAAAATAGCGGAAAATTTCACACATTTTGCGAAGAAGATAGCAGAACTAATACCTAAAAACATGGCGAAAAACACAAAAGATATAACTCAACGTATGCAACTGATTTTTGAGCAACATCGGCTGGAGTAAACAATCTCTTTAAATCCGTAATTTGCCAAGAAGGTAACTTTACATCGCTCGAGGTAAGAATATAAGTTTGTTTCTAATGTATGAATTATTGTGAATCTATAGCAGGGAGTTATTCGCCGAGGCCGACGAATAACTGGTCCCTACGAACTAAAATAATGCTATGAACTCTTAAATTTAAACTTGTCAACCCTCCGTGGGGTAACACGTACATCCTGACCAAATGGGCACCATGCGTATGTACTGCCGTACCAAGGACAACAAAACACTGAAAACGTTTTAAGGAGTCTCGTCTGACAACGTTCTCATCTATATCAAGTATAAAATCAAACAATTCTAATTTCAGCACTGTAGCACACGTATCAACTCCGCAATATGGCCCGAGTACCCTAAGCATGCGCACAACCATATCACCCAGGCAGTGACAGCCATGGACAGCTGTTTCGTCCTCGTTAGGACTCATTAGCATAGCATAGGCCCAGACGAGAGGTCTCACTTATGATCATCCACCCCCCGGAGTTGGTACGTATGCTTCAGTGCTGAAATTGATAACACTGATTAAAAACACCTCGGAAAAAATAGTATAGTCAGGACCGTCATTTTGAGACTGTTTAGTGACTATAATACCCTGCGAGCAGAGGCTACATTTTTGCGGTATGAGCTTGCGTGCGAAAAGTAGCTACTTTTCGCACGCCAGCTCATACCGCGAAAATGTTGCCTCTGCTCGCAGGGTATGATTATATCAGCTAGTTTTTAAAACACTGCTCATGGACGACGACAAGGTTAGCCTGGGACCCGGTTCGTTAGTGGGGAAAAAAGGCTCATTTGTTTTTTTTTCGTCTGCCAAAAAGCCTGGTCCGAGACCATAAAAACGTCATTGCCATTTGCAAACCACGAACTATACCATAATAAGAATTCACCTCCTTTGGCCGTACCACATTAGGAGCTACATTCTTCTATTTTTCCCTTTTTTAGCATGGACTGTTTCAGTACTTACTTCACTGCAGTAGCAATAGCAAGAGATCCCTGACGGCGCACGCGTATCACTGCCATGCCAGCATCTGCTGGTATTATTACTTGAGCTTCTAGAATCTCAATTGTGACGTTCTTTGTCTCCATTGCTATTGGCGAAATAAATTGTAGTGAGTACATCAATACATTCTACATTCTCTTGAATAGACCTCTAAGAATCGTTAATCAAAGCGATCGAGTCTAGCTTAGGCTAGCCTGCTTACAGCCGCCTCCTCCCCTCAAACATAATCAAGCAGAGAGACGTTTTAACTTTTTGTTTGAGAGGCGACGGCTGTACTCGGGCTAACTTAGGCAGCAATTTGAGATTGGACTTTCAGATTTCTCCTTAAATTAATGAGTTGGTAACTTTAGGGAGATAAATGCTCTATATTATGCTTTTTGAGTGACATGACATCTAACAAATGTGCTGTTATTGAACTTCTGGCGTGGTTATATTGAACTATTGTGTTTTCATTGAACTGCAGAGCGGGAAGCCGCGGACTTAATCCCCGTAGCTAGAGAAAACTCATGATGTTAGTCTTTAACCAAATCGGAATGTACTGCCTAACTGGCCCTCTAACAGACCTTTGGGTCTGGTGGACTTTTAAGCCTGACTAGAAAACCATTTATCTACTTAAAACTAGTAGTAATCTCAGATTAGGAAGTGCGTTCGAGCTTTTTTACGTTTACTGTCAAATGTGACGTTATTTCCTAATAAATTGATGCTGCAAAATGCTTCCTATATGCTTTTTTAAACAAAAGAAACAAAACAAAGCAAAACGGCTACGAAAAAAGGAAAAAGTCTCAACCGGCAAGAGCGGAACCTTAGACCTTCGACGTGTAAGAGCAACGCATTATCCATTGCGCCACGCAACCAAATTTTTAAATTAATTATATTTAACATTTTTGTGCCCACGAGATAAATTATTCAAAATGGCGTAGAAAATGCATCGGACGGGTCGCGTTCAAGGACAAATGTGTTTGGATAGGTGTTTGACCTGTCATCGCTAGCCTCAGACAAGCGCGACCCTTATGTCGCGCTTAGCGACATACGAGCTTCGCAGGACAAGATCAAAGGATCCGATGTCCTGCCTCGGAGTGGGTCATATCGGGCAAAAGAGGTAAAAAACAATGGAGAGCTGTCAATAATATGTTGACACCAGGTTTGAAGACAGACAGAATTTCTCCAATTTCCTGGGTTTTATTATTCTTCAAGTCATGGTATGCAGCAATGAGCAGAGCAGTTTAATCCCACAGTACAAACGCCATCGCCATCGCTCCCAACTGAGCCATCAAAGCCCGGACCTTCGACTTAGAAGAGCCGCGAGCGTTGGCAAACAAGAGACGAGGCTGTCCTGGTCCAGTTATGGGCCGATAATATCGACCGCCTGGAAAGCAAGGACAGTAGGAAAGCTTGGGATGAAATTGTTAGAGCTTTGAACGATAAACAAGGCATCACAAAAACAGTAGATCAGTGCCAGCGAGTTTCCCGGCAGTACCCGCCAGTAAACCGATACCTAGTAAGAGATGCTATATGTCGTAAGTGCGCGACCGCAAGCCTGGCCATCATAATTGGATTATGTTATGTCGGAAATTGGCCGCTATCATTTTTTGGTAGCGACATATGAACACATATCTTTAAACGCGACCCCTAAAATGAGAACCACAAAAGATCACCCTTGAGTACCACAGGAATCCCAAGATTATGTGTTGCGTTCGACGTTAGGAGAACGCAACAAGAGAGGATAATGGAACGGAGATAGAATCTTAGGGCGTTGGCTGGGTTGTTTTAAGAGGTTGTAATGGAACGAAAGCCTAATTCCTGAGACGTCGGCACATTTTTATCCATTGTTTAAAACGTCATCAAGTCCACTGGCGACTGACTGCCTCGCAACAAACAATGCAGAATATTTTAATGGCGACTGTTGAATTCTAAGACCAAACAAAAGTTTGCGGACCTCTACGGAAACTAATTTCCGATTAATTTCAAGTGTTTCATTGGTCTAAAAATAACTTTGGTGAAATTCACATTTCCTAAGGGCTAGAATGGGCGTTTCTTTCTCTGTCCATTTATTCTGTCTTAATTAAAACAATTACCCTGCAAAAGGATTTAAGTTATACTTCATTTAATAACCAACCCTTTATCATACCTTCTTTAAAACTCCTGTTCCCAAGTTCTTGAATTTCTTCTACACTCAGCTTAATTCCAATAAAGTTTAGGTTGCTTATAAAGAACCCTTTTGTGTTGGATGTGGAGCCAAGCTTCAGACGCGTGTTCCGGTCTTGATCCACATAGCTTTGTCCCGATGCCATCAGATTGTCTACTAGCGTGCCATTATAATTTTGGTAGAGGACTATTATTCCGTAATCAAAAGTAAAAACTATTTGAATCCAAGAATTGCGAGCCGCCAGTTCGCTGCCCGCGCCATTACCGGTGACTGTCGCTTCAGCACTGCCAGAATAGGGAGAAATCTCAAATGACCAGCCATACTCGTACTCATCTGTTTGGTCATCAGCACGCAAGCCCGAATCCAGGACCTTTAGATCTTTATCGGCTCCAGTTTTCAAGAGAAATGACACTGTAAAATTCTGACAGAGATATGGATTACTGATGCACGTACCAGCAAAGTCACCAAGGTCGACCTCTTCTCCTGCGGGCACAAACAGAGCCTGGATTCCATCTTCCACCTGAGTTCTGACGCCACTTGGGATTTTCTCGCTTTTGAAAGATTTGTTAGCTGCTTGGTCGTAACCATACAATGCCTGGTTAGCAATTGGATAAAAAGGCCAGGAGTAATTAGCTGTTGAATGATGAAAACAATCTAGTCAGTGGGTCAGTCAATCTGGTCAGTCACTTATTTCAGTTCAGAAACATTTATCTTTTAATGTCCCCTATTAGAGCTGTTAGAGGGTCTCTTTAGGCCTGCTAGAAGACTGGACACTTTAAGAAGCGTCCTTTTTCGCTATGGAACTTGACAAATCACTTGTGAATGACAAGAGAGTGTGAATGACAAAATCACGGCTTCGTGTGGAAAAAATATGCCTTTCTCCCAAAAACTAACAGGCAACGACAATTACCTTTCAAAAATATTTACGCCAACAAGTTTTCAAAAAACACAATTGTAATCCGTTTTAATCTTCGTCAAGTTTGTTCATCCGGCTTCCTTCCATCCATGTTTGCTGTGTAATTATACCTTGTTTCAATGTTTAAGCAGTTATTTTTACTGATGTTACAATCAGGTTGGCGACTGTTGCGGGTTCCCACGGTTTGAATTTTGATAAATTTCGAGACTCATCTCATTTAGGGTGATGTTACACGGGACGATTCGCAACGACGATATTTAGAGTAACACAGCGTTGCAATGCTGTAGCAATGTTTCCACGCTGTGTTGCGCTAAAAATCGTCGTTGCGAATCGTCTCGTGAAACATCACCTTTAAATGAAGATTATTATGAATGTACAATAATCGGCTAACTGAGCATAAAAGACAGTTACCAGAAATAATTTTTTTAATTATTAAAAAGAAAACTTATCGTTGCCTTATTTCGTGATTCATGCAACATTCGGAGGAAATGGATTCTTCCAGCATAATTTAAACGGAAAAAACAAGATCAACAGAACTACTTACAAAACATGTGGACAGATTAATCTAATAAGTCCTGATAAGTAGCGGTCAAAAACCCATTAGTAGTCTTCACTTCGCTGGCCCTGGCGTAGGTTATTATTTAGGATGATAAACTCATAAACTGGCCTACAGAACTTGCTATAACAAAATTGCTCGAGGCTTTCTACGATGCGGAAAAAAAATCGTCTTAGAAATTAAATTTGGCCTGTTGTTATCTGTTACCTTTGGATAAAAGTATGTCTAAAACTACTTGCAAACAGATGTAACAACGTCCAACAATGTCATTTGGAGTTGTTGCGTCCGTTTTCACGTAGCTAAAAGTTTGAACGGTTTCAAACTTTGGGCAACAACTCTCAACAACACTCAACAACGTGCAACAGGAACTAACAGGGCCGAGCGAACAGACCCAACATGTAACATTCAACAATATTGGGAGTTGTTGGCCAACAATGTTTTCGTCCGTTTGTACGGGGCATACTGTAAGGGCTAAGATGGAAGCTGTTGTCTCACGTGAAAATCCTGAAAAGCAAACCCCCTGACAACGAAAACGCATTCTTTTGAAAACGCATTAGTGTGGACAGGGCGTTAAAGCTTTAACAACAAAGAACGTGTTCTACTTTATTTACATTAATCATATTAAATCAAGAAAAAATACCCTGGGGGGTACTCCATTATGTAAGCCCGATATAGGTTTGTGCCGCCCCAAAAGGTATGATTTTTACGCCGTTTTGGTCTGAAAACGAGTACAGACTTCGCCCATTTTGCTCTAGAATTAGTTATGGTTTTCAAGGAAACTATAGCAGTGTATGAACGTATTTACCGTTTCAGTTCCATATGAATAAGAAAGAAAGAGAAATACGCGAATTCGGAGTTTAAGAAATCTATTTTGTTGGCGTTCTTATCTAGGTAATTATGACATAATTTCTTGGAGGCCAGGTCTGAAAACGGGTGTAAAACTATGACATTTTTTTGGTCTGAATCGGGGTCAGGATTTGGAGAAGTGTTCGGCACAGCCCCACCAAGAATTCTCAGGAGTACCTCCCCGGGAAATACCAAATACGTCAGTGATGATATAATGAAGTAACAGAACAAAAGATCGCGCGACACAATAAGCTACAATGGAACACCATAATTTGATGGAATAATAAAGAATACTTGTGAATCACGAAATACACGAAAACCTCCCCTGCATGGAGACATCATTGTAAATCCAATACGTACTTGAACAAAGAAAAACAAATCTAAATTCCCATAAATTCTCGTCAGATCTGTAACATCGCATTCCGAAAACTTAGGGCGCAAAGAATTAGAACTGTTTTCTGTGCGGTCACGCCACAGGTCCTATATGTAGGGATCAAAACCAGCGTGTACAAAATACAGTCGAACCTCTTCTGGTCGAACCTCTTGTAACATAATCGTTTACTAAATTGCCTCCCTATCACTATTCCGGCAAAACGGCTAAAACTAAAGTGCTCAATACTTGTCAACTTTTTCGTTTCGTGCATTTAGCTTCTTTTCAATGTACTACAGTTGATTGTGTTACGTTCTTGCAAGCATTTTAGCTCATTTTGAATGTATAAAATGTAACCTTGTTCCCAGTTTTACAAAGTGGTCTGTCCTATTACATTACATCAATTCCTCCTCGACTCTCCTTCCACTGATAACCTTTGCAAAGACAGTGGCCGAAAAAAAAAGGTTCCTGCTCAGGCCCTAAGCCTTGGTGTGTGAGTGCGTGTCGATTTTCAGCTTTCAAGTAAGATATACAAAATATTTACATCGATATGCATTTGTGATCGTGAAATGTAAATTGCGGCTCGCGTGTTTTACTTTACCTGCATATGTTCCACCAATGAATAGAAGGGCGAAGAAAACCCTCATCTCTTTCCGCTATCCCCGCTAAACAGAGCACAAAAGAAAATATAGCGCTAGAAATTCAAGCACGTGGAATTTTAATTGATCATCCTTAATGTGAGGTTTATGGGCATGTCGAACCGGGGGGAAGGGGGGTGGTGGAGGAAAGAGTCTGGGGACTTCCCTTAGTTGGCAAGATGATGGCAACAATGTTAGCATTAGGAAAAACTGTTTGAATGCAGAGGTCCACGCAACGCGTCTGATCATAACTGACTGGTTCCTCTTGCCGGATCTCTAATCAAAGAGATGCTGTAGCCAGACGCAGTCGCTTAAAGTGTAAAATAAAACAAAACTGAATGTAGGGCTGGCACTACGTCAAAGGGCTGATTCAGATTATAGGCCTATAATAAATCAGACCTTTGCCGTAGTGCCATCCCTGCATTCAGTTTTGTTTTAATATTAGCATTGTTGCTGTGAACTTGCTGATATTTTACATATTTTGGAAAAAGTAACAGTTGATGAAATGTAAAGAAGCAAAGCTGTGTACTTAAATTAAGCCCTGCTTTGAATTTAGTAGTCAGAGCAATGATTTATACAAAAATCAGACTTTAATGAGACCGGCTGAACTGTATTGATTCAGGTAGCGTGCCAGCAGGCTCTCCACCACAAGTGGCGAGAGAGCGCGCGAGTGAGTCGCGAAGCCGCGAGGGGCGGAGGAAAAGGAGAGCTCTCCTTTCTTTCCCTAGACTACGAGCAGTCTCTCTTTTTCTCCTTTTTCTTGGTCCATCGAGCAAAACGTCCGAGACACGCAAATGACCACGCGCGTGACTGAAGTTCCCCTCCTCGCGCACTTGTGTCTCCTTTCGCGTGCGGCTCTCAAGTGACTTCTCTCGACACCCCAAAGTGGAGAGCTTGCTCATAGGCTATGCAACACCAGGAGCCCATCAAATTTGATGGGCTCCTGGCAAGACCGACTCCTAAGAAAGAAAGGAAAAAAAAGCTAGTTGGTTCTAACGAACGCCCATGCGTCTTGCTAAAAAAGAAAAAAAAACCCAGAACATTAAAATATCATTTCTCGCTGAAACGGATGACCTAACATGACCTAAACTTCGAGCCAAGACCCGAACCAAGGGTCTTGGTCTTTTCCTTTTTGAAAGCCATTGCTCGAGGAACCGGGCCCATAAGGGTAAACCTTGACCAACAGCAATAGGGAGTTTTTAAACTCTCTATCTCTATTGCTGCTCTCTATCGTTTCTGAGAATTTCTCAAAATAGAAAATTACGTGAACTACCAATTTAAGTGTAGAAAATGATGAAAACTAAATGATTTTCCAGTAATCGGACACTTAGGTATGCGCACAGGATTATGGGATCGCCAGGGGGCAAACATTGCAAGTCGCTACAAAGTATGGCGTGGAGCTGTTTCTCCGTTAAAAGCAGTGTCTTTGGACAGAGAATGCAACATTTTGCCATGATTTTATGAGAAGCGGAGGTGACCAATGTTGGTGCAAAGAAATTGTAAGTCTTTGTGGGATCAATGTGATGAAATCTATCGATAAACACTGATTCTCGCGAAAGGTCGACTGTGAATTTTCTAAATGGTCTCGAAATATATAGTACTAACTTAGGTATAAATGAGCGGGGAATGCGGACTCATTTAAGCCTTTCCAGTTGTACTTACATGTGCTCATATTTACAACAAGTGTAATTACGCTCCGCTCGGCGGCGATCACAATGCTGTGCCGGTTTGTGACAACGATCAAAGGTAAGCTTATGTATTGTCGAATTTGATATGTATTAAATTTAAAAACAAAAACATCTTCCGCACATTAGTATATTGATTTCTTCTCGCCAAAAAAACACCAGCGAATTGTTTTGTCATGATCCAGAGCACCGATGAGTTCCAATGCCTTTTCCAATCATTTTGAAGGAAGATATAGAATCTCTGAATATAGCACATCAACTTGGTATTTATTTTCAAACTCACCGCCTTTGTATCGGAAATCTTACTCGTTCGTACGATTTCTGCCTCATCTACTCATGATTAAATACCATGTACTTTCCATGAAATATTTTGTAGATGTCACTTTGTTTATACCAAAGTAAAGGAGGATTTTTTATTTTTATGGCCCCGTACATACCTACGA